>CM023619.1:20462193-20914693 GCA_013358685.1 Antennarius maculatus
GGGGGTGGAAGACGTGGAGGGGAGCGACAGACCGGCCTGAGAGAACACAACACACATGAGAGGAAGAAGCGGTTCCACCTAAAAGGTCTCAGAGAAGAAATGAGGAAACGTTTCCCGCTTCTCACCTGCAGGAAGTACTCCTCCAGCACTGATCTGAGGTCGGGCCGGCCCTCCAGGGACTCGTTCAGCATCTTGTTGATGCTCCTGTTGAATTCCTTCAGCTCCTTCAGTCTAATGTCCTGCTCCTCGAACGTCTCAGTCCGGGTTTTCCTGGCAGAGCGGATCTCTTTGGTCAACTTGGAACCCTAGAAACCAACAGGACGGAGTCAAACCTGCTCAAGAACGCATCCTAGATCTCTGTACTGATTATGGAGCATTCTAGAATCATTAAACACACTGATCTGGGACCTGTTTTGTGGCTCGACTGATTTTCTCCTCCTGGGAGACGATTTCTTTTCTCAGTACGCTGACGACCGATCGCTTTTGATCGCTCTTCCTTTTCTCCGCCTGCATTTCTCGCTGCAAATTCTCAAAGGTAGAGTTCATTTCCTGGAAATGAAGAGTAGCAGAACACACACACACACACACACACATTTTGCGTGTACATACTGTATGATTGTTGTACCTGCCACAGATGTAAGATGAGATCATGCACTCAGGAATCAGATGGTCTCTCTGGCAGGAAAGAGGACTAACCTGTAAATCCTGTCGGAGCTCCTCCACCAGGCGTCTCTTGAACTTAACCGTTTGTTCCACCGCCCTCAGCCGATCCTCTAGTTTCAGCTTCTGCTGGTACTCTGGGCCTGGAGCAGAAGGTTTCTCAAGGTCAAGGTCATGATCTCATTTTCACCCCCTCTGCTGCCTGAGTAATGTGCTTTTTGCTCCATCTCTCCATCGGTAACGGTTGTGGAGACATTTGGTGGACGGACGGACAGACGGACGCACCGGACTCCTTCACCCTGTTGAGGGACGTGCGACAGGCTGAGTTGCTGCTGTCCAACACCTGGATGCTGTTCTCCAGACCTCTGTTCTCCAGCTCCACCTGGTGGATCCTGGCGTCCAGACTGTCCCCCTTCCTCCTGAGCTCCTCCCTCTCCTGTGCCGCCTGATGGAAAGCAGACGTGTGATTGGACACGCCGGCGTTTACCTCCAACGGGCGCCACGTTCAAAAGGCGCCTGACCTTGGTGATGTAGTACGCCTGGGATCGCTCCTCCTCCTCCTCCTCCTCGCCCTCGGGAGCCGCCGTGGACATCGTCATCACCTCGTAGCGTCTCCTCATCAGGTCGGCTTTGGACACCTTCTCATTCAGTTCGGTTCTGAGACGGGAGTCGATCGATGGAGGTGATCGATCGTGGATTCAGAGGTGCTAACATGCAGCGTAGCGGGAACCAGACGCGTCGTGTTTTTTTTACCTGATCCTTCGGTTCTCCTGCTCGCTGATCTTCAGCTGCTGTGTGAACATCTCCCGACGGGTCTTGATCTCGTTCTCCCTCTCGCTGGCGGCTCTTTGCAGCTCCAGCTTCCTCTTCTCTAAGGTCAGCATGCTGTCCGCCTTGTTGTACAGCAGATCCCGCTTCCGCTTCACCTCCATGTTCATGATGCTGTGGTCCACCATGTGGTCCTGAGGAGGAGCAGCGTTTGAAATCAACACCGAACACACATTACCTATTCAGGTCACAAAAGGGCCGTCTCATAAAACTGTAAAAAAAAAAAAAAAAAGTAATACAGAAATATTCTTCCAATGCATCAGATCTTTTCCATTACTTCAGACCTATCCATGGATATAGTTTATTATATTTTTTTATTATTATTATATGTGTTTGTATATAATTTGCCATTAGAACACTGTTTTTCTTCCAATGGGAAAAACAGAAAATATGGAATATTTCCAAAAGTTAGTGCACAGTTTAATCATTCTGATAAAGATATTACAGCTTTAATTACAGCTTTGAAAAAGCTTTAAGCTTTTTTTAAAATATATTTTTTAGATTTTAATAAAAATAAAAATTTTATAAAAATTATATATATTTTTTTATAGTTTTCAATATTACAGCTATTGGATGAATGGAAAAAAAATGCTTTTGCAGGTGTGTAAACACAGACAATGTGTCTGGGTTATGGGGTGATTGTGGGGGCATTGTCTTGCTGCAGACAATGAAGATCTTGTTTCATTATAACATGTCAGCATTATTGTATATAGTTATATATATCATATACATATATAATATATGAAAAAAAAGTTTTTTTTAAAGCTTATAGTATATGAAAAATATGTGGTTATAATGGGAGTCAATTGGACCATTTTTGACCACTTTAGGTATTGTGTGTACACAGTGAAAATCTGCTATTCTATAACTTCCAATGACAGGCATTAACGAATTTATAAAATAAAGATGAAAGAAAATTACTGGTTAAATTTCATATATATTAGTCTTTTAACTGACTGATTTATTGGGACAGAAACACATAAAAGCAACAAAAATGTCACTTCTGGGCCCAAACAGTTCCGAAGGTTTAATTTAATATGATCTATGACATCACTGTGATGACATCACTACCCACCTGCTTCCTGAGCCTCGTGCTCCTCAGCTCCTTCCCGTAGGCGCTGCAGAGCAGCAGCAGCTCCTCCAGCTTCCCGTTCAGCTCTCTCCTCCGAGCTCCTGACTTCTCCATCTCTCTCCTCAGACAGCGGATGTCGTCCTGTCAGGGAGGCGTGAGGAGGTGTGATCGGAGGCTCGCCGCGTGAACCCCGCAGACGAGTAACCCCAGCCTGACCTCTGACTCCTTCAGCGAGCAGCTGAGCATGACGGCCGTCGTCTTCTTCTCCTCCAGAGCTTCGTTCAGCTCGCTGATCTTCGCCTCCAGCGTTTGCTTCTCGTCCGAGCGAACGTCGCCTTGAAGCTCCGACAGCTTCTTAGCCAGGCTGACCATCTGGGAGTCCTGGAGGACACGTGGACGAGAAAGGGTTAATGTTAGCGTCGTGGCTCCAAAACCGGAAGTGGTGTCGTAGAGGACGGGATCAGCTGACCTGTCCCACCGTGGTCCTCTCCTGTCTGGATAACTCCTTCTCCAGTTTGTAGAGCTGGACCTCCAGGTGGGAGATGGTGGATCTGGAGCTGGAGACCCGAGTCAGAGACTCTTTCTCCTTCGTTCTGAGGAGGTTCAGGTTCTGCTTGTGTCCAAAAAGCTCCGCCCGGCAGTCACGAAGCTGAACATCCAACTCCTGAGAAGAAAGATGGATAGATGGATGGATGGATGGATGGATGGATGGATGGATGGATGGATGGATGGATGGATGGATGGATAGACGGACACCTTGACTGCCTGCTCCTCCTCCCTGAGCAGCTGCTCCACCTGAGCGACCGTCTCCTCCTCACTGAGGACGTTCTGCGTCACCACCTCCAGCTTCTCCTGCAGCGCCGCGTTGAAGTCCTGAGCCTTCTTCAGCCTACACACACACACACACACACACACACACACACACACACAATCAGACTCATCCTGGACCAATCATGAAGCCACAGGCGACTTCCTGTTTTCACCGGCCTGCTTGCATTGCCCTTGAGGTCTTTCTTCATCGCCGATATGTTCGAGGTGACGGACGCCACGTCGGACGCCGTTCTGTCCCGTAGAGCCTTGCAGCTGTCCAGCTGTGGGACACCAGACCGTCAGATTTCTGATCTCAACCCAGCCGAGACGCGTCCGGCGGTGAGACACTGACCTCATCCCGCAGCCGGACGCAGTTCTTCTCCTCCTCCTTCAGGTCCAGACGCAGCTTGAAGGCCAGGCGGCTGGAGGAGCTGATCCTCCTCTCCGTCTCCTTGTTGTTGCTCCTCTGACTCTCCAGCATGTGTTTCCTCTCCGCGATGACGCTGCTCCTCTCTCTCAGGTTCTGATTGGCTTGAGCGAGGTGCTGGAAGTTGAAGGAACAAAACTGGGAGATGAACCTTCACTCCTCACATTCTACTTGTTTTTATTATTGCAGTTTTACCAGTGCACATCTCTGCATCTCCTCGTCCTGTCGCTTCATCTGCTTAATGGTGTTCTCCCATTGGTGGAGGAGCTGCTGCGTCTCCAGGTGGGTCTGCTGTAGATTTTCTGTAGTTTTATCCAAAGCGATCTGTCCAGAAGTTAGGAGGCGGATAAAGCCGTCACACCTCCACTGAAACCATAAGAACATAAAGTTCTTCTTACGTTACCTGTGTCGACATCGTCTCTGTCAACTCCTTATCGAGCGCTTTGCGTATTCTGTTGGACTCCAGCGTCTTCTTCTCTACCTCCAGCGTGAGCGACTGCACCAGGAGAGAACATGAAGCTCATGAAAACTGCTGCTGAAAACAGGATGGAGGTTTCTCTTTCTTTACCTTGATCCTCTGCTCATCCTGCTGGACGTATTTCATGATGGCCATCATGTCCTCCTCTTTGTGTGCAGACTCCTCTAAAAACTCATCCATGGTCTGTTTGTTCCACTCCATCTGGTTCCTGAAGTCCTCCAGCTTCTGTTTGGTCTTGAATATTTGGTTCTGACGATACGAACAAAGTTCACGTTCCACTTTCTGGCACAGATAATGATCGTTATCACACATGTATGTCATGAATTGGTAGAAACCTCCTGCATGTTCCTCCTCTCCGCTAAAGATCGCTGGTCCTTCTGCATCTTGGCGATCTCCTGGGACAGATGACCCATCTCCCTTTCTACGAGGGCTGTCAGGTGTTTCTGCAGCTCCTCTTCTCGTTCCTTCGCCCTGCACAGAGCCTGAATGTAGGAAAATCAAAACCAGACGTTAACTTCACACACACCGACGGAATATCTAGAACAGTTACCAAAGAAACACACACCTACCTCTGTGGTTTTCAGCTCTTGTCCCACATTTTTCAAGTACTCAGCCATGTACTGCTTCTTCTCATTGTTGTTCTCCAGTTGGTTTTCCACTCGCACCAACTGCATCTCTGTGTTACGAATCTGTCAGGAAGAGAGATGCGTAACATACATACATGTGTAAAATAAAGGGAGTTCGGTGGAAATGGGACCCCAATTATTTGCATATATTGGTATATTTTACCCTTAGAATTTATGCTCGCATACATTAATATACAAATAAAGCACATATATGCAGTTTGGACTAACTATATATCAAGTTAGTGTTTGATTTTGAATTTATACGTAATTTTTGTGCGTAATTTTTGTGGGGTAACTTGGACAATAATCAGAACCACAAAGGATGGTGGTAGCTTTTGTAAGCGTTATAAACGGGTAAATATTAAATAAATTCAGGAACGTGTTCTACTCTTCAGTTTCATTCAATATCAATTAAATGGAATTTAATTATATTAAGTAATTAAATACCAAATTTAATTTGGTATTCATTTAGTATCATATCTGTTGAATTTATCTATAAATACATGTTTGTGAACGTTTTTCCTGTGTGGTCCCGCCGTAGGCATAACTTTGTGTGTTCTGTCGCCCCCTGGTGGCTGATTCGGGAACAACGTCTTAATTGAAAGTCAACCGTCCGACATTACCTTATTAATCGTTGACCTGGCGGTCGTTCCTAACATGAACACCTGTACTGACCTGGTGGTGACGTCACAACAAAGACGACAGACTTAAACTCACCTTTTCTACCAGTGTCTTGTTTTCCGCGTTGAGTTCTGGGACGGCTAAGTGATCGTTCCAGCCCATGTCAGATAAAACCGTCTTCATAACGCTCGACATTTCCCCGGCACAGCTCTAATATCTAAAATATCTCAGCGGGAACAGAGCTCCTCTCCGCTTTTCCGTATCTTTGTTGTCAGTCGCCCCGGGCAACGGCACGCGCTTTTGACAACCGGCGCCGCAGGGAGGCGGCGCGAGGGAAGTTCACGAGGCCAAACCGGAAATGTAACGTTCACTGAATTTTTTTTACTTAAATTTTTAAAAGAATAATTTTTTCGATTTTTCACCATACGTTCTATATAATGGTTCTAAATGACATGAGGATAACAATAAATTAGACAATTTTTAAATTTAAATTGTTCAGTTCTTTTTAGTACGTAGTTGTGACGTCACAGCACTTTACGGTACAGTACATTACAGCGGACTGTGGAATACCTCGTCTTTTACGTACTTATCCCTCAGTAACGTAAGTCATTTTCTGAGCGATCAGCACACACGAGCAGAATTTTGAGAACGGCCTTCTGTTAATAAAAATACTGGAATTTCCATTTCAGGTCTGATATATAATCGATGGCCATATTTGATCCAAACAAAATGTGTGAAACTAATAATTTCCTCCCTCTTTGAGGCCTTCGCGAGCGCCCTCTAGTGGAACTGCAACCGATTTCGACAGAATAGAAAGAATACTAGGACATAGTGAAACAGCAGTTTGAATGAAATATTGGAAAATGCTGAGTAAAGGGGTAATATATAAACTAGTAAAAAAAATAATAAATGCATTGTAAGAAAAAATAAGACATCAACCAACATGGTTTATCACACTTCTTATCAATGTGGTTACTAATAAAAAAATAACAATAGCATTGTTATCAAAATAACCTGATGGCATTTGACTTAATTTAATGCAATTTTCTTCAGATTGATAAATGTCACAGATCCCAAAATATATATTTCTGTAATTTGTCAAATTTCCTCTATTACAGTAACTTATTTCAACTCCTGTATTTACAGAGACAGGCACAGAGGTCTGGTAGTTTTAAAGATACCAAATTGAAACATTTATTTAATCATTAAACATTTGTCTTAAAACAAACAGCATTATGCTTAGAAAATTACAATCAATGATTTATACTGACTTTTTGCACGTATGTATCGTCAAACAGAAACCAGAAATGCACACTAGAGTATTAAACTTAATGATTAAAAAGAACACCTCCCCACCCTACCCCCCAGGTGAACCTGTGTTCGGATTACAAATCAAAAGTGTCTATCACCTGCTTCTGAGTGGAGCTCAAACATCAACACGTCGTATTGATTCCTCTCTAATTGGCTTGAGAAGAAACAAAAAATCCAAATACTTTAGATAAAAGTTCCGAACCACCACATGATGACCAACAAAGAGATATGCCTTTTTATATACGTCAATACACACACATACATAAAGTCTCTGCTGTGTAAAATAGTTCAGTCCTGAGGGTTGAAAAGGCAACATAGTTCTCAGCTCGGTGCTGTCCTCTTGTCCTCTTGTTCACGGATCGCTCCAGAAAATTCAAACGGATATTCCTTCTGAGAGCGGAACCTTTAAACCGGCGTGCCTTTGGTCCCAATGTGTGGCCGTGCAAACTCCACAAAGTCATCGATAAGGACAGGCCACGCTCCTGGTGAAAACACACACAACGAATTAAATGGTTTTGCTCTGAGCTGAAGACATGATTCTGGATAACTCATTTTTAAATGTTATAAAAAAACATACTGGGTCCATGTGTGGCATACACAAGGTGCTTCAATTAATATGCTGGAAAAAAAAAAGAGTACTTGCCTTCTTCATCGTAATTTGACATATCATCTGTGATCGTTGTACTGAAGTCTAGTAAGAGGTTCCAAGTGTCTTTAGGAATTGATTTTTTGTGATGCTCCTGCAGGAGACACAGCAACAGAACATGAAGTGAGGACAGGGTTCCTCACGTTCCTTTATTTACAGCAGCTGATCGCAGTAGCAACAATGTGTGCAGCATTTCTTGGAACGCTTACTTTTAAAATATATCTGAACAATACCACAAGCGGACTGACGTAGTCCGGCTCCAATGTGTACAACAATCTGACAGCATATTACTACACGCTACACTTGTAAACTGTCACACTAGCTGCTGCCTTACATATCATGCCTCTTAATGCTGGCTTACTTTAAAAACTATACAGTGGAGCGGCGCCATGCAGCCACTGTTTTGTTCAGTGTAAATAAAAGCAGCATGAAGAACTGTCTTGGTGTTGTGGTGACTCCATCAATCTATGGTAAACATTGACTAACAGTTGGATTTGGTGGGGTTGTGTGTCTTCTGAGTGTGTTTATCAAACTCACAACTAAAAATCTGATCCACAGGTCCAGAAACTTGAACCTTCCAGCCAGTACTAACTTCCAATAAGCAATAGCCATTTCTAAATCTGCAAGAAAAACACAAACGGGTTGATGAACAGTCAGCAAACAAAAAACTTATTATGACAAATATTGGAAGATTCTTACCCAAACCTTTCTGTCCAGGATTCTTTGCAAAATTAAATGTAAACTGGTAAAAGTCCTTAAATTTCCCATGGTCTTTTAACTCTTGCTCCATTTTAGGTAGCTGAGCTTTTAGTTTGTCTATGCTATCACACCTGGGAAATGAGGCAGACAATCAGCATAGTTTGGACAGTGGTAGATTAACTTGCTTTGTAAAACTAAGAAACTAATGACAAGTGTGTAGAGTTGCTTTATCGTCACTTTGCCAAAGAGACAATCATATATTTGACAATTTCCAAACAAAGCCTCCAAATCATCAAGCAATTTTTGCAAGACATCATGAGAATATGGAATATTTCATTATTCAAATTAGGCGTTGTGTTTGCATTAATGTCAACATATTTGAATGGATCAATTTACATTTACAGGGTAAACAAAGTATTGTTTTGTGTACATTTAATAAACCCGAAAGAGCTCATTGATGGAATATTTAAACAAGTGCTCACAAAAAAATAACGTGATCATCTGATCATAATGTCTCACCCCTGCTCCGCCATGCCTTCCATGAACTCCTGCTTTGAGAACTCGCACTGCGTTGCTGCTCTGAACTTCCACGCTATGAGGAGGACACTAATACTGGCAGGGTGCAGAGTCAGGTCATCACAAAACTGCTGGATCCCATCAACGCCAATCTTGTTGTCATCATGAGGATCTGAGAATAACAATATGAAGGATGATTTAAGTAGAGATTCAACGCCGAATAGAAACAAAGTTTTAATTTCTGGAGTTTATTCATTTAAATAGAAGAAAATATGAGAAGCAGAACATCAAGTTGAGTGATTTCCAGACCTCTATATCTGTTGTATAGCTGCTCAAGCCTCTTCTTGTCTAAGGCCCCCTTTAGATTTGGAACATAGAGTTCTGGAGTTTGGAAAAACTTGTCTGTGGCAACATCTAGTTTCCAGTCATTCTGCGACAGACAGGTCAGTGCAGTCTTCTCGTTCGACTGGGTGAAAATCATGAACTGACGAATCTTATCCTTCTGTGAGGACTTCAGCTTGTTCTGCACAGAAACACAAGGCACCTGTTGTTCATACAATTATAACATGCACTAATGTCAAGAGAATAAAGAGCAACCCGAACATATAATGTCAGTATAGTCAGTGAAATATTCCAACTTTATGGTCAAAAAATAGTCATCCTGAATTTGACAGAATAACTAAGGTTTGGCTACACTGACCACACATTGCACAACTAGCATAATCAAGCTAACCTGACAGCAGACATGAAAAATACAAGTCTTTGCATCTATAAACACCGAAAAAACACCGTCACAAAATAAAAACAGGTCCAAAAACAATTCATTAACAACATTTCTCTGGAACATTAAGCTAATTTTGTTTGAATTGTGTTGGAAACTAACAGGACTGTTTAGCTAGCCGAGCTAATCTCACCGTGCGCTACTTAAGCTAATGCTAACGTCAAGCGTTTTCGTAGCATAAAGGCAATAAAAAATAATTACCGCGGTGTCGTAATTATGTTGAACATGACATGAGTAAAATCTTATTATTCTGTTAATGTTTGCGTTATGGAATCGGAATAAAAAAGTGAAATCTTACCATGTTTGTCTTTGCCCGACTACCTTTCCTCCCATCCAGCTGGCTAGTGTATATTAAGTTTTTACAAGTACTTCCGGTTTATAGATCGCTTTCAAAAATAAAAGCTCACCGTTAGTCATTTTTACCTATTTCAAATATTAGGATGCCATTGTGAATTATTATAATAATATTATGACCTGTTCTACCGATTTATTGCTGAGGATAATCTATCAAAAAGCAGTTCCACCGATAGTTTAGACATATATTTTTATTTTGAAAAAATCAAACCAGAAGTGACGTAAGAAGCGAGGAAAAAAAGTGTTTTCGTCCTGTTCGCCTCGACAGGCGTCAACGCCGCGGATGTTTGGAGCAGTTTTAGCCAGATTACGCAGCAAATGGAAGTCGTACAGGTACAGGTTTGTGCCATGGGTCGTCCTGAACCTGTCTAAAAACGAGAAAACGCTGCGTCATGTCACGGAACGCTCCAGAGACAAACTGGTACCGGATGAGCAGGTTTCACGGAGTTTACTGCGCCTCTTCTGGAGTCTCCACCGGAGCCATTACGCACGGATCCAACCCCTCCAAAGTCACTTTCCCAGGCGGATACGTGATGAAGACGATCGGGATCGAGGAGATCCGGATGAATCCATGTTCCAGACTCTCGGATTCTGCATTTCCAGGAAGCCCAGCACTTTACCGTCCGCGGGATGTGGAGTTTTCGTCACCAAGGGGTGCGTTCCAGAAGGAGCGCTCGTTGCCATGTATCCCGGGACGATCTACCAGGTGTACGAGCCCATCCTGCTGCAGTCCATCCGCAACCCGTTCGTGTTCAGGTGCATCGATGGCGTCCTGGTGGACGGGAACGACCGGGGCATCTCCAGGATGGTGTTCCGGTCCTGCAGCGGCAGGAACGCGGTCGGGCCTTTCTGGATGAGTGACGCCACGTGGTTGACGGATACCCCACGCAACCCACTCGCTGTGGGTCAGTATGTGAATAACTGCTCCAACCAGAGGCCGGCCAACGTCTGCTACCAGGAGTATGACGTCCCGGATCGGTTCCCTGTGGAGCTCCGGCAGTTTCTACCCAACGTCAACTACAGCCCGGACGCACGGAGGCCCCTGCGCTGCGTGGTGCTGGTGGCCCTCAGGGACATTTCAGCAGGAGAGGAACTCTTCTCCAACTACTACACCATTGTACAGTAAAGTTCATGCACACTCCTCTGCTCTGTTTTGATGTCTGCACTCGAGGAAAGATGTGTTTCAAACATTCTGAAGGTGTAACCGCCTGCGAGAAACATTTTTCTCGAGCAACTCTTTGTGCACTTAGCCTTGCAATAAAGAGAAAACATGTCCAGTTTGGTTCATTCCAATCAAGACATAAAAATATATGTGTGTTTGCTATAGAGTTACAGGTGTTTTATTGGAGAAGGAGCGCTGATGGTTCCAGAAAGCAGGGCGTCACAGGAACAAAATGTTCCTCATACATGTTGAAGCAAGTCTGACTACATTTTTTGCGTTAACTGCTGGTTGTGTGGTTCAGGTTTCATTAACAGCACCGCTCCAAGCGCTGGGGTTATCATGAGCTGACAGGTAGTTCTATAAGAGAAACCAGCCTTTGTCCCAGTAGAACCTGTCATTCCAGCAATGAAAAACTAGTTAAAATCCTAAATTAAACATTTGCTTTGTTCAGAAACTACTAGTTAAAAGTTAGGGCACACCTGCTCATTCAATGGATTTCTTTATTTTCAGTATTTACCTTGTAGATTCCCACTGAAGGCATCAAAACTATGAATGAAAAAAAATTAAAAAAATTTAATTTACTTTATTGATCCCTGTAGGGAAATTATTAATATGGAGTTACGTAGTAAATATAAGGATGTTTTATATATCTATATTTTAGATTCCTTGTTTTGATCACTGTTATGTATAATTCTTGGTTTTCTCTGGATGAGCGTCACCAGAAACGGTTTTCCCAACAGTCTTGACGGAATCCCAGAGATGCTGAGCTCTGATTGGTCCTTTTATTCCAATCAAGACATAAAAATATTTCTTGATTGGACATATTTTTCTGTGTTCATATGTCTTGATTTGACCAAAAAGAACAGGTCCCGTCTTTCCTGGCCCGGATGAATGTTGTTGTGCTTCTTTAGCAGCTCTTTGACCATGAAGGCCTGATTCCTGCTGTGTGTGTGTGTGTGTGTGTGTGTGTGTGTGTGTGTGTGTGTGTGTCTGGGCTGTAATCATTATCTCTTAATGGTGCTTCCTCAGGCTGGTGACTCAGGCGAACTCATCCTCAGCAGCAGGTCTTCTGTTCCTGGTTGTCCTCCTGTCATCCTGTTCTGTGGTGGCTTTTGGTTTTTTTACAACGGCTCCTGGGGATGAAACACAGTCCTTAAAATAATGATGGAGCCTCGCTTCTCTTCACTTTGCTGCTGATTCCTATAATGTAGATTCAGACAGCTGTCATTTAGGGGAGTCAGCCTGATTTCTGCTCAACACAACTGATGGTCCCGACCCCATAAAGAGAAAACGTCCACAAATTAGAGCTTGACAAGACTCACCTGTGAAATAAAAACCATTTCCTGTGACGCTCACTGAAAGAAGGTCAAGGGTTCGAAAGTTGTCCTCAAAGCTATAGGAGGTCACACAAGGAATCTGAAATATAAATGTTCCCTTTTGCTTGCGGAATAATTCCATTTATTGTGCGCCATAGTTTTTTTTTTAAATTTTACTTAAAAATATGAATTAAAAGATTTTTTAAAATATATATTAAAAATATATGAAAAACTAAAAAAATGAATATAATTTCTTATATAAAATATAATTTTCACTTTTGCTTGCTGCATAATTCCATGTGCTTCATAGTTTAATTTTAAAAAATAGAAATTAAAAAAATAAAATATATGAAAAAATAAAAATATAAATTCACATATAAAATATAAATTCTTTCACTTTTGCTTGCTGCATATGTGTCGTGCTTCATAGTTTTGATGTCTTCAGTGAGAATGTATAAAGTAGGAAGTAAAAATAAATAAAAAGCATTGATGCAGGATAATTCTGGTGACATGAACCTGAAGAGACTCTCCTCAAGAGAAATTATTAATTTGGTTTGAACCCATCTGTCACTCAGCAGTGATGCTACAGAATCCTTACTTTCTGGTATTTTCCTGATCTAATTCGTAGTCCTTATCTCCTCTTCAGATCCAGAAGTCAAAAAGCAGTGGCGCACCAGGATGTCAGGACATGTGTTCAACATATTAATAAGGAAACATCAGGTGACATTCAAATACAGACAACACACACAAAATCGTCCCAAACTGATTGACAAGGGGATTATTTTTCTTCCAGATCTGGGAGCAAAACTTAGGTCTGTTGAAACCGTTCTGTGCAGTTCAAAAAAAGTCTAATTCAGGCAGATATGAGAATATGAAATGATGGGAGCTGATAAAGAATTAAAAATATAAGTAGAACAGCTATCACCCCTCAGGGATCAATAAGGTAATCTGATACAAGAATCACTGGTCTTGGACTGGATTCAACATTTCAGGCCTCAGGGGAAATTCTGACGTGTTTAAATTTGTCACGTTTCTCCTTTATGTTGTTCTGACCTTAAAATAAGGTGAAGAAATTCCAAACATTCTGTCTGACGCTCTCTTTGTTCAGCTTTCCGCATTAATCAGACCCAAATCTATTGCGCAACGCCATCGATTGAGATTTGACCTGTCCGGCACGCCGTAGGAACCTAAGCACCGCTCATTACTGCAATATCATTCCGCAGATAAATCTAGTCCGGATTAATTTTAACGTTTTTTAATCGGTAATTTGGTGTGTTGTTTTCGTAGTAAATCGTAATTAAAAAGTGTGATTAAATCGTAAGGTTTACGGTGTATGAGTGGACCGCTGCGGACCGTTAGCTCTAATGTTGGATGGATGAAAGCAGTCCGAGCGCATAAAGCCAGTTGGCATTGCCATCTGCGATCTTTCCAGTCTCATGCCGAAGCGGGGAACGGACATGTCTTGTGATTCTGCTGATTATAACAGGTAAAATCCGAATTCCAGTCACTTTTGGTAATCGATAGGGTGTTAATATTTACTGAAGTTTATCAATCTGGTAAATAATCCACATAATACCGCGTTAGTAATGAATTTATCAGCTGGCTAGGCCCGGGCCCTGTGGTAGTAGTTACCGGGCAGCGGTAGCTTCTGACCGGCTAACATTGCATTTAAAGAGCCGCTGAAAACATTTTTTATTCCGTAAAGACTTGATTCTGTTTTTATGAATCTGAATTTGTTGCTGATTGTGTAACACATAACGGTTGTGTGGATCAGAGTTAACGGGCCGCTCCGGTGGGGCCCGGCCTTGTCCTCGGGCAGCAGCCTCCACCAGTGCTAACAGGCCCCGACCGTCCGACATGTTGGCTAGCAGGAGCCGAGCTCCATGTTGAGAGACGGGGCCCAATGGAGCCGTTAAGCTGCTCATACCGGGGCTGGCACCGACCGTACCGGGGGGAGCTAGCCGGCACCGAAATTTTTTTTTTTTTTTTTTTTTGCTCCCGGTGACGTCAGAAGGAATATTCGTAGCCTCGGGTAGCCGAAGCTCGCGCGTGGGTTTAGACACGTGCGCCCGAGCGAAACCCACCGACTCGGTAACGGGATCCGCTGGGCGTCACCGGGAGCACCGGAGACCCTCCGGTGGCTTCACACCGGAGGATCGCTCAGGTTTTACCGGCCTTCATGTGATCCAGTCGGGTTCAGCTTAAAGGCCACAGGTCACGTGTGAAACCGATGCTCAGTTCTTGTTAGTAATCTGATTACCTGACCCACTAGATGTTAAATATATTCATGACAACTAACTAATTCTATTTCTTTTATAGCTCAAAAGATCGAGACCATGGGGTCTCAGATGCGATTGAGTCTGATGTCGTCATCGAGGTAGGATCATGACTGTTAGCTTTGTGTGGAGACTAATATAAATTTATCACACATGACTCACTTTATTTCCTTTTTTTTCTTCTTTTACTTCAGAGCAACTGGACCGACATTACGGATAATTTTGATGATATGAACCTGAAGGAGACTCTTCTCAGGGGAATATACGCGTATGGTTTTGAAAAGCCATCTGCCATTCAACAAAGGGCGATCATTCCTTGCATCAAAGGTACGGAATCCGCGTTAAACGAGGTAGTGTTTGTTCATTTCTGAGTGACGTGATGTTCTACCATCTTTCGGGACTTACCAAATTTATGGGGAGAACTTAATTCCTACTGATCACTCAAATATTGTCCAGCTGTAACAAATATGTTGGATTTTTTTCTGTGATTTTGGAATAACTTCTTATGATGTCATCTCCGTTAGGCTATGACGTCATTGCCCAGGCCCAATCCGGCACTGGCAAGACGGCCACGTTTGCCATCTCCATCTTACAGCAGCTGGACATTGAGCAGAAGGAGACTCAGGCTCTGGTGTTGGCCCCCACCAGAGAACTGGCTCAACAGGTACGTTTCACCTCGGGTCACAAAATCCTCGATGTCTGTAGGAGTAAAGGTCACTGAGAACAGGACTGAGATATCTCCTTTAAAAAAAAACAGATTAAAACTTTTTAGGCCTCTGTTTAGACGTTAACAGACGTCGCTGTAGAACCAGGGTGAAATGATGGCATACCATCTTTCGGGACTGACTAAACGTGGAGAGTTCCTTCTAACACCACTGATCACTTTGAACGGCTCTACCCTGATGTTGACGCGTCCTCTCGTGCGTCCCTGCCCATGTTTTTTTCCTGAGCTAACTTTTTTTTCTCCGCCTCCTCAGATCCAGAAGGTCATCCTGGCACTCGGCGACTACATGGGGGCAGCCTGCCATGCCTGCATCGGGGGGACCAATCTCCGTTCTGAAATACAAAAGCTGCAGGCCGAGGCTCCTCACATAGTGGTGGGAACGCCGGGCCGCGTGTTCGACATGCTCACCAGAGGACATCTGTGTAAGAATCAGCGCTCCCATTGGTCGCTGCTGGCTGGGTGTGGTTTTTAGCAGAAGGATGAGGTGGATCTTTAACGTTCTTGTTCTGCACAGGCCCAAAATACATCAAGATGTTCGTTCTGGATGAAGCCGACGAGATGTTGAGTCGAGGGTTCAAAGATCAGATCTACGAGATCTTCCAGAAACTGAGCACAAACATTCAGGTAAGTTTTGTTCTGGAGCTACAGGAGTGTGTGTGATCCGGATCGGTCCGTTTCAAACAATCTGTTTCATAACAGGAAGTAAAGTACGTCTTACACCAAATTAGGTTATTGAACTGGTTTCTTGATGTTCATTGGGCTCTTTCTTGTAAATATATTGTTTTAAAACGGGGATCGATCACAGGAGGAGTCGAAATTCCAACACAGCCTTAAGCTGCAGGTCAAATAGTCACTGCGTTTATTGTTCCTGCAATATTTTGACCTAAAAAGTTTAATTTCAAGACTTTATAACTGCTTTTCTGTCAATAAAATAGATTTGTGATTCAGCTGGGACCTGAGTTTGACATGTTTGTTAAAAAAAATCCATGCTTAACTGAATTCTGCCACCCCGTCCCCCCCTTCCTTCTTTCTTGCCTCCTGTGGGGGTAATGTCTCCTCCAGGTGGTGCTGCTGTCTGCCACCATGCCTGCAGAGGTGTTGGAAGTGACCAAGAAGTTCATGCGGGAACCCATTCGCATCTTGGTGAAGAAGGAAGAACTGACCCTGGAGGGTATCAAGCAGTTCTACATCAACGTGGAGCGAGAGGTGGGTTCGACTCGGTTCTGCTGCCCCCCCCCCCCCTTCTCTCCAAAGCACCCTGCTGGAACTGCAGGAGCCGGGCCCTTTGGGGTCGGGCTCGTGTGGGCGTGTCAGCACGGGTACACCAGGGAAGGAGATGAACACACGGCGTCAGCAGTGGGGCGTGGAGGGGACCTCTTTCTGAATGTCCGGTGTCCTCGCTCCCATGATCCCGTGTGACACGTCTGTCTTTAAGCTGAAGTTTTAGACGTTGGGTTGAATCCGCGCGGCCTAACCCGCTCGTCGTCCCTTCAGGAGTGGAAGCTGGACACCCTGTGCGATCTGTACGAGACGCTCACCATCACGCAGGCCGTCATCTTCCTCAACACCAGGAGAAAAGTGGACTGGCTGACGGAGAAGATGCACGCCCGAGACTTCACCGTCTCCGCTCTGGTAAGACGCGTCCGCCGGAGGATTCCGTCCCGGCTCGGAGGTGCAGATCCGCGTTTAAATAAAAAATGTTTCCCTGCAGCACGGAGACATGGACCAGAAGGAGCGTGACGTCATCATGAGGGAGTTCCGGTCCGGATCCAGCAGAGTGCTGATCACCACCGATCTTCTGGTGAGTGTCTGAGAGCGAACGTCTGAAACGGCGCCCAAAATGTTGGTAACGCTGCGACCGTCCCGACGCGACCGAGCAGCAAAAAACATTCTGGGAGACAAGGGCTCGTTCTCCACAACGGTTTCCTCCGCTTGTAGGAATCCGTTACTTCATAAACGAGCGACAAGTGCCCGCGATGCATTCATTGTCCCTTCCAGAGGGGGGGGGGGGGGGGGATGTTTCTGTAACGTTACGTCTCGCTTCCGTAGGCTCGTGGGATCGACGTCCAGCAGGTTTCCCTGGTCATCAACTACGACCTCCCCACCAACCGAGAAAATTACATTCACAGGTGGGTTAGCCGTTACTGTTAGCAGCGCTTTTTATTTATTTTATTTTTTAATTTAAATTTTATTTAACGTCTCACCTTCCTTCGCTCTGCAGAATCGGTCGCGGCGGCCGTTTCGGCAGAAAAGGAGTCGCGATCAACTTCGTCACGGACGACGACAAGAGGATTCTGAGGGACATTGAGACGTTTTACAATACGACCGTGGAGGAGATGCCCATGAACGTGGCCGATCTGATTTGAGCCCCCCCACCCCCAGAGATTTTTTTCCCTTTTTTTTAAAAAAAAAAAAAAACAAACCGCAGTGAATAGCGATCGTCCACTTGCATTGTGCTTGTATTATTCTGAGGGGAAATAAAACTTCTCAAATGATAAACCTTGGCTCAGAATTTTGGTATGTGTTTAAAAAGTGAGGTGACCATGTCGGTCCCTCCCGGACAGTTGTAGGTTCTAACCTCGACACTTGACTGGTTGGAGCTGCAAAGCCATGGGCTGTGTAAACATAAAGTTCCTTATCAGGTATTTCTTTCCATGTTCAGTTAAGATGTGTGTATTCGATGTTCTCCACCATTTAGTAACTTACTTGTGGACTAAAAGGTATAAATGCTGTATAAAGTCTGCAAACTATGTTATGCTAACATATGTACGATGTATTGTGGGCCTGCTTATAGAGGCGTTTGTCATGTTATATTATAGATTCACTTGCTTTTTATGTGACTGTTAAATTAAATGTACTTGACTTTTTAACCACCTGCTCTATCAGACTCCCTCACTGGTTGGCCATATTTTGCTGACGTGGTTTTGCCTTCAGCTCATGCTATTCCCCCCCCCCTTCACTAATTTTCAGCCTCCCCTAACAATTGTATGAATGTCTTAATAAACTGAAATTGCTGTTAAGTGAAGCTGATTCTTTTTGAGTTGTGTTGCAGCACCGCCTGCAGGCGAAGCAGCAGATTACACCCAGCTTTTAGCTTCTGTGATTCTGAGACAAATTCTATAAATAAAAAATAAAGGTTGTGAAGTTCAGCTCCTTTTGTTAGAACATTAACTGATACTAGTGTTTATCTTATTTCACCCCCCAGCCTTCCTCGAATACAAATACATGGAAAAATAATCTTTTGTGTTTGCTTCTTTTTGTGTGTGTGTTGTGTGTGTGTGTGGCTTGTAAATCAGAAATGACTCCAAATAATCAGGAAATGATACTAAAACCTGGATGCAAGTGGATACAATTGCATACACCTTTTATAATTTATTTTTGTGGGAACAAACTGATAAATCCTGCAAATAAAAGACATTGTTGACCTATGGGTCAAACCGGGTCACATGCTGCTCCCTTCATGAATCCCCTTCGATTCACATCAGTCTCTTTCCAAAGTATTTTAACGAGCTGTAGTTTTACCCACTGGGGGGGGGGTCTCGGCCTTCAGCCTTTAACTATATTTAGACGTCAATACAAATATTTATATTCCATTAGCGGCGCCCCCGTTGTCCTGACGTCTCCTCCTGAGCACCAGATGACTAAAGCCAGTCAGATATCCAGCATGATTTTATTCTAGCGTGTTATTCTGGTGTTTTTGAAGCTCGTCTAAATCTTTGGTGTGAATTCTTGTTCTTCACTCGCTTCCGTGGAAACAGAACAGCTGCTGGGAGAACAGCTAATCCAGGGGACGTCACATTTATGGATGAGTTGCCATAAATAAACCTAAAGACAGCGAGTGGAGGAGAGGTGAGGAGAGGCTGACGGCGTGACCTCAGCCTGAGTCAGTGGAGGAAACTAAAAGCAGCTTCTGAAACGGAGGTGGATTCATCATCTCCACCAGAACACAGAAGGAAACTCTAAAGCATCAGATTACAGTGGATTACTCATTCTGACTCTGTTCCAATCCCACATGTGTCACACGACAGCGGCGTGACGAGTTCCCCCCATCAGATGACATAACCAATGTCGTGTCATGTTCCTCTTTCTTCAGGTGAAAACGTTACGCAGCTCTCAGAGCAGAAGTAGCTTAATAATCCCGAGGGCCTTGAACTCATCACGAGTTCAGCAGACTGATCGGATCATCTCCTGCTCCGAGTCGTGTTCCTCTGGTCTAATTATTTTACTGCGCTGTTATTACATTACGTTGTGTTCTTGTACGTCATTGTCTTGTTCTCCCTTGAGAGACTCACAAAGAATCAAAGATCCAAAGTTCCATCTTGAGTTGAAGGTCGGTTCTAAGATCTGATGACTTGTATCTCGGATTTTACTCGAATGCGGAGCAAAAATCTGTCTCGTATCTCAAATAACTCGTATCTCGAGGTACTTCTGTACGTTAACTGTACCATACTTGCAGTTTTCTCGTTTGCGTGCGTTCTTTGTGTCTTTGATGCACATTTTTTGACAGGCTCGTCCCCGGAACATAAATTTAAATGCATTTCCATTCAACAAAAATATTCACCATTTTTCCATTTCCGTTTGTCATATTTTGGCAAAATTAAGTGTACAAACTCTATAAATCTAATCCATTATTATTACTATTATTACTAAAAAGAGGCTTCCTTTTTCCTTTTACCAAGTTGTGTTGTTGGTTTGTTTGCTTCTACAAAGTCGGATTTACCTCATGATAATTGTCCTCAAAGCACTTTGTGCCAATCGTGTGTGATTTATAAATATAATTGTTAATTTTCATGGATTCAAAGTGCAAACAGCGTAATAATAATAATATCTACAGTAAATTTAAAAAGTCTACACTGTTCAAATGCTAAGGTTTTAGTAAAAAAACTAAATCAAGACAAATTATTTCACAACTTTTTCACAACCAGGTTATTTGAAGCTTTTTTTTTATTTTAAATGTTTTTACTTGGAAGGTTTCCGTTTGTTTTCGTACAGCTTAAAGGTCACGTTAAAGGTGGAAAAAAGGTGTGAATTGTTCATCAGGTCGTCCTCGTCCTCTCTCCAGGGCGGCACGGCGGCGCAGCGGTAACGCTGTCGCCTCACAGCCAGGAGGTCAGGGGTTCAAACCCCCCTGAGGGCCTCCCTGTGAGGAGTTTGCATGTTCTCCACGTGTCCGGTGGCTCTAAAAACATGCGCATAGTTAAAGGTAAAGGGATCATAGGTGTGAAGGAGGGTGTGAGACACACCCAGGGGGGTCATTGTAGTGGGGAACTGGTTCTAAACCTGGTGACAGAAACATTTTGGTTGTGTTTCCACCTGTGAACCCCATAAATACAAGTTCCAACCCAAATCCCAGCAGCTGGAGGTTTAGCTCAGAGAGACGAGAGGAGGAGCTCAGATCTGAGGTTGTGGGTTCAAATCCCACCCCTCCCTTCATTTTTCAGACTGTTTCCTGAACGACGAAGACAAATACGCCCGGAGAAAAGGTGTGAGCGTGAAGGAATCGGTGGCGTGGTGGGTTAGCCCGTAACCAGGAGCCCTCGGTGTCACATCCATGTCCCAACCCAGCGCTGCAGGTTCTGGATCAAACTGTGTCTCGCAGTAACGAGGCCCGGGGGGGGCCGTGTCCCCTCCGCGTTGTCTGAGGTATAGAAAGAGGGGGTTATGGAGCCCTGAACCAGAAACGGCTGATATTTTGCAGCTGTTATCAGCATGAATTAATTTTTGTGGTGCGAGGGCGGCGGCTGCCGCCAGGCGAAGAACGTCCCGATCACGTTTTTGTGAAGAAGAACCTGTAACGTGATAAATAGTAAAAACACTGCTGATATTTCACTATCATGAACGTGACGTAACGTCTACTAATAGATTTATCAATAGTGTCTCCATCCTGTTCAAATAGATAAAGAACCGTCTCTGGGATCTTCACAGAGAAAAAGGCCTCGGACATGAACTTCCTGTTGGACATGAACTTCCTGTTGGACTGAGCGACCCTTCTGTCGGGTCCAGGAGGCTCGTAGACTCTGTTAGCAGCTCTCTCATTAACTCCCCTGTGAAAACAACAAAGCAAACAAGTTAAGAAACCCAACTAAATGAGGAGGGCCGCGTCCGGCCCGCGGGCCGTAGTTTGGGGACCGCTGCTCTATATGATCCACCAGTTCCAGGATGGATCTGTTACGACCCAGCTCATTAGAAAGAGTTGTAACAAGAAGATACCGATGTAAAGGGTTAACGTCAAAATATTTAATAAACCAGAGATTATTTTAATCCCTGGACAGGATGAAGGTTTTCAAGATAAACAAAAGGGCCAAAGGAAGCTGCTAGAACCAAATAGAACCAAAACTCGCAACTCGCAAGAGCAAACAAAGCAAAATGTCTGTGAGGAAACAGCCCCCCCCCCCTCTGAACAGCTGAAGACGATTTGAGGGCTCCAGCTCTGATTGAGGATCTGGGATTGGAGCGCTCGGAGGAGAACACGCTGCACCAATCAGGAGCTGGGGGGGGAACAGGTGGAGTGGGAGGAGCCAGGACGGAAGCAACGGGAGGAGGGAACCAAACAGAAAAACCAAGTAACAATGAGTTCTGTCTGGAATAGAGAACGATCAAAAGTTAATGAACAGAGACAGATATTACTACAGATACTACTACAGATATTATTACTACAGATATTACTACAGATACTACTACAGATATTATTACTACAGATATTACTACAGATATTATTACTACAGATATTACTACAGATACTACTACAGATATTATTACTACAGATATTACTACAGATACTACTACAGATATTATTACTACAGATATTACTACAGAAATTACTAAATGTGTGTGAAGGTTCTGTCAGCTTGGTGTTGGTTCCACAGGAGAATATATGAATTAAAGGCAAAGAAAACTGTAGAGTGAAAAGCAAAAATGGAAAAAAAAAAACCTGTATTACATCTTTATTTCTAAAACTTTTTTTAAATGACTGCCAGGCTTTAACATTTTGATAAAACTGATAATTTTACTCTTTTTTAAAATTTAAACAGTTATGTTATTAATAAAAACATTCAAATTAAGTTTGTTTAGTTTTTAAATTGTACTATTGGCTAAACTCAATCCTTGCGTACTCTTCTACCGTATATTCTGTTACTACCTTTGGGATGTATAAACGTTATGTTGGGATGCACACATTTTGTTGAAGCGCATCCCAGGGATGCACTACTTTCTGGTAACATGAACTCTGTACTTGTGATGTAAAACAAAAAAAGGTAAATGTGTGTAGTCGACCTTCCTGTTCTGCTTCTGGGCAGGAAGGTCGACCACAGCAGGATGAACGTTGCTTCAGTTCTTAGAATTCAGGTCATTCTGGTAATGAAAAATACTTTTACTTTCATTTCATGGCTTTAACTCAAGTAGAAGTTATCTTGAATTTTAAAATCTTTTAATGTTATTTCTGATAAGGACGCTCTATGATGTCTCTAATGAACACTTGAAATTTGTTATTAGAAGATTAGAAGTAATATGAGATTTGCTGAAGTAAAATGTGTAAAACCACTGAAAACGTGATGAAACCTGTGAAACTTTCCTCAATATCTCTTTTTCTTTCTGAAGTTTTCTGAAGTTTCTTTTTCTTTCTGAAGTTTCCAGACCAACAATCAGTCATTGTCGACTCCAAAAAATAAAGAAACGCTTTCACTTTTGGAGATTTAATTAAAACACATTTATCACAAAAAGAATTACAAAAAACTTCATATAAAGAAAATGATCAGCTTTGAACACGCGGTTGCTTGTTATTTCAACACAGGAAATGCAGATATGTTTCTCAGTTTAAGCGTTACACAAAAACTGCACGACAAATTTTCAAGAAGTTGGTAGGCGTGGTCGGGCTTGTGGTAAGAAAGAACCCGGTAAATTTAGTGGTTGGTTGTGGAGAACGACGTTACTATGAACGATGAATGTAGTAACGACGGATTTGTGAAACATAAACCATCAATTTCCTGAAGTGGGTCCAGATTAAGATCAACGGTACTCTAGATATCTCAGCTTTTTTTGGAATCCTGGATACAGGCTTATTTAAGTCAGGCTTTGGTGACGAGACATTTGTAGATCTGAGCTAAACTGACTCACAGCAGCAACACCAGAATGAGTTTGTTCTACTTTTGACACCAATCATCACAAAGCTTCACAGAGTTTTCACAAAGTGTGTCTGCCTGCCGCTGACGGAGGTGATGGGAAAGACTTTGGCAACCGTTTGGCGTTTCAGAACGGTGGAAAGAGTCGACCTTTCGAGACCAGGCGGTCGACTCTTCCTGGACTGACGTAGAAGGACGATACGTCAACAATAAAAATCGACAACAGCATCTTTGGAACACATTCGCTCGACACAAGCCAGAGGTCATCGATTTGTTACGACAAACTCGAATCTCTTAGCCTCTCAAAACGCGGAACGAATGTTCGAGTGAATGGCACGGGGCGTCCGACTGCAAGGACTGAGGTAATATTCGCGAGGTGCACCTCACCCTGTCGCGCGCTAACGGTACGGCTATGAGTACGCCGCTTTGCAGGGGTAGGTGTTGAAGTTGTACGGCCGACAGAGGAGATAGGTCTTCACCGTGGTGCAGTACAACCTCCCTACGAGCCCGGAGGTGCTCTGCTTGACCCGCGGGCTCGTTGCCGCCTCCCACAGGTCGTAAATATCCTCCACGTGACCGTGTGAGGTCATCATCTGGTCGTAGATACACTGGTGGTAGGGGGCTTTGCCCTCGCCTGAGAAATAAACATGTTCCTGGGGGGACACGCCAACGGCATTGGCGCAGATGCCCATGAACACATCGTCTATGTACAGAGAGGCATTCAGGGTCAGCATGGCTTGGTAGATTTTGTCGGCAACGTCTCCGGACACCACGTACCCGGCCCCGGCGGTGTAGTCTGGGTAGGACAACCACGGGTACATCTCAAAGGAAACGTAGTACTTGCTGTCTTTCCTACGGATGGGCGGCGCCCCCCTGTGTACTCGTCCAATCCAGAAATCTGTCACGCCTTTGGTCTTGGCGTCTTGCAGGTAACTCACCAGGTTGGGCATGTGGACGAAGACGTCATCATCGGCCGTCATCAGGAAGCGGGCGTGGGCGCAGCACCTGTGCGTCCAATGGAACTGCAGGATCAGCTTCAGGGTCAGGTTGTGGAAGGAGTCCAGGAAGTCTTGCTGGATCATGTCGCCGTGTAGACGGTCCTCGTCGGCGAGATGCTCCTGGAAGCCGACGCCGCTCCTCTTGCTCCACGACGGCTCTTCCTCTTTGGTCGGAGGTGCCCCCAACACGAACAGCACCTTGACGGTCACCCCCAAATGGTTCCGGATGTATGTCTCGTTGCCCCAGGTGGACCTGATGGCGTTCCGCCTCTCGATGTTCTCCGGGGACGTTTTGACCAGTAGGAGGAGGAGGACATCCTGGCCGGCGCACTTGTCCGGATGGTCCAACAGGTAGCGGAAGTCGCTGAAGACTCTGGCCTGCTGGCGCGAAATGGTCAGACTCCTGTTGATGTAGACGAAACGGTTGCTAAGGTAACGGTAGGAGTAGGACTTGACGTGGCTGACCACCCGGTTGTCCAGCTGCTCCCAGCAGAGCATCACCAGTGACAGCACCAGACAAGTGGTCATCAGCTGCGCACACTGGCGTTTGTTGATCCGACGGAAATTCACGAACATCCTGGAATCTGGTGGCGATCAGAGCGCGGTTGGCGGCGGCGATGGCGGCGTTGGGGGTGATGGTAGAGGTGGTGCTTGGGAGGACGAAGGGGAAGGAGACACACTGATGGTGGCGTTGTGGAGATGGAGAGTACCAGTCCGCTGCCTCGGAGCAACACTTGGCGGCTCTTCCATCCTAGACTGTCCACATTCAGCGGGATGCTCGCACGGCGCTCTGAGTCACCGGGGCTGCTGGGAAACGCCCTCCATTGCAGCAAAAATCACTCACACTCAGTGACCCAGCAGCCGGAGACGCATCCTCCACCCGCCAGGCTCGCGTCCTGAAATGGTGAGAAGGGAGAGAGCGTTTGATTGGATGGATGTCCGGTTGGAGTACACACCAAACCTCTGCTCCGGATAATAAAGTGTGTGTTTGCCAAGTCTCTTCCATATAAGGAAGCAAAACAATGACAGATACTTTTCTCTTCTGATCCCTGATTGGCTCTCAAGTGCATCTTTTCATGTTGATTATTAATCTGACGATAAAGTAATCAATGATAGTGTTACGCGGTCGGACGTGAACTTGGCATTTGACTGAACCCACTGATAACATTTAGCTGGAAAGTTCAAAGTTAGAGTGTGGGGTGAAGACGAGGGGTTGGGGGGTGGGATGAGGGGTAGGGGTAGGGTGGGGGGGGTTCTGAATGCAAAAGCCAACACAGCAAATGTGGAACGCGGCCTATAATGGAGGGGTTTAAGGTGCAGACCCACTGAAATCGCTGAGAGTCACGGAAAGCGTTCCACACAATAGACGGCGTCAGATTAGCTCGGCGGCACAATAAGAGACCAGGATAGCCTGCTTCCGATTGGGGCGGACTGACACCGTGGGGGGGTCACGACTCCCATGCAGCTTTTCAAACCTCATTGGACGATCAGTTCCTGATGAGGTCCCTTCTCCCTGGCCTGACACGACCAGACTCTTCCTGGTTCACGAACACTATCCAGGGGTTTATCGCACCCTTCACCTTTATAACCCCCCTCCATCATAAAGCATGAGCTGTCCTACTCTGGGGTTTTATAGGCTTTTACTGCCCCACATGGAGATAAGCTGCCTACCTGCTGGATGATGCTCACATGACGATCCTGCTGTGGTCAAACTGGTTTCACCCCCATTAAAAGACTATCTTACTTCTATTTATCTCACAAACGGCTCCTAGTAAAGTCGACCACGGGAGGTCAGAGGTCATCTAGGCAGATTTGTGGTCTTACCTCACAATGCTGCCCTCGTAACACTGGAATACCACCTTAAAAAGAGCACCAGGAACTAGTCTGACTCTGCACGAGCCTCAGAACCCTGAAATGCTCCTCGGCGTTGCTGCCAACAGATGTTGGAACTTCCAGCAGTCCTTTTAAGGAGAAACATTCCTACCCAACGTCTTTTTTTTTTTTTTTTTGCCTGCTCTAGTTAGCATCATTCGCACCCATCAGTTGGAGATACCCCTGTCAGTTCCTCATCGATGTCCCACTTCTGCTGCACACAGTTTGCATCGCATTGTAGTCTTTGCAGGAAGAGACGCTACTTCCTGAAAACCGCTAGATGCTACATGTGAGCTGGTTCAGGTCTGTCTAAAGCCAACCGCCCCGCTAGCATACTTCTAAAGTCATGGTTAGTATAAATAGATTGTAAAGTCGAGTGGGGTTGGGGTGGGGTGGGGGGAGTGAAAGTGAGAGCCACCATCACCCGGTCGATCTCTCAAACACTCACCGGCGAAAGAAAAGACCCCGAAGGCAACAGTTTTCTCTCCACGCCGACGATCCTCCGCTCTAAGTTTACATTTCATCCAGATGACGGGGTGTGGGGGGAGGGGGGGGGGAAACGCCCGGCGGGAGGGGGGCACAGATCCCCCGGTGAGCAGACGAACCCCTCTCGGCGTGTCCGTCAGAGACCGTCCAGGAGGAGAGGAGAGTTCTGTCTCCGGTCTGGCGGCAGCGGCCCCCCCTGACTGAGTCTGTGGACTGTGAGTTGTGTGTTAGTGTGGCAGTTGCCTTGGTTCTCTCTCTGCCCTCCCTTTCTCTTTCAGCAGGAGTGTGTGTGTGTGTGTGTGTGTGTGTGTGTGTGTGTGTGTGGAGGGGTGGCCGCAAAGTGCTAGCAGGGAGGGAGGGGTAGGAAGGGCTGAAGAGACTCCGCCTGAGCTTTATCTCTGGGATCAGTCTGTGCATCACACAGGGACACTGATTCACGCTAAAAAATAAAAACCTTCAGGAAGGATTTTTATTCCTTCTCAATTCTTCGGTTGTCGCTAAAACAAAACAAACTGAACTCCGTCGACTCATCCATCCATCATTTATCCAATGAACCGAATCAAACCGGATCCAGACACTGGAGCCACCGTTGGCCCCGTTCCATGAACGCACCAGTTAGAGAAAAAAAAACCCCTGTCATCCAGAAGTTCCTCAAACGCAGCTCAGATGAAAACCATTACACACGTTTTGATGGTTTATAGAGGACATCATGGGGTCTAACTGGAGGCAAACACACACACCACTGCTGTCGATGACATCATCAGGAGGGATGGGCTCAAACAAACAACCATAAAGAACCATAAAGAACCATAAAGAATGTGGTTTTTACTGGGAGGAGTGGGTTTTACGGGCCATCATGGTGACAGGAACACACACGGTGACGGTATACAGGCGTGTCCCACCTGTTCGTGTTTCATCTAAACCTGGAGAGTCGTGGGTTTTTTCTGGGTAACGTTAAAACATCCTTCAAAAAATCAAGTTCACGTGTTTTTTTCTTTCTAAAACATCGTGAATAACGTCATTATTTCAAACGTCATTATTTCAAATAAACGAAAGATTCTCACCCTTCAACCCCTGACAGCCCCGCCTGTCAATTAGAAACCTGGTCTGTCCAGGGATCAAGGGGTTAATTAGTGACGTCATCCTCCTTACCTGCAAAATGTTTGTCTGGTTTTGTCCTAAAAACGTCACTTTTGACGTTCATTCAGAGTCGCATCCTGATCCAAAGGAGTCGATTTGATGAATGTTGCTTTTAATTTTGATTGCTTATTGATTGGGTTTTCATAATATCATGAAACACAACAAACCAGTGAGAATAAACGTCATTAGATTAGATTAGATTAGGTCTGGATCCGGGAGTCTGACGTCACAAACAGTCGGTTTTGTTCGGTATTTACCTGATTTGATTGTTTCCTTGACTTCCCTCGTCACTCTGCAACGACCGTCCGAGATGACGTCACGGCAGCTGTTAATCTGTTGTCCACGCCCACATCAGCGAACCAATCACCATCTCAACAGCGCGCCCGCCGATGCTTTGAATCCACCCCGCGTGGACGTCAGGTGTGTGGGAGCCGCGTTGCTAGGATATGTGATAGTTTCACGTGACCTGTGGAGTCGGTTTGTTTCGTGTC
Organism: Antennarius maculatus; assembly: GCA_013358685.1. Lineage (NCBI taxonomy): Eukaryota > Metazoa > Chordata > Actinopteri > Lophiiformes > Antennariidae > Antennarius > Antennarius maculatus. Next base: position 20,490,605 of record CM023619.1, read on the forward strand.
AGCAACGTGATTGGGCCGCTGAGATTAGGGGTCGTGCGGAAACAGCGGAACCTTTGTCACCCGGAACGATTTGTTTAGAGACTTCAAAACAACGTTGAAAATTATGCTGAATTGATGAAAAAGTTTTTTCTTTTTTTTGTGTGTGTGTGTTTAAATAATTTTTAGGTTTAGAGATTTGATTCTTATTTGTCATTATTTATAATATCTCAGTGAAATGTCACCTCATTTGACGACAGCTTCATGCTGGAGACCAACATCTAAAAATATTCTGAATGACCTGATTACAGGAGAGTCTTGTCAAGAGGTCACATCCTACTGAGCATGACTGATGCATCATGGGATGTTTCAAAGACAGGGTGAAAAATGAGGTATGTACAGCTTACATTTTTTTCCTCTATGAATTATTATCCAAGATGAAAATCCAAGAAACACAAAGACGTGATGTGTGTTTTTCCACGCCGGCGAGACGAAAAGTGATCAATCTACACACAACTGCATGAAGAACCCACTGCAGCACTCATGGAAGATTAGTGGTTTGGAAACATCATGAAAATGAGGCGCAGCAGACAAACAGCTCTCATGTCTCTGTTGATCTAAATGGCAATCAGAAGGCTGCTAAAAGCACACTCAACCTATTAAACCGTTCAGCAGAGGAGACACCCCCCATCGTCCCCAAAGAAAAACACCGGATATTATCAAAATAGATTTTATTTTCCACCTTGAAATCTGAGTGATATTCCAACAGTCCGATCAGGAGGCGGCAGAAAGATTCCAACAATGGGTGATGTCTGGGACAGCACGACAAAGACAATAAAAACTCAAAATTGGCTTCTTTTTTTTTTCCTCAACCTTTTCTGTGTTTTAAATCAACAATTTAAAATCCAGATTTCATTACTTTTTTTTTTTTTTTTTTTGTTCATTTTGTTTACGTGACTACAAATAAATCAGAATTACAAAAAGTTTTTGATTAGTACAAAAAACTTCCAAGGGCTCTCAAACATAGCAAAGATAAGAATTAAAACATCAGTACTTTTGGTAGGAACAGAAAATAGCAAACACGCTTGAATGCAGTGTAAAAAGCTTTTTTTTTTTGTCTAAAAACAAAACATTATAAAATACCATTCCACTGTCATAGACATCGTTTGAAATATCGTCCAATCGTTGATTACGCCGTTATAAAAAACTTCCAAAATAGTCTCCAGCTTCCGTACAAAATCTTGTTTAAAACAAGGAAAACATTTCTGAAAAAAAAAAAAAAAAACCTCTGAAATGTCAGACGATGTGTGTGTGTGTGTGTGTGTGAGGTCGTACGGGCATGGTGGTGGTGGGGGGCGCAAACACACACACACACACACACACACACACACACACACACACACACACACGTGACCTGGAATGCCATGAAGTCAGCTGGGGTTTCCACCTCTCGCCCTCGCCTCCGATTCCTTTCCATCTCCCATCGCTTGAACACACACACACACACACACACACACACACACACACACACACACACACACACACACACACACACACACACACACACACACACACACACACACACACACACACCTCCCTGTTTCTCCATGTTTAGTCTCTAAAGTGCAGAATGGACCCCCGCCCCGACCCTCTCGTTTCGTTTCAGCTATCACTGTCCAATGGTATTTTATAAACAACCATTCCACATGGTCACACCCCCGTCCCCCCCCCACCGACTGGAGTTCAAGCGTCTTTAAAACGTAACTTTAAAATCCACCCTGAGCGCAGGAGTGGCTACAAAAACACGCCTGTGAAAGCACAGATATAGATTTTAAATTTATATATATTTATATATATTATATGCAGACAGCACGTTACAACAAGTCTATGCTGCTTTAACAAACAGACTCCAGCCGAATCTGAACACTACAAACAAAAAGCTCCGTCTATCAACATCAGCCTGAACGCAGCCCGTCTGCTCCCCGCCTGTGTGTGTGTGTGTGTGTGTTGATGCTGGATGGACGTCGCCAAACCCGATCCGTGATTGGAATACAAACATGTAACAGCCAGTTGCCCCCCCCCCCGCCGCCGCTAATCATCCGTTTGGATTCGGAGGTGAGTAAATGTGTGGGAAACCGTTCGGGGAGCGTTCACCTGCGGAGGAGACGGCGCTCCAGATGATGATGATGATGATGATGATGATGATGACCCCGTGTTTCAGGGGAAACGGGAAGCAATTAGAACCATTTAGTCCAATCATCATTCAGCACCGGGAAGGAACAAGCCATTAACTAACGAATCAGATGTCATTAGGCTCGTATTATTGACGACGGATGGACGCGAGCGCTCGTGACGCTCATTTCCTGTTTCCTCCCCTCCACGGATCCCAGAAGCTGACCCGACGGCAGAAAGCTGGCTGTTCCTGTTCCACGTTGTCATGGTAACTGATGCTAAACGGAGGCGTGGCCTGGATGCGGGATGAGCTCGTCGATGGGAACCTGAAGCGGCGCCACCCGTCGTGTTTGTCCTCCAGCTGTTGCACCTGATTGATGATTGTGAGCACCTGAAAGTCACTTCTGAGGGTCAAAAGTTCCCCAAAAAACAAAAGTTCCCCCCCTTTGATGAACCGCTTCTGACGTCCTGTTTACAAAAACGGAACAAACCGATTGGGCGAGAACAGATTTGCAGCTGCGTTCTTTCCGGCCGTGAAGAGGATGAACCTTTCTCTTCTCTCCCACCCCCATAAATCATATAAAAAAAAAAAACAAAAAAACGTTTGCACCCCCCTCTAAAAAAACAAAAACAAATAAAAATTGTCCACAGAACACGAAATGCCGCCGTGTGCGATGTTCACGCGCCGACCGACAAAGAATCCTCAGAATTCTGGAGCGAAGGATCGAAAGAGGAACGCAGGAAGGATCCGGTGGGTTTTTTTGGGTGGGGGTGGGGGTGTCCAGCCGGGTCCGTCTGGGTGGGGTCGTGACCCTTCGCGTGTGTGTTCCGTGTGGCTGTGATGGCGGGCCATGGCGTCTGGCGGGACTACAGCAGTGTGGTGGACAGGCAGGGGTGGCCCCTCGTTTTGGCTATGTACACATTCGTAGTCGGTCCATGGCTCCCCCCGACGAGGGTCATTTCCTCAGGTCTAAAACACACACCTGGAAGAACAGCGGGGGTAAATGTTTAGCTTTCTGTTGGGGGGTGTGTGGACTCAAACACACGCTGTCTATCTGAACAGATTCACCTGAACGCCCCACGGCGGCGTCGCGTGTGGAGCGAGCCTCCTAAAGCAGACGCTAGCAGGGCGACACAGCGCTAAAACATAGGTAGCAGCACTTGGGCGTCTCCATGGTTACGCCAAGCATCCATAACTCGTTTAAACCCGTCTCATTATGTTATAACGACATTTAGCTTCTCCGATCTGGGAGCGGAGGAGAACCAGCGGTCGTCCGGACGACGACTCCGGCCAATCGTTTTATTTCGAAGCTGTTTTTACAGGCAGACAGACGTCTTTAACGTTTTTAACGTCTCTGTGAGTTTGAGACGCTGAGTCATCCTGACGTTTCACCGCCTCGGGTGCGTTTGATCGTGAACATCCAGGAAATGATTTGTCATCTCGGGTCTGGACAGTTTGTGCCTCACAGGTTAAAGTGGAGAGGCAGGGGCGACATCTAGTGGTGACTACCGGTACTGCAGCATCAATCAGAGCTGAAAGCTCAGTTTACAGTTTGATGTCCACAAATCATCCATTGGTTAATTTTAACCACATAAAAAGGGCTCTAAAAAAAACAAGGGAGCCTCGTCTGAATCAAGCAGCGCAGCGTGAAGATATTTCAGAGTCGGGGTATCGGCTGACCCCTAAACTTCCTGGGTCAACCTTCAGGTGTACAAGATCTGCATCAAAACCAAAAGTGTGTGTGATGAAGCGCTGACTCAGCATCACTCACCGATCCGTCCGACGCGCTGGCTCCGACTTTGTCCCCCGTGGCGTTCCAGCAAACCTCAAAGATTCCTCCCGTGCCCCTGTAGCTGTGGACCAGAGCCCCCGTCTGAGGAAACACAAAAGCATCAGCGACACCCTTTATCCCTGGAGCTCCACCCCCCCCCCAATCATTACAGGTCCAGACCTGAGTGTTCCAGATGTGGACACACTTGTCGAAGGATCCGCTGGCGAGGTGTCGGCCGTCGGGGCTGAAGGCGACGCTGTAGACGGGCTCCTGGTGGCGGGTGAGTGTGTGGATACACACCCCGCGCTCCACGTCCCACAAACGCACCGTGGAGTCAAACGAAGCACTGGGGGTTGGGGGGGGACAAAGAGTCAAGCAGCATTCCTGACACCACCGAGTGTGTTTGCCCACACACACACACACACACACACACACACACACACACACACACACACACACACACACACACACACACACACGCTCAGCAGGAAGCCTGTTCTCTTTTACTGTAACACGCCGATGACCTCTTTCTTTACTTTGACGCTCAGTGACGTCGTATTTCTCTACTCTTAACGTCTATGAATAACACCTGCTGCTTTTGGGGGCCCCACCTGGCGAGCATGAGGTTGGCGTTGGGGTTGTTGGTCCCGGGGCCGGTGGGGCTCCACTTGATGGTGTAGATCTCTTTGCTGTGGGCCTGAAGGTCGTGGACGCAGGAGTCCTGCTTCATACTCCAGATCTAAGTCAGGCAGGAGAAACAGGCTGTCAGAGGACGTGTCTGATCTCAAAGCAACCCCCTCCCCCCCCGGGTCACGTGTTCCCCATCCTAACCTTCAGCGTCATGTCATCTGAGCAGGAGGCCAGTAAGCTGCCAGTGGGATCCCACTTGATGGCGTTCACCTCATTCTACGGCGAAGGACAGAAAACATTCAGAGTGGATGTTTAGGGGATGGGGGGTCATTCAGACTCAAAACGAAGGAGTACAATATATTTTGTTTAAAGTGTATTTTCTACAAACGGTTTGTGTTGTTTTCACTTATTCTTTATTCTGTCCTGTAAACCAGGTCAGATGTTCCCCCCGTGGATCAGAGAGGCTGAGAGAGAACTACAACAGTTTCATCCAGAGGTGTTTCAACCAACCAACTGGCCTTTAGAAAGGTTCCTTGAAGATGTTTCAGCCCCCCCATCCAAGAAGCTTCTTCACTTCAGAACTGAAGCAGAAACAGAAGAAGAACTGAAGAAGACCTGAAGCCTCTCGGACGAGAGGTGAAACACCTTCAGGGAACTTTCCTGTCCAGTGGATTGACTGAAACACCTTTGGATGACCGTGACCTGGATGAACAGGAACCTACAGACATCTGTCACATGATGTGTGTGTGTGTATGTGTGTGTCTCTCACCGTGTGTCCCTGGAAGGTCTTGACGGGTCGGTCCTGACCCAGTTTACACACATGGATGCACATGTCTGTGCTGCAGGAGGCAAACGTGTTGTTGCTCTGCCAGTCCACGTCTAGAGCGGGGGCTGTGTGTGTGTGTGTGTGGGGGGGGGTGACAAGAACCACAATGGGTTTAATTTAACAACACGACACGCTGCTGAACACACACGTGTTGTTCAGGCGTTCGTTACAGACACACGAGTGAAAGGACAGGACGTAAATGTGAACATGTCGTCGCCGGCGTTCGGCTAAAAACAGACTCCTTCGTGCGCCCCGCCCCAGGTGACTCCTGTCACTCACCTGAGTGGAACGGGAATTGCTGCTTGGCCTCCCCCGTGTGGGCGTCCCAGATGATGGTGGTCTGTGGAGGGAGAGCCGTGTCATTCAGCATCATCACGTCAGGACAACGCTCACGCGTGACGCTCTCACCTTGTCCACGCCAGCGCTGAGGATGAAGTTTCCTTTCTTGTTCCACTTGAGTGCAAATATCGGACCTTTATGCTGACCCAGAGTACTGGCAAGGTTCCCTGTCATCAGATTAAATATTAACGGACAGCACCAACACGCTTCCTGTCTCAGTTACCGTCTCACAGGAAGTCAGGTTCTTACCGTCTTTTGTCCATATTCTGGCAAAACCGTCGTAGGAACCCGTCGCCAGCAGCGTTCCTTCACTCTGAAAGAAAGAGTCGCGTCAGCAAAAAACAGCTTCATAAATATGTCCGGAAATCAAAACTAAATAAATAAATATGTCCGAAAAAAATAATCTAAATAAATACATATGTCCGGCAAAAACCCAAAACAACCAAATAAATAAATAAATAAGTCCGAAAAAATAAGCTAAATGGAATAGATACACTGTATGTCCAAAAAATAACAAAAAAAAAACAAACGACCAAATAAATAAGTCCGAAAATAAATATATCCAAAAAAACCCCCAAAACCTAAAGAAAAATGTCCGAAAAAATAAACTAAATATATATATGTGTCAAAAAAAACCTCCCAAACAAATAAATTAATCCCAAAAAATTTTTACTAAATATGTCAGAAATTTTTTTTTACTAAATAAATAGATATGTCCAAAAAATAACCAAAAAAACAAACAACCAAATAAATATGTCAGAAAAAAAACCAACTAAATAAATATGTCAGAAAAAAAGAAACTAAATATGTAAGTCTGAAAAATAAATATCTCCAAAAAAAAATAAAATAAACTAAATAAATAGATTTGCATATACTGATCCAGGTTGTTCATCACTGAGGCTCACATGAAGCTGGGTGTTAAAGAGTTAAAATATTAGTGATGGACTAACCCCGATTGATTCTGATCAGGAGAACTCACACATTTCTGTGTGATACCACCAAAAACACAAACACACAGCTAAAGTGTGTGTATATGTGTGTGTGTGTGTGCATCGTTCACACATTGTGTTGAGCAAATTTCCATCCGCTCGTTGCTTTGCGTTGAATTTGCATCCAACAGCGTGACGCGGCACATTTGCATCGCGTTGTGTGTGTGGAGGCGGCGTTAGCGCTGTGGGTTCACTACTCAGGAAAATGAGTTTGAAGCTAAGTGCCATAAAAGCCCCCCCCTCCCCGGGGGAGACTGCTCCCACATATCTGGCTGGAAGGAATGCTTTCAGCAGGGCAGCGGTCGTCCCCCTCCCTCTCACACACACACACACACACACACACACACTAAATTAGATTATTAAGAACTGCACTCAGAGGAACAGAAACACAATCATGCTGTTCCAGCATACACACACACACACACACACACACACACACACACACACACACACACACACACACACACTCACATTCCAGTCTAGTGAGGTGACATCTTTGTTGCTGGGTACGTCCTGCCCCCCTTCCCGTATGCAGTGCCTCAGAACCAGCTGGGTGGAGCCGCCGGTGTTGTTCTCACTCAGGTTCCAGATCCGCGCCGTCGAGTCCCCGGACCTGCACAGGTCACAGGTCACAGGTCACACACACACACACACACACACACACACACACACACACACACACACACACACACACACACACACACACAAACACATTAGTCATGCAACAACTGATCTGTCACTTTTTCAAAAACTAATATTTGAACAAACTTGATATTTCCACTATTTGTTCAAATTAATTCCTAACAATATTTACAATATATTTATTAAGTATTTAAAGAACTGAAAAAGAAATATAAATATTTAGTTTTCAATTCTTTATTAATTATTAATTAATAGATGCATTGACCCATCTGTGCAACTTTGGACGTTGCTTCTAATAAAACCTTTAAACACGTCTGTTGTAGCGCTATGGTATTTTTATCGAACCTCAACTCGATAAAATCCAAAATGTTGAAGATTTTAATTTCTTTTTTTAAATTTAATTTAAAAAAAAAAAATTAAAACCTTGAACATTTTAATTTATTGTTAAAATGATCAGGATGTTAACAATAATAAAGCTCATGACCCTCTAGGTGGGTGCTGTGGCTCCAGCTCTACTCCTGTCTGAATGAATGAACTTTTAACAAGAGTTTTATTATTGATTCAGGAAGGATGAAACATAAAGACAGCTTAGAAACTGAGCGATGAATCTGATTGGTCGTTAAATCAATTGTTCCACTCAGGAGGAGCTCTGATCCGTTAGTTGTCATGGAAACGTTATTATGGATCAACACTTAATTGCTAATCATGATTTAGAGCGGGGACCGTTTGACGGTTGGGCGGAACAATGAACGATGAATTTCAAAAGCTGTAAAGGGAAGCTCAGCTGATGCATCTCGTCCAATCACGTGCCTCCATTCTACTCCCTTTATCAGATAAACGGGATTACAGTGTAATCTAATACCGATCATTTGGCTCAATCAACTGTAAGACGCATTCATGCAGTAAATATTTGTCCTGCTTTGTTTCAAACAAACTTTTTTTTAAAATTTTGTCTTTAAGCACAAACATTCAAATTGCATTTACAATGATGGGATGCAAACCTTCCCCTGCATGTGTGAAATTTCATTGCACTGACAAAATCCCCCCAAAAAACGATGCTAATAATGTGACTAGCTTGTCTTCCAGAAACGCTGATGCATGCTAGACTCTGCATGACTCATGAAAACCACAGAGCGATGCTGACGAGACACTGACCCGGAGGCGAGGAGGTCGTTCACCGGGTTCCAGGCACAGATGAAAACCTCTGATTCGTGGCCCCTGAGGACCATGGCTTTACTCTGGGGGATCTCCACATCCCTGTCCACCTCCATCATGTCCGAGTGGTGATCTGGAGGAAGGAGCGGGAAGGAAAACCCACATCAGAGAGCAGCAGGAGGATGCCATCGCCGTGACAACGACAGGTAAACGACAGAAACTGGATGCAACGAAACAGTCCATTCATTTCAAAGTGATTTATTTATTTCCACACACAGAGGGTTTATTTAAGTGGATGTGCAAAGCGCATTAATAACCAGACGGGCAGTTGCATCCATTTGGGTAATGGCGGAGGTCTGACATAATCTAATATTCTCCAGACCAGAGCGGTCCGGCAGCAGCGAGCATCCGTCTTCCTCCCATCTCATTAAATCAACCAAACGGCGACGTTTTCCAGAACAGACACGAGTAAACGGCGCCGCGCTGAGCGAACGCCGGTCCCAGCAGCTGACAGCTGTAGGATTAAAGCGCAGGCGGGGCCGTCACGGGAAGACCAACGGGGCTTCTCCTCCCGACACCTGTAGCCGCGCTGAGTCACTGCAAACAGACTCGGGACTATCTGGAACCAGATTAACATCTAATCTGAGGTGGAAGTAGGAACTGTCTAGGTCTTATTAGCACGTTGGAATCCCAAGTGAACACATTCATTATCTGCAGTGTTTTCTGCACTACAAGTCGCAACTAAAAGCTTTTGATTTTCAGCTTCTGTTGCTGCTGATCCAGACGGGGGGTCAAACTGTTCAGAGGCGGTTTTACGAGCATCAGATAGCTTACTGGCTAAGGCGTGGGGCCCATTCTCCTCCCCGTTGGCGGCTCCCTCTCCGTTCTTTGTGCTTCCCTGCGACGCCGAGCTGCTGCCGCCGGCCGCCGATGCCGCCGCTGCTACCTGCTGCTGGGCCAGCTTGTCCCTGTAGGCCTGCTGCCGGGTCTGGACCACGTCCGGCATCACGGCATCAATCAGGGACAGAGACTCTATGGGTCGCCCGTCAAACAGGGTTCCATCCTGAACACACCAACATTTACATTATCCATCAAATCGACTGAAGACGGTACACGGACTCTGGTTCTTGGTGTTTTTAGGGTGGGGTCCCACCTCATTGATGCTGACTTCAGCCTCCACGTACTGCAGGCCCTTCTGGATGATGGAGATGAGGGCAGCAGGGGGCACCAGGGCTCCATTGATGTTGGACTGGCTGATGTGGCTCTCTATGCCGAAGGTGAACGCTGAGTGGGAGAAGCCTGGGGCGGCCATGAATAATTCAAATGGAGCTCAGTAAAGAAGTGTGTCACTCCTAAGTGTGTTTACATCATCTTTAATTTGATTTGCAGGAAGATAAATGTTAAAAAAAAACACCACTGACCTGACTCTTGCAGGTATCTATACACCAGAAAGTTGACCTCATCACTGCTGATGCTCATTTTCAGTCCTGGTGATTAAACCATTGGGTCAGCACACGTTAGGAGCCTAGACCGACACAGAGCAGAGCCATTAGGATGGTTATTGAAGAGATGAATTTAAAAAAAATTCACTGAGCTGCAGTTTGTACAGTGCATTAACATCCCATTGACACATAGCTGGATATAATTAGTACGGCGGTGTCTGTGTGGGCACCTGGCCAGGTTTAAATGTGAGCTGCCTCACACACAGCAGGGACAGTGTTACACTACAAGTTCACCGAGTACCTCACTACCAAACTGGCAAATGGAACCGAGACGAGGAAGAGGAGGAGGAAGGTAAAACAACCGCCTCACGTCGCTGATCGAGACCCAGTTCACACCAGAAATGCAATCTGAGGCCGGCTGTCGTGGACGGAGGATTTATTTCTATTGTTTCTAGACTGAGGAGCTTCCAGGCTTCAAAACTAGAAACACAACCGGGGTGTTTTGGCCAATAACACGTACAATATACATTTTTTAAACCACAGATTCAACTGATCCTATAATCCTGCCATTGGGGCTCCACATTTATGCAAAACCAGGACAGAACTTTCACTGTTTCCATTACGACAGCCTACTGACTGCTGCATCCCACAGGCCGACATCCAACACCAACCCACCAAGATGTCTGCAGATGCATGGATTATGTACACGAGTATATAAAGGTCTATACATAAACTCAAAAGTTTACACACTTCCAGCTTGCCATCGTGTTCTGTAACGTTTCATTTATTTGCATGTGTATTTTTTGCAGGCCACACCGCTGGAGACGAGCCAGCAGCTTGAAGCTGTGGTCGGTGCAGAAACCTGACCCTCTGGAACGTTTGGAGGGGTTGGAACTGAAGAGGTTCCACGCCACCACCAGAGGGGTGAACGCTACTCGGAGAGGAGGGGCCAGATGATGGAGACTAGTTCTGGTATTTTATACATATTTATTCTCCCATTTATTTATTTTTATTGTCTCTTTAAGAAAATGCCATTTCTCCTCTTTTCATCTATATTGTGATTCAAAGTAATCCTGCACACATCTTATGTTGTAATTCTTGCTTTGCTTCATGTGAATAAAAATGTAACACAACAAAATCAATTTATCAGAAAGGATTTCACAGGTAATAGAAGTTAGAACAGTTCCTTCAAATATCCACCAGGTGGGGCTGTAGCATCACAAAGGACATTCTGCTCTGACTGCATGATTTGGAAACAGATTCATGATGCTGTTTCCAAATCAGCCAAACACGGTTTAGTTTAGGTTAGATTAGTTTAGTTTAGTAAAGCACACATTTCATTTAAGTTTTTATTTAGCGATGGAATTCACTTACACACCAGATTATTCATCCTGACCAGGAAGCCAACCCAAGTTCCAACTACACGTCTACTTTAACCCTTCCATGAAGATCAGCTGACTTAATACCATGCTGTGGCTGCACATAAATATAGCAGGAGAAAGCCAGGCCCCCTCCTGCACCAATCGATCAGACATCTGACGGTTCTATAAATAAACATTAATCAATATCTCACTCATGCTTTGACAAATCACTTCCTATATGTGTAAACTGAATGTCGTGACCTGACAGGCTGAGCTGTAATAACTGTATTTTCAGTTTTAGGTGTGATAAGAAAGCATTCAGTCAGGTGAGCCTGCGGCTAATCGATAAAGAACTGGGCTAATGGATGGCTCAGTTTTATTTTAAAATATGCAGAATGACATCCTGAAGTATCAGAGGATCAGATCAGAATCATAACTTCAAAAACTCAACGTTAGAACGTAGATCTCTGCAGACCAATTTGTGATTTGTGACCCTTTGTGTTGCACTGGGACCAATCGCTGCCCCTGACACCAGTCTGACCAGACAGACCACCACACCACTGTAACACACCGTCACCAGGACCAGGACCCTGAGGATAACCGAGACACGGGGGTTCCAGTGGGGACGGGACGGCTGCAAACTTTTACTCACACTTTCTTTACTGTCATTGCACAAAAAAATACAAAAGAGTTTTTTTTTTTTTTTTTACAGAAAAATGTCTTTTTTTTTAGACTACCAAATAAAGTCATCAGTCACTGCCCTCTGGGGTTATCACACCATGAACATTTATTCATTACAAATATAATTAAAAGTGGACAATCTGAGAGACATCTCTATCCGACCGCAGTCAAGGTCGTGGCAGAAAGAAGCGAGACAAACATCACTGATCTCTTAAAAATCTTCTTTAAAAGAAAGTGAAATAAGTAACATGGGACTATTTGTCATCTAAAAACCAACAAGGGTTAGTCCTTGAGGATAGAAACCCAGTTTGTGAGACATGTTACCAAAGGTAGGAACACGCTAAGAACTTCAGCCATCCACCGTTCAGGTCACAGCGGGTGTTCCATTAATGATTTAACACACTAGAAACAAACAAGTTCAACAAAGAACATTCATACAGCTGACAGGAATGAAAGGATGGAAAGCAGTGCATTTTCCACCAAATAAAGTATACTTCCTCTTATTCTGCTAATAAAATTAGGAGTGTGTGTAATAAAACATCTGTTCAATGAAAAAAACTTTACAACTCAAACCAAAGTCATTGATGAACACGTCTATAAATCCACGAAGTACCAAACTACAAATGGAAACAGAAGGTCAGGTTGAGAGCACATTCCTTCACCGATCTGAGAACTATTTCCTGGAGATGCACCTTGACCCAGATTCCAGACCCAGGCTATTGTAAACAGATACCGCTCTGTCATAAATCCTGTTCTATTGGCACATATTCTTATCAAAAGATCACTATAGCGCAACTAAAGCCACTCCAACACGTAACCTGAATTTACAACTCCTTACACAACTTTTACTGCAACATGATCTTCCCAGTAGCAATGTTTGATCATAGGACTTCAATGACCGTCATTGAAGCAAAGTCTGGAGGCGAGGAAAAAACTCTAGTCCCGCAAAGTGTGACGTTTAACGGGGAAATACTCACCCATGTGATCAAGCTGTCCTCAGATACACATCATAGCTGCATAGTCCTCTGGAATAACCCTAAATCCCTGAAGAAGAAATGAAAAACACCACACGTCAGAATTATATGTAGATTATAAATTGTAATGAGATAAAAGATGTAGTTTCTGTTGTGAAGTCACTTTCAAAATGCTCAATCACGCCTTAAAAGGAACTGTTTGTTCTGTGTTTGAATCTTCAGCCATTAACCGTATAGACATTGTCAAACCTTCACTTTATAATTACTGTAATTATTCCACTATAAATGACATTGCAGCAGCCATGTGACCGAGCAGGTGAGGCGTTCTTCACTACGAGGTGTGTCAACAAACAATGACAGAAAGTGGGTCAGCAATGCAAAAACTAAACATCGCCTGCGCCTATTTGTGTTAAACATTATGTTCCTGCCCTGAGGGGGGTAATTAAACGGGATGCCCTTGTGTATGCATATGTGTAATTGCTAATTTATTGAGGATAAGAAACATTTTTTTCTCATAGGATGTCACACTTTTATCCATCTGCTGCATCAGGATCGTTCAGATATTATTCTGGTGATGAAGATGAATCTTCGTCTCGGGTTAGAATCATTTCGTGCGAGTTAAAAACACGCAACTTATGTCACCACCCTGATCTACCGGCACCGACCCACGACCCATCCCCCACGCACGGTAACGGCTGAATGGGCTGAGAGAACTACAGTGTGTACGGTAACCTACAGTGTGTAGGACATGTGCGTTATCTATGGAAGACAGACCCTCAATAACACTGTAATAACGTGTCTATGAACTATTTTCCAATCATTTTAATCAGGAACTGATCGCATGATAACTGTAGTCATGGAAATTTAACGGAGAACTTGGAGTTAACATTGGCATTAATTATGAAACACACACAATTCATCCTAATTGTCTCACAACACACTGTGATCGTGGGGTCATAATCTATAATCAATATGTTATTAGCGCCGTGATCGATCCACGCCGCTTTGAGCTAGCCTCAGCTAGCGTTAGCTAAAGTGAGCTAACATTAGGTAGCGTTAGCTAACGTTGGCAGCTAACGTAAAATAGCGTTAGCTAACGTGAGCTAACGTAAGCTAGCGTGAGCTAACGTTAGCTCACCGGCTAACACGAGTACACGTTAGTGTCGCCTTGGCTGCGGTCGGACGGTCACACACTGCCAGCGAGATTTCGTTGATTGCGTGTCAATAAAACACTTATAAACCAAACGAATGCCATAAATGTCGAGTGGGTCGTCACTGTTTGTAATTAGGTTAGATAACTAGTAAATATAATAATCTAAATTAGCTTATTTCCCAATAGGATAACATCGTGTACCGTGAGGTCTTCACTAGAAAACCTGCTAATGCGGCTAGTCGGCTCAGGCTAGATGCTAAGCTAATAAGTGTTGCTATAATCTCATACCTACTTGGATAAAAACCTTTCAACGGGCGATATCTTCCACAGCTCTTGTGCTCAAATCACACCATGTTATCTGTTTAATCGATTGCAGGGAATATCTTTTTCACACATAAATTAATTAGCATTAGCTTATAATAATACAACTAAAGCCAGGCGCTAAGAAGCCAGCTACGGCTCCAGACACTCCACACAGCGGGCTGACCCGACAGGCGAAAATGAGCTGCGTGTAACTACAGTTCGAAACCGCCACTAGCTAAAACTCAATATGACGATTAACCAAGCCTTGACAAAAAGCAGCGTTTCGAGTCATAATCCACCTTCAATTAAACACGGTAGTAGGTTAGTTTATTTATTTATCCATTTATCGTGTTAATTCTTATTTAAATCGAGTGGAAGTGCAGTAAAAACGCTGTTCATACTGTATTATGACTAACCTGTTTTCCCAAACGAACCAAACCCGCGGTTTTCCAAAGATGATAGTTGATAGTGCGTTAACTCCCGCTCAGTCTGACAAGTTCATAATAAAAAGGACCCACTCGTGTTTGCTGTAAGCGAACTGTGGGACGGAATAGAAAAAAAAACCCCGAGGCCCCAGGAAGTTTGTACCGCAGCCAAGCACCAGTCACAACAACAGCGGCCCGCCCATCCCCCACAGCCGCTTATTTTGGCCTGCCTGGTCACCACGCGCTGTGGTTTAACGACGCCCCTCCCCCTTCCTCTGCCCAGTCATTCAGACTGGGAAAGTCAACAACAAGCTTACGTCATCATTGCAATCTCTGTTTTACACAGATTTGATAAAAGATGAATCCATAATTCATAATCAGAATAAAATCGTCAATGTTTCCAACGAATATGGGAGCCCGACAGGAGTCCAGGTGCCTTCAGATCATTTTTAATTTTAAGAAATAACATTGATTCCCATTGGCAAGAAAATAGTTTAATTACATTATCCCAATATTGACTGCGGTAAATAGTTTTCTCCATTAAATGGTTGCACTACCTCAGTCATTTCCAGTGTGCAATGATGTAATATAATGAAATAGTGAAATAAGGGACCATTAAATTAAATCTACAACAGCAGAGTGTGCAGCCTTATTCTGCGGTGTTTTTTCTTGTTGCAGTAGTTCAATCTCTGCAGGGAGTGCAGATGATCTTAAAACTTCCCTTGACTGTTTCTCGCAATCCGTGCTACCCTGGCCCCATTAAAGCACATTTATTACACATTTCTGTCAATTATTTGAATATTGGAATAAGAAATTTAATATATAGCAAATTAAATTTGCTATAAATCAATTAATTAATAAATTACTTGATAAATGAATTTACAAATTAATTAATTTTAAATTAATTTACAACTTGATTTCCAGGTAACTTTAAAAAGGCTTTGCTTGGATTGTTAGATTTTGTTTAATAACAGCTGATTAAATTAATGTCTATATTTACTTGTACGCTTGTATTCTTAGCCTATATCTGTGAGTCATTTTACAAATAGCAAAGAACACTTGTCAACTGACTGGAGAATGTGTGTTTTAAGAGCCGCTGCTTCAGGCGGTGACTGATTAGATGATTGATTTGACGTGTTATCTAACATAGCAAACATGAGTATATTTTCCTGCATGTAGCGCATAGAGTACAGAAATGTAAACATTATCACTGCATCCACTTATACCCACTCCGTGGCAGAGAAAAAAAATCAAGACAATTTTCTGAGGCAGATGATTCCTTATAGCACTGATGATACAACAGAGGTGCAATATCACTTAGTTAACATTTAAAATGCTTTAATGTGTGTTTTTATGTGAAGTAATTGAATATAATAGACATTATTGCGCTGCAGTCCACTGGTGTTCTGCCTTTGCTACCTCCCAACCTCTGAGCCGATCCTCCCACTCCATTATCTCAGAGCTCGTCTGGCCCATTGTCAACATGCTTGCAACTAATCCTGCAGAGATATCCCCATCTAATATTTTATGCCACACATTCACAAATGTGTAAATGTCAGAGGAGTTATGAATACTGAAGACAAAGTAATCGCAAATGTCTTCAAATGCGAGGCCTAATCTCAGCGCTGTTTGTGTCTTTTAGTTTCTGCATGGGTGATTTCCCACATTTTACCACTCATGTTTGTCCCCAAGCCAGAAAAAGCAGAAAATATGTGCTCCACTGCTCACACTGCATGAGGGTGTTTTGGCTGCCAAAAGAAGAAATGTGAAACAAATTCCTCCACTGCAATGCCAGGCTTTACGCAATAAATGATTCATTTTATTTGCCAAACACTGTGAAACAACTCACTTCTCCTCTGTAATTAGAAATCCCACTAGTAGTTTTTTTCTCATACAGGGGGTTACAATCATGTTACAGAAACGGTTTAAAAAATGCATGCAGACATTCGTGATGCAAGTAGTTCTTCTAGATTTGCAATATTATCTTTCATAATAGCGTGATCTGTGTGTGTGTGTGTGTGTGTGTGTGTGTGTGTGTGTGTGTGTGGAGGCGGGGAACTAATCTGCAGGACAATAACACGAGGTTGCCAGGGATATGAGGACGGGAGCATCACTAACAAATATGGATCTGGATCCAATGGCATTGTGTAATTGGCTGAACACTGCAACTCAAGTGGAAGCAAGTTTACCAACGGCCTTAGCAACAGCAGCACTGCCTGCCTGTGTGTGTATGTGTGCATGTGTGTGTGCATGTGTGTGATTAGAAGGTGCATTTAAAAGGAAGATGTTTCATCTCAGATCTTAATCTTAAAGCGAAAATATACCAGAATAGATATCAGAGGCCCTTTTTTTCCCACTTTAACAACCTCAGGATTGATAATAATTCCGTTCTGAAAGCAGTGAAACATTGGGAATGTGTGAATCGAGTGGTCCAGTCATGAATATCAGGGTCCAGCTTGTTAAATCTATCAGTACAGGTGACACAACTCGACTGTCACATAAATATTAATGACACTTGTTCTGCTAGAACTCGACCGACACCTCATCATTAACTCCATACGTTGTGTCTGCAGGAGGGTGAGTGATGGAAATAGAGGAGAAAGGCGACCAGAGAGGAGACTGCAGCTCAGCTTCACTGCCTGATCAGCAGGAGCTATTTTTAGATCCCAAGAAACAAAGAAGCACAAATCCACTTTCATCCTGCCAGTATTTGCTGTTTCACCTCCAAATGTGGTTCTGAAGACAGCAGCTATGTTTAAACCTTACCTCAACTACTATGAATCCCATCCCATCTGTCCTTGAGGCTTGTTTTTTTTTTTTTTTTTTTAACCTGCTATATTTGAATGTGGTTTCCTGTCTCTTAATTATACCAAAAGCAGAGTTTTTACGTTCAGGGCCTAATCTGGGTTATAATTAAAGGTTTGTTGTGCTGGACTCTCCGGTCATCCCTGCATGGAACCTCCAGCAGAATCCGATCAGATCCCGTGGATCATGAGCACCGATGGGGATGACTATAGGCAACTTGACTGGGGTCGTGATGGGAGTATTCCCCTCCAGCTGATCATAACAACAGTACTGCTTTTGACATGGCAGAAAAATAGTCACTGCGTTAGTGAATGAGTGAATGTTCTCTAAAGACGGTTTTAAAAATAAACACATTTAACATTTATCAAATGCAAAGCACAGCCTTCCATGTCTGAAAATCTGAACTTGAATTATCAGGTTTATTGGCAAATATGATAAATCAGTAACCAAAGCAAAAGAATTATGATTTGTGTAAAATACAAATCACAAAACATTCTGTTGGGATTTGAAGAAGACGGTTTTAGCATTTAAACCCATGAACATCTCAGAATTGGGGGCCTTTGTCTGGGAGGAATTGGCTAAGATTCATCTTTTGTGGCACAACAGTAAAAACCATCTCCACCAGAAAGCCTTCTGCCTGTAGCAGCCAGTAAATATAGCAAAGGGTCCGGTATGTGTACAAATGATTTATTATTCTAAATAATCTTGTTTGATTATTGAAAATGACATATTTCGCATATTTTCACACGTTAACGCTCCTGGCTTTGCAGAAATGAAATCCTCCCACCAATAAAAATCCCCCCAACCTCCCCTACCCCTCCAATTGGATTGATTTCCATCCAGTTTCTTAGGTTGCAGAGACACCTAGTGGCAGGATGTGGTAACTACTCCTGCTGGACTCCCAGGGGTCTGCTCCTGAATTCCTGTGCAGAAGAGCAACAGCCTGAAACAAACATAGTTCCAGTTATTTAGAGGTGCAGTGGAGACAGGCCACATTGTGCTGGACCCACTCATGACTGCATTGTGCAGGGAACTCATATTACTCACACAGGTATGGCAGGCATCCTGTTCACTTGGGGTAAGAGTTTAAATAAGAGATAGCCAGCTGCTTTCCATGTGAGCCCAGAACACATCGGAGAGAGCCGCTGCTGACAGTTGTAAACCAAAGTCTGGATTATCATTACAACACCACCAGAGGTAAGATTCAACAGATTATAGACATTACCGCTGCTGGCAAGACAAGTCCCACACTAAATATGTGGCCTATCGTAGTTTGGATGTGCAGAAACAACAGAGAAACAGTCTGATCTGATTCTGAAAGCCTCAGTTTGGAGAAGTTTATTTTTAAAATCTGGTTTGCAGATTCATATCACTTTGGAAATTTATCTGCTTCAGTGAATCTCTACTGGAACATGATGACATGATTCCAGCTCTCTGTTTGAGCAGCAAACAACTTCCAGGCACAGATGATTGGGTTGTGACATTGGGTACGGTCATACGGCCTGGGGCTTTAGACATAGCGTCCATCATCGGTGGGAACACGATGTCCAGTTGCGTGTCGCTCAGGTGAGTGTTTATTGCTCTGCTGTACATCAGCGGGACGGCTGGCGGCGGAGCATGTGGCCATTAAAGGCATCAACACCACAGGACTCCACACAGGACAGGAAGCAGGAGTCACTTCAAGGACAAGACAAAATAATAATAATCTGGAAGAGTCTTCTTAAAGCAGACCAGGGCTTGAATTAAAGGCATTTAATTAAATGTTTACAAGAAAGTAAAACCTGCACACCAAAGCTTTCTAAGACACAAACTTCATAAGTTACACAAACCTTCATTTCCCTTCTATAGTGAACATCCAATATGAGATCAATAACAGTTATAAATGGCCATGAAAGATCACATATGGTTTATTAAGAGACTCACAAAATCTCCTGTATAGAAGCAACACGACAAAAAGACACAAAGAATCAAATTTTTTGGACCATTTTTTGTCACCATTTGTGTCTCCTTTCAGTTATTTAAATTCAAAAACCTTTATTACTCCCCAAAGGGCAATTAAAAGCACATAAAGCAGGATAGATGTAAAACATACAGTGTAAACGTAAAGAGTGTAAACATAAACAATAAACATAAATAATAATTAAATAATAACATAAATATAAATAAAATGTTTATGTTAAGTAATAATTCAAAACCTAGTTAATTCAGAATCTTGTGTGTGTCTTTACAATCATTCTGCATCTCTTTGTAATGATGTTGTGTCTTCCATCTTCCGTGTGTGTGTGTGTGTATGTGTGTATGTGTGTGTGTGTGTGTGTGTGTGGTCATTTTATTTCTTTTATTGGTCATTTCCTGTCTCTCTTAAGCCCTTTTGCATCCATTTATTTGACTTCCTGCAGGTAAAGCATCATTCTGAAGCGCTGCTGTTGATTGGAAACTGCAGCTGAATGTCAGGAATCGCTTCAGACTCCATCCGTCCATCTAACTGCTCGCTGGTTAGGGGGTTTATCATTTGCCATTTTGATTCATCAATGGTCCGGTCATATTTTTATCTGTGAAGGTGGGTGAGAGGCAGCTGGAGGAAATGAAAAGTACACCCATCATGAATGTGGAGCGAGGTCGATCAGGACATCAGCTTCATTCAGACGATAACAGCAGAGTCTAAACAGATTAAAAAAATCACATTTTCAAGGCGGGAATTCTAAAATAATTTAGATATAAACTTAAAATGTTTTAATCTCAGAACTATAAATAATTATGTCTGATTCATTTAACATGTGCTCTTTTATTTCCTTGAATGGATAAAAAAAATAAGTCTGGCAAATTCTGAACATCAAGGCAATTTCATTGTTTTACAAAGGCAGAAAATATGAATTATGAGCCATAAATATTTGGTTTAAATGTACTAAATTTGTTCCCTTCATGTGAAGATACCCTGGAAGGCCCTGCAGACCCAACGCCGTGACCCCCACATGCCCCTTATATCATTACGGATAGCATCTCTGTCGAGAAGCGATTAGGTGGGAAGTTACCGTCGTTACAGGTCCGTCTCGCACCAAACATGTGGCCCCGCCACTCCTAACGCCTTTGAAAAGCCGGAGCTTGGCTTTAAAGTCGGCTGAGGATCAAGGCGGTCTTTCTGACAGCGTGTGCGTCCGTGTTTAGCTGAAATCAATACAGTTATGTGTGGAACTTGAAGCACTCCAGAGGCAATGGTTGGCGTGCTTTGACGGAGAAGAACTGTGGTAAGAGACATAAAATCCATCCGAGCGTGGCGCTTTGTGGAGGTGGGTGAGCATGGAAATGTAGTGGAATGTTTCATCATGAAACACCCTGCTTTCAGCTTCCTCGTGTCGCACCAGGTTTCCCTCCGAGCCTCGATTCCCCGGAGCAGCTGGGAACGTGAGACGATGAGGAAGTTACTCATCTGAAAGGAACTTCTTGGCTGGTTTTCAAGCTTTTCTGGCGAGGTTGTTTTCCCCGGAAAATGAACACTAGACCAGACCAGATAGTAGCTATCGAAGATCCCACGATATACCCAACTCCTGAGACCTATCTAATGATATTCTTGTTTAATTTCAGTCTAGATGGACAAAGCACAGCAACCAGAAACCCTCATTGACCAGGAACACCTACCCCTAGAATACAGAACCACAGTTTGATTAACAAGGCAGTCAGAGACTGAAACATCCTGCGATACCCCTGAATTCAAAGCTTTACCCTGACCTACTTTCATGATGGTCGCAGCAAGGAATTCTATATTGTACCATTGAATATGTGGAGATAGGTGAAGTTCATCATCACACGTTTGTGCCTCTGGCTTCCTGAAAATGTTGCGTTTTGTTTTGTGATTCTATCTCATCAGGTTTCAGAGATGTGTACCTAAAAAGATATAAAAGTGAAAAAGTGACCTCGATCTAGTTTTTCAAGGTCAAGGTTGTGATCTAATTTCCATGATCTTGACCTAGTTTTCTCAAAGTCAGGGTCATCATCTCATTTTTATCCCCTTTGCTGCCTGAGTAATGTGCTTTTAGTTTCATCTTTCTCTCTGAAGATATCTGGTGGATAAACTGACGAGTGGACGGACGGACACTGACAGTAACAACACATCAACGCTTGGCGGGATGTAATGATGTGAACGCTGCTGTTGTTTTCGTATCCAGAGCAGCTGGTCGCGCTGGAGGCTGTGTGTTCCGGGCAGGAAGTGAAAAAGGTGTTGCTGTGGCGCCAGGAGAGGAGCCAATGACTTTGTGTTGACAGCAGAAGCGTTCAGGAGACGGCAGGTAGGTTCTGAACGAGCGTCAACACCTTTCAGCCGAGGCGATCTGTCGTCTTGTTTGCCCCTTTTGTGGCGTTTCTTTGTGTTTGAAATGAGATGTTTACCTGGTGGAGTCCACTGTATCAGGGGAGCTTTTGTGCACCGGCGCCACATAATACTCTGATGACGGGGTAACTGATGTTTGCAGGGTTATTGAGAGCTTAGATGGGGTAGTAACTCCTACAAAACTGGACATTTTTTACAAAAGTAGAGAGAGCTTGACGGCAAATATGCATCAAAGGTACAGTGTGATTTGTGGTCTTTAAAAAATTGCCCTGTAATCTGTAACTTGGGATTTCTGTTATGTTTATGAGCCTGGTTGTAAAAGTAGATTTAAGTCTGACAAAAAAAGAGCTACGTTTCAGGACCAAACATAAACCCGGCTATAATTCACAGGTCTTTCCAGCACTCCTTCCGTTCCAGCTCGGCGAGCAGCAGAGGACGAGGGTCATCGGGGAAGATGTTTTTTGTGGCGGGGGCCAGAAATTCATCCACCTCAGGAGGAGGGAATGAAAGGAGGTAACTGTTTATTTTTACCGATCTGGCCTTCGAAATGGACTTGTGTCGTAATGTTTGCATCGTTGGCTTAAAAAAATATAACCACAACTTGTCGTTACACGCCGTCAAGGTCGATCTACCAGAAGTTCCGTGAGGTGGATCTGATAGACAAGAAGAAAACGGTGACGGCGCTGAAGCCCGGGGAGGATCGGGCCATCCTCCTGGGACTGGGAATGATCCTATCTTCAGTCATGATGTACTTTGTGTTGGGGATCACAATATTACGCTCCTATGCAGACAGGTACAGGCTTCCCATCCCCCATCTGAAACGAGAGGTGACTGCTTTGTGAGATAATGTTTGGGGTTTTTTTTTGCATGCATATTGGATGATTATTCAAATGTCTGCAGTGTGTGGACAGAGGAGGGTCTGTGTGTTGTTCTCAACTCCACCGTCACAGCAGACATGAACTGTTCCTATAACTGTGGCTCAGACTGCTGGAGAGTCTCCAAATACCCCTGTCTGCAGGTCTATGTGAGCGTCAACAACACGGGCCGCGTCAGCCGGTTATCTCACAACGAAGAGACCCAAGACACCAGCTCCGAAGTGAGTACATCTCTGAATGTGGACAAAGGTTGTCAGACGCTGCCCAGGGGCCAAATGTGGCCCTCCACATCATTTTATGTGGTCCGTGAGAGCATAATAGGTCAGAGTGTCTAAAAATAAATAGGTCAAAAGTGTGCTTTGAGCAAAAACTACATTTCCCACAATGCAGTAATTCAGCTCATTTTAGCTTTGACAAAACCGTTGTGAACAAAATTAACGTCCTAACTTGTGTTTGATGTTATTTTTCTTTATTCATTGATAGTTTGATCCTTGATTGATGGAGTTCTGTGGGTTTAATAACCTGACAAATTAAAAGGATTTATGTTAGAACAGTTTAGTTTAGTTTATTTGAAGGGGACGATGCAATTTCATAAAACACATGATTATACATGGTTAAAAAAAGCCAGAATTAGCCAGAAGTCTACTTCTCATCTGTAGTCCCCTGGCCATGATGTATAAAAACTTAGCAGTAAAAGCAATAAAATAGTAAAATCAGTAAAATACATCTACAATATAGTAAGAATATACATATTTTAAACACTTACTGTACTATTAAAAGAGAATCACACACATCACAACATCACATTTGATCACAACATCAAAACTGGCTTGTCGTTTACACAGAGAAACAATCAAACATGTTTTTTCTGTCTAACTGTAATGTTTGTAACTTGAATAAGTCATAAATTTAGTTATTTAATATTAAGAAGTAGTTACATTTATTTTGCATTACATCGAGTTACATTTAGTTCTATTTATTAGTTACATCTGGGGTTTCTCCCGGTCATAATCTGTTCCCACCTGGTGGCCCCACCTGAGTGCCCCCCCTCTCCTTGCAGTGCTTCTACGTGCCCCGGTGCCAGAAGGACAGCGCGTCCATGCATGTGATGATCATGAACATCTCTGAGCGGCTGAAGGCCAACACGCAGGTGCCCTGCTACTACGACCCCAGCGAGCAGCAGGAGACCGTCCTCCTGACCCGCCTCTACGACCACGCCGTCGTCTTCCAGTCGCTGCTGTGGCCCTCCTGCATGCTCACGGGAGGGACCCTCATCATCGTGATGGTCAAGCTCACGCAGTACCTCTCCAGGCTGTGCGAGGAGATTGGGAAGATCAAGAGGTGAAGCCGGGCGGCGGCAGGAGTGTGTCGCTCAGAGACAGACACTTTAAACCGAAGTGACCCCCCCAAAAAAACTCTCCTCTTCAGGCGGGAAGGTCGAGAGGGCCCCTGATGGAAGACGTGACCAGAACAAGCTGTTAAAATGACATCAACTGGATTCTGCATGTCATTTAGAAAGTAAAATGATTCACAGGTACATGTTTAAAAGTCTGTCGTAATGACATGTCATAATATACAGTAATATATCACATATGATATACATGATGACACTGATCCCTTTAAATCTGGTGCCTGTCCACATACTCCTTCTGTTTGGGGCTCATTTCTAGAACTTTTTCAAACTTTTCTATATTTTCTGATTGTGTAATTTCTGACAGTACAATGCGCTCTTATATAATGTGACATTCAGCTACCAGATGACGATTATTATGATGATAATGAAATGTCTATCGCTCATAACGACGTGTCTTTCATGAATCAAGAAAAGAAAAACACTGAAGCACTGAGAAAACAATTCACCAAAAGACAAGAAACTTATTATTTCACACATTCTTTCAGAAAACAGAAGGATTTGTACTGCATCCTTAAAATACACCGAGGTTTGCCACACACAGCTTTACGTAAAATCCGACTCAGATTGCAGACTTATGGGTTCTTTTCTAAATAACAACAACCTCGAAAAACATATTGACGAGACATTTTGGAGGCGTGCACTGGTAATAGATGCATGCATGCTGTCTTCCTGTGCAGGATGCCAAACAGAAATCATGAACAGATGACAATCTGTGTTGTTGTCGTCGCTGCTGTCTAGCGATGATGTTCTGGTGATGACGACAGACGTTGATCGGAAAGGTCACACAAATCTAAAGCTGGCATTTCTCAGTCACGTCACAAGGCCACTCATTGGATATGTATCTGATCTACGGCCACTTATGAAAACCCACGCTCACACTGCAGGCAAACGTGTGCTTTTTAAACATCTGTGACTCAGATGGGGGGTGTTTTTCTTCCTATAAACACATGGAATTTATCTGTTCAGTCCTGAATGGGGACACTCTGGTCCCAGATCAGACATGGATCTGATCACTGCTGGTCTGGAACCCTCAGATCAGAATTAATGGTGTTTTTTTCTCCTCATTGTTGTCAAATATAAAAATATGAGGGAGGCAGGAATCTGAAAAGTTAAGAAACAAATTCCATATTGCTGTCAGATTGAAATATTTGGACATCTTCATCAATCTACTGTTGAAAAAATTAAATGAAAGGAACATTTTTCTCATTTTCATCATGAACTAATGAATTAATGACATCTTCAGTTGTGTACCTGTCACTCTCAATCTGTTTACACCAGGGGTGTCAAACTCATTTTCACTGAGGGCCACATCAGCATAACGACTGTCCTCAAAGGGCCAGATGTAACTAATAGATGTAACTAAATGTAAATCCATACAACGTAAAATAAATGTAACTACTCCTTAATGTTAAATAACTGAATTTATTACTTGTTCAAGTTACAAACATTACAGTTACAAAGAAAAAACATGTTTGTTTGTTTCTCTGTTCTAATATAAATCTTTTTAATTTGTCAGGTTATTAAACCCACTGAACTCCATCAATCAAGGATCAAACTATCAATGAATAAAGAAAAATAACATCAAACACAAGTTAGGACGTTAATTTTGTTCACAACGTTTTGTCAAAGCTAAAATGAGCTTAATTACTGCATTGTGGGAAATGTAGTTTTTACTCAAAGCACACTTTTAACCTATTTATGTTTAGACACTCTGACCTTTTATGCTCTGGCGGGCCACATTAAATGATGTGGCGGGCCACGTTTGGCCCCCGGGCCTTGAGTTTGACACATGTGGTTTACACTGATGTTAATGGGAATTAAGTGACAAGCAGCGCAAACAGAGTCCAACGTCTAAGCAATAAAACTTCTCCGGCTCCAGGTTGTGTGTGATTTAAACTTTTAAAAACAACCAAACATTCTCGTTGACCTATGATCCGATCTGAGAACGCGGTGGAGACGCTTTCCCGTTGAAACGTCTCCCGGTCATCCGGTGACAAGCCGCTCCGCTCCGTCCACCATCTCCGAGCGGGAGGGCGGTCCGTGATGAGGAGCCTGCTAGCAGCCCCTTAGCAGCGCGCCGTGCCGCTAGCCTGCTACCCGACCGGACAGCTGCTTTTCGGGACAGCACGATGTAAACATCACCCAGCCTGGTCGACTTATCGCACCGGCAAACACCGACAGCATCACCGGACGATCGGGGCGTCTCCTCTTCGCAGCTGATGGTCTGCCCCGGCCATCACGTCTCCTCGCCCGGATGGATTAGTTGGAGCTAGCGCCGTTGTTCGCTACTTCCAGACCGGACTGGGGTTAGCCGCCTAGCCGCTGCTAATGACTCTGCTAGCTGACTAGCCACGCGGTTAACCGCTAATCTGACACAGGTAGCGATACATTTTTTGTTGTTGTTGTTGTTGTTTTCATGTTGCGTTGTTTGTTTTGTTTTACTGTTAACGGAAACGTCCCCTCAGAAATCCCCAGGGAAAACGGACTCACCCCCCTTCACTGATGCTATGTCAAGCTAACGTTAGCTAGCATCAAGCGAGGCTCTGCTATCGTAGTGACATTGATCTGCACGGGGAGTCGAGTTAGCGGGCTAGCGCGGTTAGCTAGCGTGCTAACGACAACACAGCGTTAACCTGAAGCCACCGAGCAGCTGCAGAACGAACGGAGGTGAAATTCAAGAGCGGCTACAAGCTAACGTAACGCTAAGCGGCGCTAGCCGAACAGCTGCAGCGCTGCTAACGCAGCTAACGCTAGCTAACAAGTTTGTTTACATGTTTCTGGAGCATTTTAATCGACTGTTATCCGCTCGCTGCTGTCATTGTGGAGCTGGAATGAGTAACATGAATTAAAACAGTTTTTATATAAAATGTTAACCTTTTCAAAAACGTTTCTGACGCCACATTAAAACCACTTTGTTGTAAATCAACACGTCACTGGAGTGAAGCGGCTAAATGAGGCTGTCATGTGTTTTACAAGTTCAGAAACACTAAAGCAATAATTAGTGCTGATGAATTATTCTTCTGTTAGCTAATGATTGTCTGGTATTTGTTGTAAATCACCATAAAGTGTGACACAGAAATGTGTTTTCTGTTTAACTTGCTGTTGTTTTGCACTTGTATATAAAATAAAAATCAGCATATAAAATAAAAATAAATAAAAAAATAATTAAATCCACAGGTAAAATGTTTTCCACAAGCATTTTTAATAATTGCTCCTCCTTCAGTGTTTCTTACATAATCTTGTTTCCTTCTTTCAGTTGGTAGATATCATCTGATAATTACCAGGCTCTGAAAAGAGCAGATTTGCCGGCACCGCCATGCCCCCCCGGCCGTCGTCAGGAGAGCTATGGGGGATGCACTTGATGCCCCCCAACATCCTGGTGGACTGCCTGCTGCCGAACGGCATGATCCTGACGCTGGAGTGCCTCCGGGAAGCCACGCTGATCACCGTCAAGCACGAGCTCTTCAAGGAGGCCAGGAAGTACCCGCTGTACCACCTGCTGCAGGAGGAGAGCTCCTACATCTTCGTCAGCGTCACCCAGGAAGCCGAGCGAGAGGAGTTCTACGATGAGACCAGGAGGTTGTGCGATCTCAGGCTCTTCCAGGCCTTCCTTAAAGTTATCGAGCCGGTGGGCAACCGGGAAGAGAAGATTCTCAACAGAGAGATCGGTATGGGGCTGAGATTATTACTGAAAACCTACTGCACCGTTGTGGAATATACTATTGGATTTAACTGGTCATATAGTGTGTTAAAAGTTCCACCTGAGCTGACATTAGATTTCACTGAAAATATAAAGGTCACACCACAAATTGTCACTTGTTTTCCTCTCCATTTCAGGTTTTGCTATCGGAATGCCCATATGTGAGTTTGATTTGGTGAAAGATCCGGAGGTGCAGGACTTCAGAAGGAATATTTTAAATGTTTGCAAAGAGGCTGTGGACCTCAGAGACAGTAACGGACCCCACAGCAGGGCTTTGTACGTCTATCCTCCCAACGTGGAGTCCGTTTCCGAGCTTCCCAGACACATCTACAACAAGCTAGATAAAGGTAAGACGGAAATCTATCACTAACTGAATTCTATCCACATTCTCTGTGTTTCAAACACGCTCGTGTTTTTTTTTTTTACCCGCCCCTCAGGTCAAATCATTGTGGTCATCTGGGTTATCGTGTCGCCTAGCAACGACAAGCAGAAGTACACGCTGAAGATCAACCACGACTACGTGCCGGAGCAGGTGATCGCCGAAGCCATCCGGAAGAAGACGCGCAGCATGCTGCTGTCCCAGGAGCAGCTGAAGATGTGTGTGCAGGAGTACCAGGGGAAGTA
Source organism: Antennarius maculatus (assembly GCA_013358685.1). Classification (NCBI taxonomy): domain Eukaryota; kingdom Metazoa; phylum Chordata; class Actinopteri; order Lophiiformes; family Antennariidae; genus Antennarius; species Antennarius maculatus. Next base: position 20,519,187 of record CM023619.1, read on the forward strand.
CATCCTGAAGGTGTGCGGCTGCGACGAGTACTTACTGGAGAAATACCCCCTGAGTCAGTACAAGGTAATCCCATTTCATTTTAGCCTCAAATAATGAACGTTTCACTTATTGCTGGATTTAAATATTAAAATCCAGTCACTTACAGGTTGATGAATCTAGAGCGTGTGTCCGTCTGTCCCTTATAGTACATACGCAGCTGCATCATGCTGGGACGGATGCCCAACTTGATGCTGATGGCGAAGGACAGTTTGTACACCCAGCTGCCGATGGACAACTTCAGCATGCCGTCGTACGCGCGGCGGATTTCCACGGCGACGCCCTACATGAACGGAGAAACGGCCACCAAGTCTCTGTGGACGATCAACGGAAGGCTGAGGATCCGGATCCTGTGCGCCACCTACGTCAATGTCAACATCAGAGACATCGATAAGGTTCAGCCGGCGTGGATGGCGACTTTAATCCCACACCTGGTTTACTAAAGTAGATTTATTCTAACATGTTTTATTTGTGCGACGGCTCTAGATCTACGTCCGGACGGGGATTTACCACGGTGGGGAGCAGTTGTGCGACAACGTCAACACCCAGCGAGTGCCTTGCTCCAACCCGAGGTAGCACAGGAAGTGGAATAGATCGATTGACGGGACGGCGAGGCGTTTATTCACACGGTTGTTCCCTGTGGGTTCCAGGTGGAACGAGTGGCTGAACTACGACATGTACATTCCAGACATTCCCCGCGCCGCCCGGCTCTGCCTCTCCATCTGCTCCGTGAAAGGACGGAAGGGAGCCAAGGAGGTTAGCGTGTTAGCGACGCGTGGAAACACCGCATCGCTGGAGATTTTTTTTTTTTTTTTGCCTCGTTTGACTTTCATTAAGGTCGTTTGATGGGAAGGTAAAAAAAAACCAGCGCGTCATAAATACGGAGGCAAACATTCCTCCTGCGTCGTTTCTGTCGGACGTGGGCGACCGGTGTTTCTGCATTCTTGCGATGAAGAATTCAATTTGCCGTCGCTCCTTTTCCATCACGCTCCGGTCCAATCAGATTTCATTAAGTTCACTTGAGTCGATACTGAATGTGCCGTCGCCGCTTCAAAACAACTTCTGTCTTATATGAATGCGGAGAGGTGGCCGCGATTCACACTTTATTTCTGTATAAATTTAAATACAGTAATCCCTCGGTCCTCACGGTTAATGCCAGGAACCACACACGATTAACGAATTCCCCAATAGAGCGACTAACTATTTGTCTTATTATTTACAGTAATTTAAACATTTCTGAACCCTCCCCGTACTGATATTAAACCACCTTCTATCTGTATTAACTTGTCTGTTAGACTGGTAAAAGCACTTAATTTAATTTTAACATAATTTTATTATTATTCCAGCAATAAATGAAATGTTATTTTATTTTGACCTTTAATTAAAGTTTAACTTTAAGCTAATTTAAGTGTAATTTTAATGAATTGATGTAATTTAATTTTAATTTAAGTTTGATATTAATGTTATTTTATTTTTATTTCAGCAATAACTGAAATGACGTTATTTTATTTTTAACTTCAGTTTAATTTTAATTTACCTTAATTTAAGTTTAATTTTCATTAATGTAATTTTAATTAATCAATTTAAGTTTAATATTAACGTTATTTTACTTTCATTTCAGACGCCTGAAAACACAAAGTATAGATTTAAATACGTTTAAATTCCCGTTTGGTTGAGTCGAGGTTAAACGTGTTTCCTCGCCCCCTGGGGGCGGTTTCCTTCCGTCTGCAGGAGCATTGCCCCCTGGCCTGGGGCAACATCAACCTGTTCGACTACACGCACACGCTGGTGTCCGGGAAGATGGCGCTCAACCTGTGGCCCGTCCCTCACGGCCTGGAAGACCTGCTCAACCCCATCGGCGTGACGGGCTCCAACCCCAACAAGGTGAGCGGCGCGAAGGGACTCGCGTTAGCACATTATATTACCCATGAGCCTCAGCAGGCGGCCGTAACGGAGCTGCTAGTGCTTCAGATCCAGAGTTAAACCTCTGATCCTCTTTTCCCGCTCCATTAATCACCTTCCTGTGATTAGAGTACGCACCTCCACTGACCTCTCACCTCCCACATTGCAGGAGACTCCATGTCTGGAGCTGGAGTTCGACCACTTCAGCTGCCCGGTCAAGTACCCCGACATGACCATCATAGAGGACCACGCTAACTGGAACATATCCAGAGAGCTGGGCTTCAACTACTGCCACACGGGCCTGGTAACGCCCCCAGAGCTTGAGGTTGGTTTCGAACCGCGTGTCGTCGCAGTTTTTAAACCGTCGTCTCCTCTCAGAGCAACAGACTGGCACGCGACAACCCGCTGACGGACACCGACAACGAGCAGCTTCGCCAGGTGTGTAACCGAGACCCGCTGTCTGAAATCACTGAGCAGGAAAAAGACTTCCTCTGGAGGCACAGGTAACCCGCGCACGCGTGCGTGCGTGCGTGCGTGCGTGCGTGCGTGTGTGTGTGTGCGCGCACTCAAATACCTTTTTACAAGAGTTTTTTTTTTTACAGAAAAAGTAATTTATCTTCCTCAACTGTTTCAGACAAGACTGCCTCAATATGCCGGAGATCCTTCCCAAGATCCTCTTGGCTGTGAAATGGAACTCAAGAGATGAGATTTCCCAGGTAGAGCTCAGGTCTCCGGTGCCCCTAAAGCTTTTATTTTGAAGGACTTCTCAAGGGGAAGCATGCACGGCCCTGACCTTAATGATTACAGTGATGCATCTGTAATGTGTGTGTGTGTGTGTCTGTTTCAGATGTACTGCCTTCTGAAGGACTGGCCCGCTATCAAACCAGAACAAGCCATGGAGCTGCTGGATTGTAACTTCCCCGATCCGATGATCAGAGAGTTTGCCGTGAAGTGCCTTGAGAAATACCTGACAGACGACAAGCTCTCCCAGTACCTCATCCAGCTGGTCCAAGTGGGTCTCATCCTCGTGTCGCTTCATGTTCAATTCAACGCAATATCCCAGTTTTTTAACATCAAACCTCCTGTTTTTGAGGCAAATAATATTTTACGCCCCTAGGTTCTGAAGTACGAGCAGTACCTCGATAACCCACTCGCACGCTTCCTGCTGAAAAAGGCATTAACCAATCAGAGGATAGGACATTTCTTCTTCTGGCATTTGAAGTGAGTTGATTGGAAAAGGTCTTCTTTCAGGAATACGGGGCTGTTTTTCTGGGACTGGAAAAGGTTAAACTGTTATTTGAATGCCACCGAAGGAAACGGATGATGTCAGTCAAGGTTTTTTTGGGGATCGTTTTTGGGGGGGAAAAGTAATAAACGTCTTCTTTTGTCCCACGCCGTCTGCAGGTCGGAGATGCACAACAAGACGGTGAGCCAGCGGTTCGGGCTGCTGCTGGAGTCGTACTGCCGGGCGTGTGGTATGTACCTGAAGCACCTGAGCCGACAGGTGGAGGCCATGGAGAAGCTCATTAATCTCACCGATCTCCTAAAACAGGAGAAAAAAGACGAGGCGCAGAAGGTAATCTGACAGATGGCGGCTGCTAATTCTGATCCACTCAATCCTATAAATGCGCCGCAGAGAGAGAGAGAGAGAGGGGGGGGGCGGGGGGGAGCTTTTTGAGGATGTTTCATCCAGACTGGGGACGAGCCGACCGGAATACCGAGTGAGACGAGGGGCGTAGATGAATGCAGATGGTTTCTTAGAATAAAAGCTTTAGAATTAGTTACAAATAAGATTTTAAAATCGCTTCTTGAAATAACCAGCGTCCATCAGTCTGCTGGTTTAAACAACAGCAATTAGAACTACAGACCTGAAAGCCTCTGGTTTACTCCAAAAGTGCGCCTTATAGTGCAGAAGATACTGTAATATTTTCCAGGCTGGGGCGACTTCATTTGAAATAAATTCACACATTTATTCGTCTGTTTTAAGGTTCAGATGAAGTTTCTGGTGGAGCAGATGAGACGACCCGACTACATGGACGCCCTGCAGAGCTTCACCTCCCCCCTGAACCCGGCTCACCAGCTGGGGACGCTCCGGTACGTCACCGCCCTTCGTGTTGCGCTTCCTGTTTTGAATCTAAAACGACGCTAACCCTAACGGCTCCTGTTGGAGCCAAGAAGAAGCTTCATTTTACAGTAAATCCACTCGGCGTGACTCGGCGGAGGTGAAATAATCGTTTCCGACGTGGAATCACGAGTAAACACACGTTGACTGAGGACTCTTTGTCTTCCCATAGATTTTTTTTCCCCCTGTCTTTAATCGTATGCGTGTCCTCCTGCAGCCTGGAGGAATGCCGGATGATGTCTTCAGCCAAGCGACCTCTGTGGCTGAACTGGGAAAACCCAGATATGATGTCAGAGCTGCTCTTTCAGAACAACGAGATCATTTTCAAAAATGGAGACGGTGAGTGTGTGTGTGTGTGTGTGTGTGTGTGTGTGTGTGTGTGTGTGTGTGTGTGTTATCCTCCTCCTCTTTATGTGCATGGGTTCACACACGTTGCAGGTATGTCCTCTACCTGCACGTTTAGACGCGTTCCATAAAGAACAGGTCGCCTCGTCGCGGCTGCGTCCGCGTCGAGCGGCGGAAACATCTGCGCGCAAAGCGCCTCCGACAGCTGCGTTCCATAATGCATCGCGGGCGCTGATCAAAGAGCAGCCAGGCGGCCGATAATCAGCACGCCGTCATCCTCCTCCTCGTCTCTCTCTCTCTCTCTGCTTCCGCAGATCTGAGGCAGGACATGCTGACGCTGCAGATCATTAGGATAATGGAGAACATCTGGCAGAACCAAGGCCTTGATCTCAGGTAGGCTCCGCGGCTCGGATGCAGGTGCGGCGTCATCCGGCGCCGCTCGTTTTCATGTGGCCGTCACCTGAACGCAGATGAATCGGTTTAACGAGGGCTCCGTCCGAATCGCGGCTTCTCTCTCTCTGATTGGCCTGCGTCCCCCTCCCCTCAGGATGCTGCCGTACGGCTGCCTGTCCATCGGCGACTGCGTGGGTCTGATCGAGGTGGTGAGGAACTCCCACACCATCATGCAGATCCAGTGCAAAGGCGGCCTGAAGGGGGCGCTGCAGTTCAACAGCCACACGCTGCATCAGTGGCTGAAGGATAAGAACAAGGGGGAGATGTGAGCGACAAAACGCCTTTTCTGCCCCGCCCCTTTTTAGAGAATCGACTTCCTTTTTTCTCTGAATTCTCGTCTAAGATGTGACAGGAAAGACTTTTCTGTTGCTCTTCTCTGAAGGTACGACCAGGCCATCGATCTGTTCACGCGCTCCTGTGCTGGCTACTGCGTCGCCACCTTCATCCTGGGCATCGGCGACCGACACAACAGCAACATCATGGTGAAAGACGACGGACAGGTAGCGGCCACGCCCCACCGGGCGTTTGTAACCGTCATCCGTGTCGTTTCTGGACTCATGACGGTGGGTTTTTTTTTCCGCAGCTGTTCCACATAGACTTCGGTCATTTCCTCGATCACAAGAAGAAGAAGTTCGGCTACAAGAGGGAACGCGTTCCCTTCGTGCTCACGCAAGACTTCCTGATCGTCATCAGCAAAGGAACGCAGGAGTGCACCAAAACGAGGGAGTTCGAAAGGTACGTTGGTTCCGGATTGATTCTGATTGGTCGGAGGAGAGCGGGATGTAACATCTGCCGCTCCGCCCTCAGGTTCCAGGAGATGTGCTACAAGGCGTACCTCGCCATCCGGCAGCACGCCAACCTCTTCATCAACCTGTTCTCCATGATGCTGGGCTCCGGGATGCCCGAGCTGCAGTCGTTCGACGACATCGCCTACATCAGGAAGACGCTGGCGCTGGACAAGACGGAGCAGGAGGCGCTGGACTACTTCATGAAGCAGATGAACGACGCCCACCACGGCGGCTGGACCACCAAGATGGACTGGATCTTCCACACCATCCGTCAGCACGCCATGAACTGAGAGTAGAAACCGCCGAGAACCAAAGGAGCGAAAACGAGAAGCGGAACGGAGCGTTCCCCCCCCCCCCACACACACACACAGAATCGACGAAGGCCTGGCGGACGCGACCCGCCGGAGCGCCCCTCAATACGGCGCCCCCTGAAGGCCGCTTCCTGGACAAAACGCCTAAACCCTCCTGTTTCCACAGGTGTTTTTTTTGGAACTTCTTCCTGCACTTTGAACTTTACGGCGTTTTCCTTCTTCTTGAGCAAAAGTAGGGATGGATTCCGTACGAATACCTCGCAGTCATCGGCGTACGACACCAACGTCACCGTCAAAACGACGTCAAAGCTCATTTTTTGAGCTTTTATTTTATTTTCAGCCGTGGATTAGAGGTGTCGAAGTGGAAACCGGGCGGTTTGCACAACGTCACGTCCATCCGACGTCCATCCGACGTCCATCCGACGCGTCGGTTAGCGTTTAACTCCCCCGCAGCTGCCGGTTGCCTCCATATCGCAGTTTAAAACCGACGTCGAAGTCTGTCCTTCGACTCGTACGCGTTCAGTGCACATATTCCTTTTTTTTTTTTTTTTTTTTTGAGTATTTTTTACTGAGCCAAAGTACTAGACGTTGTAATCCCACTACTCCAGTCTTATTTGTACTATTCCAGGTCTTGCGTGTGCTCGCCGCGGCGATCTCTGCAGTATTTGTTTGTCTTTCAGTATTATTCTGTCGGATGTCAAGGGGCGGGGGGCGTCCGTCATCAGTCGGTTGATAAAGGCGAGAGTCACTGAGGGTGGGGGGGGCGTTCCTCTGAGCGTTGTCCTGTTACTCTATGCAACTTGTGATCACGTTACGTACTGTATGCTGGTGGACGGAGCGGTGTGTGTCGGAGGACGTTGTACTGATGTTACATCGCTGCTCCGTGACAGAACCGGTCCACCCCCCCCCCACCCAGGCTTCGGACCCCGCCTCCTGCCCCCCCCTCCCAGGTTTCTATTTGGTAGCGTCGATGGAAGCCGTCTGAAACGTCTGAGCCATCGTTTCCGCTCGATGATGGTTGAAAACTCCCCTTTCCTGTCTGTGATCGTCCCGTTCCGATGGTCTGGGGTGGGGGGTGGGGGCGGGAGGGGGGTCCAGGGGTGGAGGAACTGTTCCAGCTTTACCAAATGACGCCCAGTCGGACTCAGGAAGGCGATCCCAGAGCGGCGGGCCGGACCCAAACTGAGGAAGACTACAGCCGCACACGTCCCAGAGGAGCGGAGGTGACTCCCTTCGGACTGGTTTTCCTGCATTATGCATGAACTCCTCACATTATCGACTTCTGTTTGTCTGACCTGATGTTGTTTACTTGAATCTCATGTAGAAATGACCTTGTTACTTGTGTGAGGTACAACAAAGTCACCATGAAGTTAACACATAACGATAATGATGCTACTACGTGTGCAAATACTTTCCTTGAATAACTACAGAGGTAATATATATTTTTGTACTTTTTAAATGTAAGCCAGCTCACATGTAAACTGCTAACCAAATAAAAGAAAAAAGAGGAGGAGTGACGCGTGGCGAGCGCCATCGTCACGCAGAAGTAAGACGGCTGGGAGTTGTTGTGGAGACGATGTGAAGGTGGATGTGGGATGAAGGATGATGTTGGATGGCGTTTGTCGGATTCTGAGCACAAAGAGAGAACCTGCATGTTTGAAGCGTTAGCCCCTGTTAGCCATCTGCTCATCTGTGTAAATACCAGGAAACCTCTTCCGTTGTTGGACTCATGCTCATGTCACCACGTCTGACGACAAACAAACTGTATGCGTTCATTTATTGTACTGTCCAATAAAAAAAACACACATTTCTCCAGACGTTCATGGATTTAATTCTAGGAATGTTGTTGCCTGTAAGACACGTGTGTCAAACTCAAGGCCCGGGGGCCAAATGTGGCCCACCACATCTTTTTATGTGGCCTGCGAGAGTGTCTAAAAATAAATGGGTCAAAATGTGCTTTGAGCAAAAAAACTACATTTCCCAGAATGCAGTAATTCAGCCCATTTTAACTCATTTTGAACAAAGTTAACGTCCTAACTTGTTTCTGATGTTATTTTTCTTTATTGATTGATAGTTTGATCCTTGATTGATGGAGTTCTGTGGGTTTAATAACCTGACAAATGAAAAGGATTTATGTTAGAACAGAGAAACAAAACATTTTTTGAGCAACTGTAATGTTTCTAACCTGAATAAGTCAATTATTTAACATTAAGGAGTAGTTACATTTAGTTACATTTATTAGTTACATTAAGGAGTAGTTACATTTAGTTACATTACATCGAGTTACATTTAGTTACATTTATTAGTTACATTAAGGAGTAGTTACATTTAGTTACATTACATTGAGTTACATTTAGTTACATTTATTAGTTACATTAAGGAGTAGTTACATTTAGTTACATTACATCGAGTTACATTTAGTTACATTTATTAGTTACATTAAGGAGTAGTTACATTTAGTTACATTACATCGAGTTACATTTAGTTACATTTATTAGTTACATTAAGGAGTAGTTACATTTAGTTACATTACATTGAGTTACATTTAGTTACATTTATTAGTTACATTAAGGAGTAGTTACATTTAGTTACATTACATCGAGTTACATTTAGTTACATTTATTAGTTACATCTGGCCCTTTGAGTACAGTTGTTATGCTGATGTGGCCCCCAGTGGGAACGAGTTTGACCCCCGCTCTCACCAGCTTTCACATCATGACCGGCGTGACTTTACATTCCAGTAGAACCGTGTCTAAAATCTCACTAAGAATCTTCAGCTGGACAAAAATAGTCTGAGCCTGACCTTTGACCCCGGAGGCGTCACGAGGGCGACTGCGACCCGTGCCTCTGGAGGAGCCGGTACAGCTTCCCATGAGTCATCCTGGAGGTCAGCTTGACGCCCGGTGCCTCGCAGCGCGCCTCGGCGGCGAGGTGCGCCAAGACCTGCGTCAGCTTGACGAGCCCCACCAGCAGAGCCCCGCCCCCCAGCATCAGGCCGGGCCACAGCAGGGCGAACAGGGTGTCGCCGCGGCCGTACTTCCTCCGCAGGACGGCCTCGCCGGGGTGAGCGGCGGCGTCGGAGAGGCAGGACGAGGCGCTCTCCAGCTGATTGTCCAGGCTCTTCTGCACTTTCTCAACTTCTTCTTGAAGTTCCTCTCGGTCCATCCGACATTTTGGGATGTAGAAACACTGGGAGAGACAGGAGATCATCGACAAGCAGTTTTTATCAAGTGATGCACTTGTCCTGATTGCAATCAGCGAGGCGAGACGCGAGCGCCTTCTTTTTTTCTTGATTCAGTTTTTTGGTGGTGACCCCATGCTGACCTCCCTGAGATGTTTAATGCTCTTCTCCTGAATGGAGCAGAAGAGCAGCGAGAACATCCTCTAATAACGTCTGTCGGATGATCCCACAATCAGACGGCCTCTGCTTTTCCATTACCGCTGCGTTTTTTTTCTGCCCTTGTCATTTTCTCAGGTGCTCGCCTCAATGGCTGATGGGAAAACTAGGACGGCGGTCCTTCATGTAGGACGTAAAGCAAATTGAGCATAAAAGTTCCAACCCCCTCCCAGAGGCTCGTAAAGCTGCACATAAAGACCAAAAAACAAGGAATTTACTACCTCCAGAGCGAGGAGGACCAATTCCTCATCGAGATGGAGAAACGCCGTCTGATTGGAGGAGGTGAGGTTGACCTTTACCCTCAGGCAAGGCACAGTGCTCACACCTCGGCAGTCCACCCACTCCTGGAGGACCTCAGTGCTCAGAAGAACACAGCTGACCTCCGTCCAGTTACTGGAACGCAAGAAACAGGAAGTAGTTATTCCTGTGTGAGAGCAGCCGCGTTCCTATTGGTCGTTCTCTCACCTGCTGACGTACGGTTGGACCATGGTGATGCCGACCACGAAGAACATGAGCACGGAGAACGCCATCATAGTGAAGCCCAGCAGGACAGCTCTGTCCTCGCCCACGCTCGACACCTGCGTCAGGGTCCGGGTCCGCGGGCCCCCCCCGCGCCAGTCCGGCCCCTGGCTCCAGTCCAGCTCCTGAGGGGTCGTCTGCAGTAAATCCCTGTGTCTTTACACACACACACACATTTATAAATAAATAACCTCGTGGACGCCAGAGGAGCAGCCGTTGAATCCAGCGGTGATAAAAATTAGATTTTGATTTGAGGGATCAATATTTCATGTTTGAGCCATGAATTGATTTGCTTCACGTGATTAGTGGTAATTTTCTTTTTCTCATAAACCACATGATTCCTCTTCACGGCTGTAAGACAAAAAGTACTTGAACAGATTTGGTTCGATTTTTGGAATAAAAACGCTGCAAGACCTCCTTCAGGAATTTCTAGTTTTTATTCAGGTTTATTTTTTTATTTTTTGCCAGTTTTTTCAAACATCATAAAAATAATCGATCAAATCTCATCCCTTATTTAAACTAGAGCTAGACTGGTCTTTACATACAAATTGAACATCCATGCCAGCGGGTCTTTGAGGCTGTTTTTGTAAATGCTGTGTCACCTTGAGTTAAATGCTAACATGCTAACAAGGTAAATTTATGTTTTTGGTTAACAATGTTTTAATTTGAAAGCTAATTGCTGGAAATATTAAATATTTTATGAAACATGGAGCAATGTCAAGACTTTGGTCACATTAAAAACACACTTAATAGCGATCTAACCGCCATGTCTAAAAACAAAAGTGTTAGCCTGATATTAGCGCTAGCGGAAAGTGGAGGGATCTCTAAAGTCAAAATTTGTGCATTTTTTGCAGGTTTTTGTTAATGCTGTGCCACTTTGAGCTAAATGCTAACTTGCTAACAAGAAAATTAATGTTTTTGGTTAGCATTTTTTAGTCTGAATGCTAATGCTGAACACACGTGACACACTTTATCGCAATCTAACCGCCGTGTTGTTTGAAAAACAACAGCGTTGGCCTGATATTAGCACTAGCGGAAAGCGGAGGGATCTCTAAAGCTACGGCGCCGCTTTCACACCTCAATCTGTCACATTTGTTGCAGGTGTGAGATTCCTATTGGACCAACATTCTATCCAGAAGTAAAAGTCTCGTGCCTGTGGAAAAATCTAAATCTACTGCACAGATTGTGGATGAGGTTTTCTGGACCCTGATGACATCATCGGATTTTTTTTTATTTTTCAAATATGATGGAATTAAACAGCATCTTTCAGAATTTGTTGCTAGACGATACCCTTTCGATTGTTTTCTGTTCAAACTTGTTCTATGCCTTCATCTAGGTGTGTTTTCATCACCGTCACACACACACACACACACACACACACACACACACACACACACACACACACACACACGGTGTGTGTAACGACCTCCCATCAGTGTTGACTCGGCCCGTCGCCGGCGCTCCCTTACCGTGCCTGCCGCCTGCGAGCGCCCTGCAGGTTGATGTTAATGGGGACGGTGAACGACCGGCGAGGAGAAGCTGTTTTCAAAAACATGCCCACTCCAACCCCCTCCCCCCCCACGCGGGGTAGGGTTTGTGCACCCGCCTAACGAGCTCCTCTCGATCTGAAAGTCAAATGTCCTGTCAGCGGCTGATCACCTGGAGGCTCCGGCGGCTCCAGGAGGCTGTTGTTTACCGCGGCTCAAAGGTGAGCACGGGAACACCTTCCACCCTCCTGCGTTTCTATAGAAACCGCCACAGGTGAGGCAGGTAGGATGCTAATGACCTCTCAGTGGGGCCGTGAGGCTCGGCTGCAGGCAGCAATTTGTCCAAGAGGAGCTGCATTAATCCCACATTGATTATTCCTATTTTACGCAGAATGGAGAAACTCAATGACACTGAACAAGTTGGGACACAGAAACAAGAAAAATTGAAATGTGATGTTGTTTTATTGGCCTGTGCTCAGAATCGGTCTGATAAATAAAGAGCTGAACGGCTTCATGGTTATCAAACGATCGGAAGTCTTTTTATTATTCATGCTGCAGAAATAACACGTGGAGGCGTGACCTCAGTGACATCACACCGACAGGACAGGAACCAAACGGAACCTGGGAAACAGAGCCCATCATGTAGCTAGATTATGGTTAAATATCATGTCAGAGATTATTTCTATCAACCTTTTAATCCCATATTCGTCCCAGGAAGCTCGATCCTGGTTTAGCTGACATCTCACACCTAGGCCTTCAGTGATGTTCAGTGACCTTTATACTGCTAGATATTACATCACCTCTATCATGTATGAAACGGGCTATTTTACAGCGCCGTCTTTTCAGAGTGAGTATCCAATCATGTGACACGTACATGTCAGGGCCAGCTAGCAGGTCCTAGAAGGCCAACTCGTGATCTGATTGGCTATCGCATCTGTCTATCAATAGACAGTTCAGGGACGCCTGCATTCTAGATTCTGAAGGTCCTGGGCAGATTTCTTTCAACCTGGCAACACAAGCTAGCTGAATTCTGATTGGATAAAACCTCTGTAACCTAAAAATAGAACTCTTACCCAGTGTTGGCCCGTGTTATATTTTACCCCAATTTCCCTGCGGGGATCAGATTAGTATATAAAAGTTTAATTAAATTTTAAAAAAATTTATAGAGATTTATTTAAATATATATATGCATTAAAATAAAACTAACTCTCATCATAAATATGGTCATGAGTTCTGGTTTTGTCAGGCCAGCAGAGGGGACCTTGCTGGCGCTGACGGCCCACCTCGATGAATTGTGTTTGTCAGGCAGGAAACGCAGCAGCTTTGTGAAACTCACTCATTCATTTGGATGACCCTTGATGGGGCCGTGGAGCATTTCATCCCAGGACTGGGCTATTTATGAAAGAGGGGAAAACAAGATTAAAAATGTATGAATGCGCGTGTGCTTTACCTCACCTGGTTACCCGACACAGCGGCTCGGCGCCGTCGACGTGACTCAGACAGGATCCGTCTTCATCCTGGGGTCTGGAGCCGTTTCAGCCGGACCGTCGGGGGGGAAACTCTGTTTTCTATCCCTATGAAGTTGTGACCTTGTACAATAGTGAGACCAATTCCTCTGATTATCCAGGCCAGTGGTTGTAATTGGACTCACAGTGTCTCCTATTATCTGATGTTGTGTTTGTGAACGCCTCATGCAGGCGGCGTCTGGCTTCTGACAGGCAGCGATCATGGAGAATCGCACTAAGAGGAATCTCACTTTTTTCACCATCGGACTAATATTTACTCTGAGCGGCGTCGAATACGGTGAGTTTGTCTTGCAAACATTAAATAATGACCTCTTTAGAGCAGATTTTAGCCTGACTTTTGAATCTAAACATCTCTCAGCTGTCATTCTTCCAACCATATGGAAGTATCTCCAGATCCTGGAGGCCCCCCCGTACTTCCTGGGTCTGGGTCTGTCGGCCTTCAGTCTCAGCGGGCTGCTCACAGGCCCGTTTTTCGGGCTCTGGTCCGACCGGACCAAAACGACCAAGTCCATCATCCTTTTCTCCAATCTGTTTGAAATCGCTGGTGAGTCCAAATCTAAGGAAACCCTGCTTTTCTGTTCTGATCCATCCATGCATCACGGGGGCGACTCCGTAAAGATGTTAATGACTAATTAACAGTAACGTCACTACGTCATTATTTCTCTAGATATTTAATCAAATATTGAACATTATTAAAATATAATTATAGCCCTAATTATAGCTCCAGACGCATTTTGTGGCAGCGTATCTATTATTAACATCATTTAACTCAAATCACGAACGTCTTCCCATTGGGGTAAACTCAGACAATTTTGTTTGTATCCTCTGGAAAACAGGAACATCCGTCTGGAACTGGCAGGGAAACGTGATTTAAAGACATACAGTGTTCTCGTTTGCATGCGTCCTTATGTCTTTAGCCCACACTTTTTGACAGGGAATGAGAGAAATATTCACAACTTTTCCTTTTCTCCACTTAAATTTCAAAACCCGGAAATCTTCATTGTGTTTTGATCCCAAAAAGATGCAAAAGTTGGAGAAAAACTAAGTGACAATGAGTGTTTTCTTGAATAAAAAACAATCAAAAGTTAATGAAGAAACAGAGACAGATATTACTACAGATATTACTGCAGATATTACTACAGATATTACTACAGATATTACTACAGATATTACTACAGATATTACTGCAGATATTACTACAGATATTACTACAGATATTACTACAGATATTACTGCAGATATTACTACAGATATTACTGCAGATATTACTACAGATATTACTACAGATATTACTGCAGATATTACTACAGATATTACTACAGATATTACTGCAGATATTACTACAGATATTACTACAGATATTACTGCAGATATTACTACAGATATTACTGCAGATATTACTACAGATATTACTACAGATATTACTACAGATATTACTACAGGTATTACTACAGGTATTACTACAGATATTACTGCAGATATTACTACAGATATTACTACAGATATTACTACAGATATTACTACAGGTATTACTACAGGTATTACTACAGATATTACTGCAGATATTACTACAGATATTACTACAGATATTACTACAGATATTACTAAATGTGTGTGAAGGTTCTGTCAGCTTGGTTCAGTGTCCACAAGAGAATATATGAATTAAAGGCAGAAAGAAAACTATTGAGTGAAAAGCAAAAGTGAAAAAAACAAACAAACTATATTACATCTTTATTTATTTCTAAAATTGTTTTTTTAAAATGACTAGAAGGGTTTAGCATTTTGATAAAACTAAGATATAGTTTTACTCTTTTTTTTCCTTTTTTTCTTTAAACCGTTTTGATGTTATTAATAAAAACATTCAAATTAACAGTTTGATTAGTTTTTATATTTACTATTGGCTAAACTCCATCCTTGCGTACTCTTCTCCCGTATATTCTGTTATTACTTTTGGAATGCATAACCGTCACGTTGGGATGCACACATTTTTCTTGAAGCGCATCGCGGGGATGCACTACTTTCTGGACACATTTAGTCCTCAAAGACCCAACAGAACATTTAAATTAAACGCCATAAAAAAAAACTTCTATTTCAAGCAGATGCCATCGAAAACAGAATTGCTTTGCTGGAGGTGAAAATGATTCTAGATCGAATCAAACATTTCCTCTAACAGGATGATTCTCCTCTGTGTTCTCAGGTAACTTCATGTATTTTATGGGATACTCAAAGTGGCTGTTGCTAAGCAGCCGGTTGGTGGCAGGTGATGACACGCATGTGATGATGCACCATGATCATACACACACACACACACACACACACACACACACACACACAGACACACACACACACACACACACACTGAAGGTGTTCTCCTCCTCTCAGGTGTTGGAGCTGGAGCCGGCTCCTCCATCTTTGGCTTCCTGACCCGGAGCACCTTGCCGGAGGAGCGCGCCGGTATATTCGCCGCCATCATGGCGTGCCGACAAGCCGGCCTCCTCGTTGGTGAACACCCCCCCCCCCACCCACCGAGAGAGCCGTCGTTACGATTCTCCTTCCCTTTTCCCTCTCACACTGGGAAGGATTCCCTCCTCCTTTGCTGGCTCTCACTTCCTGTTCTGACTCCAGCTCCTCTTCCTCTTCCTCCTGTCTCTGTAGGACCGGCGTTCAACCTGTTCCTGCGGCTGTGCGATTTCAAAATGGGGCCCTTTGTGGTGAACAAATACACGTCCCCTGGGGTAATGGCAGCAATGCGATCAGTAATCTATGCTTATCTGGACGCCTCATTTAATCATCTGGAGATTTAGTCGCTCTCCTTTCTTCTAGGAAGAATAAACAATAAAGCAGTTTATTTGAATTAAACACCAAACAAACCATTTTTCAACAGAAGTTGTCTCTTAATTTTACTCTGAATTCTCTCCTCCATATATCAAATAGTAAATCTCCCCTGATAGTTTTTTGGGAGGATTTTGATGTTATTAAATTTTTTATTTTGTGGTTCTTTTTCTTAATAATTTTGTTTATTGCCTCCCTTTTCCAAGATCTTCATGTGTCTGCTGTGGGTGCTGCTCCAGTTTGTGGTCCTGGCTATATACTGGGACGTACCTCCTGTCGGCTCGCAGGAAGGAGCGGCGATGGAGATGAAACAAGAAGATGGCCATGAGGAAGAGGAGGAAGAGGATGAGGAGGTGCCACTGATGAGGTCCGAAGAGCCGGTGCAAACATACAAAGCTGTCAAACTGGACCAATCGGATGTCTCCGCCGGAACCTCGGCGTCGTTGAATCGTTTCAAACCCTTCGGCATCGGCAGAGGTGAGCGGACGGAGGCGTGTCCCGTTAGGTGTTGCCACGGCGTGGCATCCTTTTTCCTTTTTCCATTGTCGATGAACGCTCGTATTTGTTTGGCAAAGTTTTTTATGCCGGATGCCCTCCCTGCAGCAACCGTAGGGCTGCAGATGCCACTGAGCTCTGCTGGGCTTTATTCACCGGGTCCAGGCAGGAAGAGGTGTCACTGTCAATACACATGTTTCATATCGGTGCATTGATTTTCCACCACACACACACACACACACACACACACACACACACACACACACACACACACACACACACACACACACACACACACACACACACACACACGCTCACACACTTCAATTCTTTGGGATTCTCTTGAGGAATTCTATGTGACAAATCAGATTCCCTGAGTATTGATTGGACTTACGTGCACGTGTCTGCTTCATGTCAGTGTGTGTGTGTTTGTGTGTGTGTGTGTGTGTGTGTGTGTGTGCATGTGTGTGTATGTGTGTGCGCAGATGATGTAAGGTATCTATTGGATTAGTGTCATTGTACGTTTACATGGAATGCAAGCAGTCATTGTGTCGCTATTGATCATCTCCTTTTGTACTGTTACTCTGTGTGTGTGTGTCTGTGTGTGTGTGTGTGTGTGTGTGTGTGTGTGTGTGTGTGTGTGTTTGTTAAAGTATTGATCCTCTCACTCTTTGAACATGCGGCAGAGGGATGGATGGCAGCCTTCCTCTGTTATTGACTGACTTGCTGTGGTTGACTTGCGGATGAAACTGAGACAGAATCGGTTATGTATCCAACGTCGTCCCGATTGATTCCATTTTGAAGAAAATCTGCAGCAACAGAGAAGCTGAAGCTAAACTAGAGGCTGTCTGCAGCTCTGCTCACACCGTAGGAGTGTGTGTTCGCTGGTTCAGTGTGTTTGGTGTTCACTCCTGAATTATTGATCTTCCCTGACTTTTTCTGTGTGAGTGAAGAATCTTTAAAACTCAGGCAGATCATTCTCTCTCTGGCATCACGTCTTTTCACTTGTGGTTCTTTGCATTACAAACAACATATGTAAGGCTACAGTGGGAGTCAATGTTTTGAAGGTTATAAAATATGTATCGTTCATAAACCATATATACACCAGTATTAATGGGTTAAAGTTAAAAATAAACAGTTTGGGAAGTTAGCTTGATGCCTCCGTTATTGTCACACCAGAACTTGAACTGAAATGCAGGAGAAGAAAAGTTCAAAAAACAAAATCATTAATACCAAAGTATCAACAGAAATTCACTCTCATAGAGGAAATGTTTCAAATAATAGACAAAGTATCAAAAAATAAAAAAGTATCAAAGCATAACAGACAAAGTATCAAAGAATAACAGAGAAAGTATCAAAGAATAACAAAGTATCGAAAAATAACAGACAAAGCATCAAAGAATAAAATATCAAAGAGTAACAGACGAAGTATCAAAGAATATCAAAGTTTCACAGACAAAGTATCAAATAGCAAAAAATAATAACAGACTATTGTATCAAAGAATTACAAAAGACAGACAAAAAATATCAAAGAAAAACAGACAAAGGAACAATAACAAGACAAAGTATCAAAGAATAACAGACAAGTATCAAAGAATAACAGACAAGTATCAAGAATACCTTGTCTTGGTTTGTTTTCTTGGTTTTTAGTTCGACTTTGGAAGGAGTCACTTGGACCTCTGTAGTTTTGATTCTTTTGATAGATAACTAACCCCCCTGCCCCCCTCCTTCAAAGGAACCAATCTTATCCTACATAGAACGCACACATACATTGTATTACACGCGTTCTCTAAGTAGGTGTGCACACAGAGAATACGCTAGAGAAGAATAACTGACATAAATAATGAGAGAATGAACAGAGAGAACTGAACCATAGCAGATCACACATCATGCTATTAAGCCATTTCTCCAGCCATCTGGCAGATACTTCCAAATTTAGCTGCAAGCCCAGCTCATTTTTCCTCCCCTCCAAGACCATAAGGGAGTATTTGTTCCAAAAACTGGTATCAACATTTGGAATTTATTAATTTCTCTCTTCCTCTTGTCTTATCATGTTTTGGACAGAGTGTGCTTGAATCTTAAGATCACTTTCACGTAGTCCAAGTATTCTTTTTTTTTTTTCGTTGAATGATCTCAACCTCGCCTGCCAAATAAAACTTTTGATTTGATGGTCGAACTGGAGCGTGTTTTTTGATTTTCTTGTTGGTTTATCCGTTTTTTCAGTCTGCATCTCCCTGTGTTTTCCTCCGCAGAGCTGCTGAGAGAGGAGTTAGTCGTTCTCCTCACGGCTCAGTTCATCACTCTCTTCAATCAGACGGCGCTGGAGGTGAGAGCAGCTACCGTCGAGACCCATCAGCTGGAGTTTCCAAGCATTTCACACCATGTCACACTATTTTACCCGCAGTTTCATCCAAACTGCATCAATCTGAGCCCAACCTGGAAAGACTGAGAAAATACTCCAGTATCGCTTAATGCTCCAAGTAGATCTGAGATAGGGAGAGCACATAATCATTCTGTAATTGGAGAATGATTATGTGGCGGCTGCGGGTCAGAGGCAGAGTTGTCATCCGTTAATCGGATGGTCGATTGTCGGATCCCCAGCCCTCCAATCCACATGGTGAAGCTGTTCCATTGGTGGTGATGGTGTGAATGGTGGTCTCTATCCCCGCCTGTGTGAACGGGTGAATGCGACTATAACAAAGCACTTTGAGCAGCCGGTAGGACCAGAAAAGGGCTATGTTAGGTAAAAGTCCATTTATCCTGGACGGGGAAATGAAGAGGCCCTCTCTCCTCATTATTACAGCTGAAGAGTCACAGAGTGACCTTGATTAGAAAATCATTTTAACATCAAAACAGAACAAATCTTTTTATCTACTCTGAATGAAGCTCATTTCGGTCCTAATCAGCTTTCCAGCCCCTACCTCCGACCGAATCGCTTCGGCGGACTGACCTCGCGACCGTCTTTTTCTGAAAAACCCTCCAGACCATGGTGACTCCTCTGACGCAACGCTTCTTTGGCTTCGGCGAGCTGGCCAACAGCCTGATGTACAGCCTGTGCGGCGTGGAGGTCATCCTGGGCTTCTTCTTCGTACGCTGGCTGAGCAGGAAGGTGGAGGACCGCGCCGTGTTGGCCGCCGGCCTGCTCATCTGCTGCTCGGCTTGTATCTGGTGCCTCATCTTCCTCTGCAAACCTCAAGGTGCCAACCTAGTGGCCGTTTGAAAGAAACCATGCTCTCTGTGGTTGGTGTTGGTGTGTGGGGCCCCTGGGAGTAGTATAGGTTTACCAACCGGCTGCGTTGAAAGCGATCTGTAAGCGATAGGACTCTGTAGGAGATCTTACAGGCAAACTGGATCCGTTGGCCCCCGTCTGTTGAGGCTTGTCACGTTTATGGCTCTGATTACAAGTGGCAGATGCCGGAGCAGGGGGAGCGCCTGAGTACGTATAAAAGGATTACAGTAATCTGATTATACAGAAATGCTATTTGTTAAGGTATACCCTGCGATCTGTTACGACCAAACAAAGAAACTAAAGATACTAAAGGTAAAGGATGACCAAAAAAAAAAAAAAAGGCTGAATAAAACATGTCTTGCTACTTGGACCAGTAAGAAATAAGTTTGATCATCAAAATTGCGTTTTCATTTCATGATTATAGGAACATCCAACACTTGGAGTGGGAACAGATTCACACAAACGTGCACACGATGCGAAGCGGTCGAGAACAAAAATGTAACGGCTGCCAGCTTGGCGGTGGTTTCCTGTTCGGATAGAGCTATCTCTGCTGGTGCCAACCCGTTTGTGGAAGGGACTTAAAACTGAGAAAAAAAGGCTCGATAGCTGAAGTACGATCCGTCACACACTTAGAATCCAACAAATAAACAGGCATAATATCGTAATATGATAGAGATCCACATGTAGATATATTACTTTAAGGTTTTTGAGAGCTACTGTGAGACTTTGTGAGAATTCATGTAATTTAATAATCCATTCATCCCGTTTAATTTACGACTTTCCGTCCCGGCCAGGTGGTTATGGATGGGAGCTGTCGACTTTCATCATCGGAGTGTTTCTGCAGCTGCTTGGGCTTCCCTTCGTGGCCGTGTCTCAGGTGTCTCTCTTCTCCAAAGTTACTGCAGAGAAAACACAAGGTTGGCCAGTAACTCAGCCGCCGCGCCTCAACACGCGCAATCCAACGAAAATAGTTGAATGTGCTTTATTGTCCAGCGGAACGGTAACGTCAGCTTTAAATCCTGTGCTGTGTGTCGTCCAGGTTTCAGCCACGGCGTCAGGCGCTCGGTCGGGGGGCTGGCCACCATCCTGGGCCCCCTGTGGGCCGGAGGATTGACCAATAATTTATACATAATGCTGGGCATGATGCTACTGCTCCTTGTGATGATCACAGTAAGTATTCATAGAGTCACATGATCAATTACAGAAAGAATTTGATATTCTGGGAAATGTTTTTTTTTTTAATCTTTCTCGCCAAGAAGAACACGTGAAAGCTGAAAGCTGCTAAATCTGAACTGATGCTAACAGCTAATGAATATGAGGAGGGTCTTTAAAGATAAAGTAAAGATAAAGTCTTAATTTGAGAGTTTTCATAACAGCTAATTAAAGGAGGTGAAGAAAGGTTAGCATTAAGACCGTAAACAGGAAATAGTATTTCATTTACAGGTGAATTTGAAAGAAATCCAGCCTGGGAATAAAACTAAACCACTGTTGCTAAACTAACTGAGTAATACTTATATTTTGTGTTTGAATCATACAAAACTTGTGTTAAATATTTGAGAATTACAGGATTAATTCTTGAGGCAAAGTTATGATGATGGTGATGATGATGATGATGATGATGATGATGATGGTGATGATGATGATGGTGATGATGGTGATGATGATGATGATGATGATGATGGTGATGATGATGATGATGATGATGATGATGTGACACTGAGGTCATTAAAAACATGTGATATTATTGAGGTTATTAAAATGTCTTTTTTATTTTCTCTAAAAAAAAACAACAATGTCTCAAAATTACTGTCATGCTAACTGGAGCAGTCGTTGCTAAGCTAAGACTGACATTTTCTTTGACTAAAATCACATTTTAACCGAGCGAAGACGACTAAGCAAACTGAAAAATAAATGAAAACACATCAATTAAAGGTGAGCTGACAACTTAAATTCATTAAATAAACGGATAAAATAAGTCTTTGGATTAGCATTGCTCTGCTAAGCCAACCCACACGCAGCTGTATTTTTCCGTTCTCGATCTTTGTATTGAATAAAATCAACTGCACTTGAAGGTGTTTCTTTCATTTCCAGTTTCAAAACAGAAGATTAAACTCTATTCAACGATCAGATAAAACCTCCATAAAGGAAAACCTTCACAGACATTTTTTTATTAACTATTCGACGCTCCCTGTTTTTTTTTTCTTCTTCTTCTTGCAGGTCATGACAGCTGTGTCTTACAGCCGCCTGACGGAGGCCGGAGCCGGTCAGCGAGTTCAGAGCTCTGACAGGAGGAGGAAGCTGCAGCCGGCCTCATGAGGAAGAGGAGGAAGGATGAAGGAGGGAGGAAGGAGGGAGAGAGCGTCCCGGACAGCCTGAGAGAATCAATACAAGTTTAGCACAGAGGAAACGTGTGGAATAAAACATCCACAGACGGGATCAAACCAGGTTCTTCATCTTCTGTGGTCACATCTGATTACACATCATCACCATCAGATTTATTAGACGTTACACAAGGGGGCACCATTGCACTCACATTGACTATTAAAATCATAATTGAAGATGAGAGACATTATTTTTAAACTGAACTATTTATATTCTATTAATATTCATGCATTGAATGGAAAGATGAGAGTTTTGGTTTTTTTTTTTTTTCCGTGTGACCCATGCACCGATGTTTTCAGTCCTCGTCTCGACACTTTCTTCATCTTTAAGAAGAAAAAAACAACACCTGGTTGAGAATGAAACAGCTGACTCAACGGGAGCAGGGCTGGAGCTGACAACGTCTTATCAGGTTGCTGACAGGAAGAAGTTCCGGAAGATTTTTATGAGCAGTGCAGGAATAAAACTGTATTTTTACAGTAAAAAAAATTAATGCAAAGGCCTTTGGATGTAACACAAGACAGATCCTATCTGAGGCTATTACTCTCTATCTTATGTGCAAATGAGAAGCTCCAGAATTAAAAAAGAATTTTTAAAAAGTGCTTGTTAATTAGCTTTCTCTATCATTTTACTGTGGGGGGGATTTAAAGTTTAATTGCCTGTATTCATAATTCAAAACGTGGCACAAGGGGTGACTTGTGTGTGCTCAGCTGCTCTTCCATTCATCCTCCTGTAGGATGTGCTGCCTGCCTCACATCCGCCTCAGAGAGCAGAGCGCTGTGAGCGAGATCAAGGCATCGTCGATTCCCTTTGTACCAACCAACATGGCTTTGGCCAATCGCTGGGTTTTTGCATAATTGCAGATAAAACTCTGTAACGTTTCAGTTTTCTT
This sequence comes from Antennarius maculatus, assembly GCA_013358685.1. Taxonomy (NCBI): domain Eukaryota; kingdom Metazoa; phylum Chordata; class Actinopteri; order Lophiiformes; family Antennariidae; genus Antennarius; species Antennarius maculatus. Next base: position 20,541,901 of record CM023619.1, read on the forward strand.
TACTCAGCAGTCAGTGTCTGGTTCCCAGAGGGTTACTTTTTTGTGCCTAAAATGGAAATTCTAATCTCCAATTTTCTTCTTTTAACGTAAAATGCAAATTATAAAAATCATAAATCCACTATAAATCCATCATAGTTTATATATGTATGTATATATATGTATATATATATGAATCAAAATAAAATTTTGAAAGTTTATTTCTATTTATTATATAAATAATGAAAAAGTAAAAATAAAATTATATATATATATATAATTTTATTATGTATGTTTATTATTAATTTATACATTAAATAAATATAAAAATAAAAACTAAAAATAAAATAAAATTATATTTAAATAGAAATTATATATATATAATTTTATTTTATTTTTATTATATATATATATAAAATATATATCATATAAACTAATCTATATATATGCATATATATATAATTGATTTAATTTTAATTTTTATATATATTTTTAAAAATTTATTTCTATTTTATTTTTTTTCCCGCTTGACTCGGGTCAAGCTGGAGTTTTCTCTCTTGGAGAAAGCCAAATTCCTACTGTTTTGTGTTTTAATAGAAGAAGCGACACAAACACCCCCAGCATCACGTTAGCGTTATAGTGATTTTTCATTAAGGCATAACTTCATGGGGAAGAATCTCCACATTCTCCCTGCTAGAAGCTGAATTCATTTCCATTCTCCACTGCTGATGCAGCTTTATTCATGTGACTGGAGCTGCTTGTGGACTCTGTATTTTAAATCATTACCGCTGGTTTTATCACACAAACGAGGTAAACACACCAGCCTGGGTCGTATTTACAGTCGTGTGTGTTCTCTGCTGCTCGCTGACCCTCAAGAATAAAGAACTGTCCTCATTATTGTTTTAAAAATGAAATATTTTAATGGTTATTTTTGTCATATGAGTCATGCAGTGGAGAACTGAGAGAAAAACAAGGAGAAAGGTCTCATGGAGTCTCCAAACACTGCTTCAAACTGATTTTCTCTTTTAATTTTAAGGAATTAACAGCTTTACGTCATCATCAGGGATAATAGAGTTAAAAAAGAAGACTTGAGTGAAGCCGTTTTCACCCCTGCTGTGTAACGCTGACATTTTCACACCTAAACGTCCACATTGGTCGGACTTTAACCCACCAGCACAAAGTGTGTGTGAACCCAAGTGTGAATAAAGCAGGAGTTCAGAATTCACAGCCATCTTGTTGATGAGTGAACAAAGTGTCGCTTTGCAGGATCCCTGTGACTTACTTTACTTTGCACCATCGAGTAGATATTTTTTACTGATATTAGTGCAAAAATGTTGTAGACGTCATTTCCAAAATGTCATCTGTTGCACAAACTCTTTACTATATTTGACAGCTGTAACTTAGTTTATTAAACTACCCTCAGTGTTGTTTTTAACGCACGTCTACGTCAATATGTCAAAGCGTAGCCAGAAACAAAGCCTCTGATTGGTCCACAGCCTCGGCTCAATGACAGGGTTTAAATGGACAATAAAGTTGATTTTAAAATTATGATTGAGAAAGAGAGCGGTTACTAAAGAAGAAAGTTCTAAAAAAGTAAATGCAAATCATAAATCTATCAGACAGTTTTTGTGTGAACATGCAAACAAACAAACAAAGTGATCACATGACCTCGTCGGCAGGTGAAATAGTCAGGAGACTTGAAACTCCAGATTTATCTTTATGTATTTATTTCATCAGGTCCTCTAAAGATGCTGCTCTGATTCCAAACCGGGGGCCTCGATCGCCCTACAGTGTCCTTTTGGGTCAAAAAGGTCAGTCATAAATATAAATGGAGACTTCTGTACTAAAAGAAATGACAGATTTTAGGTCGTACCTCCAGTATTTCCAGTCAATAAGAAAAGAAAATGACTTCAGCCGTCGTCAATAACTTCACTCTGATGTTCAGTAACAGAAAGATATCAAAGGTTTTTCTTTGAGGCGTTAGAATTTCTGCACCGCATGTCTGAACCCCTGCAGTAACGCGTGTGTAGGAAGATCACGACCCCCCAGGACACAAACGACAAAGTCAAAGCCCTGGGATTTTTACATTAATATACACTAAAGATGTGCAAGTTATTAAATTTTAAAGATACACAGAACGCCCATTTAATGCAGGACCCGGCTGCTCCCTGTGTGATGCGTGCAGATGCTGATGCTGTCGTCGCCATGGAGATGGAGATTTGTGAGGAAGAAAGTGAAAAGATGAAACGATATTACACAACTAGAGAGCGGGAACCCTGGTGCTCCGGCGGAGTTGAGTGGAGATTCAGTAACACACCAGAGTGTTGTACTTGTGTGTGTGTGTGTGTGTGTGTGTGTGTGTGTGTGTGTGTGTGTGTGTGTGTGTGGATATAAATGGTGCAGCGTTCTTCCCACACGCTACCAGGAAGACGATTCAGTCAGGGATAGAAACATCTGAGTGGATGGAACTGTGACCGGAGCGGCACTAAAATACAGAAATATATGTTTGTACCACACACACACACACACACACACACACACACACACACACACACACACACACACACACACACACACACACCCGAGCCTCATGGTTGTCTGTTGTGTGTTTGCCCTCCCAGGTCAGCTGCGATCGATTCGACACCAGAGTGAAGACAGTCGCGGTGAAAGACGTTTAAACACACATTAATATTAAATATTGCTTTATGATGTGGCTGGTATGTAAATATAACGACTTATCACACACACACCGCCTCTGCTGCCGCCATTTTATTTCCCATCAGGCATCCAAGAGGCGCCGAAATAAGATAAAATATCTCTGATGAGCGTCTATCCTGACCGTCCAGCTGTCGCCTCGCGTCAACCCTGTGCCGTTCCTCTCGGGCAACCTGCTGGACACCATGATGATGATGATGATGTGAAGCAAAGGCCCCAAACTCAGTCTATTAATAAGATTACGAATGAAGCTGATCTGAAACTACAGATTTTTGTCTCTTATATTGTTGTGTTTTCTGTGATCTTTGTTGTTTGGGTGGTTTTGTTAATTCTTTAAAGGTAATTCAACAGTCTGGTCAGTCCTGTCTCTTTAAGAGAGAGGTGTGCTGTGAGTCATGTGACCACTGCGACCTGTTATCAGGAAGTGGATTCACTAAACTCAGTTTCGACCCGGTCTGCAGCCAATCGGTGAGTCCTTCGGTTCATTTCTGTTCTGCTTTATGCTCCATGCTGGATGTCGTCGCCTTTCCGTCTGCTTCCTGTTTGTGCGTCGGCTGTTGATGATGTCATGACAGTTTGTGTGTCAGCCGTTGATGATGTCATGACTTTCTGACAGTTTAGTGGCAGATAAAGTTAAAGTTGATAACATGCTAACATGCTTGGATTTGTGTCTTTGCTGTCTTGTTCAAGTCCACCATTTTTCGGTTTCTTTAATTTTAGAAGTGTTGGGTTTGAATTGTGTGCGTTACTTCCTGGTTTGCCGCCGGGCATCATGGGAGCTGTAGTTGCAATGGTTGAAGGACTGAATACACATTTTGCATTAACTTAATGAATTACTATTTATAGATAGTGATTCATTATAGATTTTGTATAAGAGATTCATTAGTTAAATATAATTGATATTGACATATTTAAATATATTTAAATATGTCAATAATTAAATATATTTAAATATGTCAATATTTAAATATATTTAAATATATATACAATCTCTTGATTGTATATAGAGGTTCATTGATGCTTTTGTGATGAAATATGAGTTGCTATGTTTAATATCATTATTGCTTATTTTAATGTGATGTTTTCGTACAAGTGAAAAGTTGCAATTGTCAAACTTTCAAGTTTATTACCGACATCTTTAACAATTACATCTGCTGCCGCTATTTCATTATGAACCACTGGCTCTGTTGCTATGGGTAAAGAAAAATAAAACAAACCGAAGCAGAATTGTAGGAATTGTTGAGTAATATCCTCGGAACACCAGGTCACCCTTTCTGCAAAAAAAACCCCCAGGACATAAATGCTCCTGAAACCAAGAATTAACCGCTATCAGTTCAGTTGTAATAACAGGAGAGGATAAATGTGAATTTTAAACTGAATTCCTATTTAAAAATAACACACTTAACTCCTCTGAGGATGAGGAGAGACAGCTTCATTATTATTACTATTATTTGAATTCATCACCAGACCTGAATCTTTCAAAAACAAAATAAAGACGGATTTTAAAACACATCCAACTCATATAAAAAGCAAATTTACCTGCGCCTGTTTCCATTTTTGCATGGAGCTGCTTTGAAAGCGATGTGACAGTCATCTAGAAAAGATAAATTGGTCACAAAGAGGAAAAACAGCATTTGACTGGAGCCAAAGTCTAACAATTATGATGAAGGCAGCGGAGGAGCAGAGAGCGGCTCTCCTCACGCTGATGGAATTAACTTCACTTGAGGACGGCGGCTAATGGCTCGTAGATGATGGACGAGTCGGGCCCGTCGGCGGCGGAAAAAATAGGTGAGGGGATGAAATCAGGCCAGCGATCCTCAATCCGTGATTCATTCTTTCCCCCTCATTCCTAGCAGAAGATGTGAAAAGATTTTCTCCCTGCAAATCATTTATTAAGAGCTTTAATTGTGGGCTGCATGAATATATTTATTCAGGATGAAGTTTTATTTCCTTGGAGGAGACAATTCATTAAAAAATCTTTTAAAATAGATGTCAGCACTTGGTGGGCTGCCAGCTCGGAGACTCTGTTGCTTCGTTATTGTTGCTGACTTAAGAACCTGACTTCTAGATGTCATTGCCAGGAAGTGGCTGCGGTCCAACGCCGCCGAGCGACTCGTCAGCGACACGCAAACAAAGGCAAATCTGATTCCACTGATGTGAAAGTTTCTCCTCATCTAATTTGTGACGCCGGGAGCCTGAAACCACACCTTTAAGCCGTGAGGAGACGGCGTCTAATGAGCCGACAGGATGGTGGGGATGGGGAGCCTATAGGTCGGTATCGATGTTGTGCTCCCCTAGGAGGGGGAGGTCGCGTTTTCAACCGGGGGTCGATTTGTCTGCCGGATTTTAACGAATCTTGCTGGAATGTTTGAAAGGACAAATTAAATTGAGGAGTTTTGCCGCATGATGAATAAGAACTGTCAGATGAGGCTTGTTTGACTGCTTTCGGGCCCCAGCCCATCCTTCCACTTTGGCCCCGGCCCTCCATTGGGGGAATGTCCTTCAGGGATGGCGCCTCCAAGGAGGAAATGATGTGAATTTGCAGCTAGATCCTGAAGATTCCATGTTTTAAGGCACATGTGTCAAACTCAGGGCTCGGGGGCCACATGTGGCCCTCCAAATCATTTAATGTGGCCCGCGAGAGAATAAAAGGTCAGAATGTCACAGAATAAATAGGTCAAATGTGTGCTTTGACCAAAAACTACATTTCCCACAATGCAGTAAAGTAATTCAGCCCATTTTAACTCGTTGTGAACAAAGTTAACGTCCTAACTTGTGTTTGATGTTATTTTTTTAAAATTTATTGATAGTTTGATCCTTGATTGATGGAGTTCTGTTGGTTTAATAACCTGACAAATTAAAAGGATTTATTTTAGAACAGAGAAACAAACATTTTTTTGTGCAACTGTAATGTTTTTAACTTGAGTAAGTAATAAATTCAGAGTTTTTTAACATTAAGCAGTAGTTACATTTATCTTACATTACATTGAGTTACATTTAGTTACATTTTTAAGTTACATCCAGCCCTTTGATCACAGCCAGTAGCGGTTTGATTTATTACAGGTGAAGGCGGCGCCTGCGGGTGTGTGTGAACGTGTGGAGGCTCAGGTAGCTCGTCCACACGTATAAAGCTCCCTTCACTCTGTTTGCACGCCGTCCGCTTGGCGTTGCTTCATACGTCCAATCAATCGCCTCCACACCCCCACCCACCTCCCACCCCCACGCTTCATACGAGAGCCCTGGAGAAACGAATGCCTCTGGGACGTACACCATACCGCTGATTGGAGCCCATTGTCATAGGAATGGAAATATATTCAGGTAATTATCAGGTTCATTTCTGTGTCCTCCTGCTTTCTCATGAAGCGTCTGTTGCTCTGCAATGGGGGGGGGCGGGGGGAAGACGTTTTTTTTTTTTTTTCCTCCAGATAGCCTCAGAGCTGACAGTAAATTTGCTCATCAACCGGTTTGGTTCCAGTTTGAGGTAAAATTATACGATATTTCACGGTCTGGCCCCTTTGAATGTGGCGTTACTCAGCAAAGCTAATAAGCTACGGTGGCTAAATGCAATCATTAAAACTCAGAGTGATTTCAGGAGCCAAACACAACCTGCTAGTTTAGAAATGATCAGACGAGCCTCCAACGCGGAGCCTCCAACGCAGAGTCTCTAAGGCGGAGCCTCCAACGCGGAGCCTCCAACATGGAGCCTCCAACGCGGAGCCTCCAACATGGAGCCTCCAACGCGGAGCCTCCAACGCGGAGCCTCCAACGCTGAGCCTCCAACGCTGAGCCTCTAAGGCGGAGCCTCAAACACGGAGCCTCAAACACGGAGCCTCAAACACTGAACCTCTAAGGCGGAGCCTCAAACATGGAGCCTCAAACATGGAGCCTCAAACGCTGAGCCATGTAAGCGGAGCCTCAAACTCGTAGCCGCCAATGCCGAGCCTCCAGCGCGGAGCCTCAAACGCGGAGTCTCAAACGTGGAGCTTCTAAGGCGGGGTCTAGTGTCCAGATTATTCTCCCCCCGAGCTGAAACCAGCACACATACAAAGGCGTAAACGGGCGTCGCCGTGGCGCTGACGGTACCGTTAAAGACGCGTTCAAAGATTCTGGAAATGGTCTTTCTGATGTGGAAGACGATGTTCTCGTTTGCGGTCTGTTGTAATTCCAAACAGCCAATCCTCACGTTTCATTCGGGCCCCCGCCGGGCCTCTCGTCTGACACGGTTAAGGTCAGGATTTATCCGCAGGCCGTCACGTGGGAACGCATTGATCTAATTAACGGGCATGTGTGAAGAATATCATAAAACGATGAGGACTTCATAGGAGGTCAGCCCAAGATCAATACGGAATCCCATCTCGTTTATCATCCCGCTGAGCCGCCGGGCTCCGCGGGGCTTAAAGACGCCGCCGTTTGACGGTCTACTTTAATACTGGTATGAATAAAAGTAATGACACACAATCGCTTTGAGTTGATTTTGTTTGTCTGTTTGCAGCCTCTTTAGTGCCGTTCCTCTGTCAGCAAATGCTTCTATAAATACGCTGATGGGGCGCGGGAGAGGCTTCCAAACTAGAAACCATCAAGGGGAAGTATTGACATGGAGGCGATATGAAATTAAAATCGGTTTGTTACATCTGCTGATGGATTGATGTCGCGTCCTCTGCTATTTTTAAGGAGATTTGGCTGCTCTTATCTGCCATCTCCAACCCCTCCTGGATGCAGCATCTTCAGATCAAGGATTAAACTTCTCCTCACACACATCACTTAGAGGATTAACCCTTTTGCTCGCTTTACGCTCTGCAGAGTTATTAATCTGACCGCTGGTGGATGTAAAATCCAAAGGGAGATTGATTCAGAGAAAAATTCCAGCAGGCAGCTGCGAACAAACTCAATTTTTTTAACCTAAAATCTAGGATTGAACCTCCTTTTTTTTTTTTGTCTTCCTGACTCAGTTAAGCTGTTAGATTTGTTTGAAGTCGACGAATGAAAGCAGAGGCTGCAGATTTTTCCAGCCCAAAACGGTGAATGGAGACCACCAGGGGTCCCGGTTCCCAGAGCCTGCATGTGTAATCCAGTCTAACACGCATGCAAATCTCATCTGTGCCCACACACAATGGCCTGTCTGTGTGACGGGTGTGTGTGTGTGTGTGTGTGTGTTCCAGGACACACCGAGGTTCACAGACTGGTGAGAGTCTTTTATCAACATCTGCATAATTAATCCAATAAACGTGGCTCTCTCTCTCCGAAGAGGCAGAAAAACCACAGTGTCGTCGGCGTCGGTGGAAAAAATAGTGAATTCTCGGCGCAGCTCTCTCGCTGCAGAGTAAAAAACAAAAGTTGGCAACCTGGATCCCAAGGGAAATTAAAAAATCTTTGTCTTACCCAGCCAATTAAATGAAATACACCTTTTTTTCGTACACGGCTGGAGCTGCTGGAATCTGTTTACGACTGTGTTGTGGTTTAAGGCTTCGCGTCACTTCTTCGCTCCTGGAAATCAAAAGCAGGGGATGAAAGGTGAAGGATTTCTTTTTCTTTTCTTTTTTCCCAGACTTCTCTCCATCTGTCTCCAACATATAGATTTATGGGATTAGAGCCGATTCTGTTCCAAGGCTCGGCTCTTTCATGTGAGACATTGGATTAGACGGTCAAGCGCTCTTTTGTTTGTGTCCTCCTGCTCCTCAAACGCCTCCTTTCTCCTCCGTCTCATCATCTTTGAGCGCCGGCGTTTCTGTATCGGCGCCACGCCTTCACCTTCAACGCGTTTCGATAACTTCATCCATATGAGGCGCCGTCGGGACCCCCCGTTGGGCAGACCACGGCTCAATAGAGGGGGGGGCCTTCACTCCAATTTGCCATCGTTTGTCACCATTTGTTCATCCTGACAAACAGAATGCTGGCCTTCGCCTGCCCCCCCCCCAGCTTGGACACATTCACACACATGGCTTCTCATGGCTCCATTTCTCATGGATCACTCCACGCCACATGTGCTTAAAATAGTTCCCCCCCCCCCCGTCTAATTACCTCATTTCGTCTGACATTAATATTGTATCACGCCGCCGTTGCATTATTGATGGCGTGTTTGTCTCGGTGTATGAGATGTTAATTAAAAGATAAACTGGAGCTGTGACGGTATGACGAGTGTTTTTTATTCTGGAGTGATGGTTTCTCTAACACACCCTCACATTTCACTGAATAACGTGCTTTCAGATCCGGGTTGGGGGGGACAAAACCTCCCCGGACGGTCCTGGACTAAACGCTGAAGGCCGAGCAGCGAGGTCGAGGTCCTCGGCGCAGATAGCCGACGCTGATTTCCTGCCTCATATCAGTCTTGCATCTCGGCGTCGCAGAGCAACTAAAACATGGCGAATGGCCTCATAAAAGCGCAGGAAGGTCGGACGGTTAAAAAGCTTCCAGAGTGAAGTCCGTCTTTGGACGGTTTGCAAATGGGCGGGCAATAAAGTTTAGAGGCCTTAACGTTGTTAACGTCCAGGCTGGACGCGTCCTCCCCCGTCCTCCTGCTCGTCTGTCCTCTGATGATGTTTAAACCACCAGTTTAGAGACGAACCGCCAGATGGAGGAGCCGCTTGTCGCCGGCTGGAGGGGGGAGTCCACATATTTAACGTCTCTGAGGTCACAGCTTAGGAGTTGAGTCAATAACGACATCATGGATCGTTAAAGTCCCTGAAGAGAGGGTGGCGTGTCGTTTTTATTTATCACACAAACCAACCGCTTGTGACACGCTCTCGCTTTATTTCATTCATTTCATTTTATGTCATTCATTTTATTAGTATGATTGGATTGGATTGGAATTTCATTTCATTAATTTCTTTCTTTCATCTCATTTCGTCTTTCATTTCATTTCATCTCATTTCATATCTTTCATTTCATCTCATTTGATTCAATTTCATTTTTATCATTTAATTTCATGTCATTTCATGTCTTTCATTTCATCTCAATTAATTTAATATCTTTCATTTCATCTCATTTGATTTGATTTTGTTTCTTTCATCTCATTTCCTTTTATTTCTTTCATGTCATTCATTCATTTCATTCATTCAATCGATTCATTTCTTTCATTAATTTCGTTTCATTTCATTTCAAAAGTCCAGATTTGAGGATCACCACGACCGAAGCGAATCCACGCCAGCGCTTCAAAACGATGACACACCAGTCGTCACGGATACGGCCTCATCGGTGTTGTTGGATTTATTTATTAACACTCCTGCATCACTTCTGATGTTTATTTTGTGGTGTTGATTTAAAACACTGCCACCTACAGTCCTGGTGGACAAACTACATCATTTCCCTCCGTTTGCATGGAGAAAATGTTGCTATTTTTGAAACGCCTTGGAAAAATGTCTGCTTTGACAAACTTCGCTGTGTAAACAAGACCTAAGTTGGCAAAAATTGAGACAAAAGGCTCCTTTTGTAGCGACGCCTCGGCTGCTGCCATTCATCCTCGACGAAGGACGAACAGATGTCTGGTTTAAGCCACTCCGTTTTTTCTTGAGCTGCAGTTTTTGTCTTCTTTGAAGTGAGCCCTGAGGCGTATCTCATTTTCACTCCTTGTACCAAATCATATGCATACCTTTATTCACATCTTGAATACTCTCATTACGTGAAATGAAGAGTGTCAGATATGGAGGAAGCTATTAAAGAAGAGTAGCGAGACCAGCGGTCTATCGTAATTGGAGGCACTAGCGCTGGGATGAGCTCCATATTAACAACACCAGAGTAAATACTGACCTTGGTATTTCCATGTTTAAGGCCCTGGAGCTGTTTTTTAAGTCCCTGTTTGTGATTCATAGAAAAATAATGGTAAAACATAACTTCAGTTTCAGAGAGGAATCAAAATATGTTGGTTCTTGTTTAGAACAAAAAAGATGTATTTACAATCAACGGATTCATATAAGTCTGACAATATTCTGTGTATTTCATATACAGACGAAACACAACAGGATGTTGATCCGACTAGCAGCTACGGGTCAATAAATCCTGACAGATTTTATTCCACGCTGCCGTAGATGTCAGCTATCGTTCAAATAGTCCTCGCTATCTGTAAAATTCAGAATCCTGAAGGCGATCATTATTTTCTGAGTCAGCTGTCTTTTCACATGAATCCTGTTTGACCACTAAATTTATTGACTTTAAAGGCCGAAAAAAAAAAAACAACCCAACCCTCTCAGAGTTTAACTGATGGGAGCAGGCTGAATATTTGATCGCTTCTCAATTGATTTACTTTTCAAGGCTGATCATATTGGCAATAATGTGAGAATTTGCTTCAGTATCTTGGATTTTTTTTTTGTCACCACTAAAATGACCCTTTTTAGAAAAGATTATATTTTGATATTTAGTGAAAGAAAAATATGTCATGGCTTCAGGAGCGATCTGTTACTGACGTGTTCTGGCCTTCATTTCATAGCCGTCCACATTTTCTTAATCAATTGCTTTCATCAAGAGCTCATCTGGCTGTTGCAAACTATGCTAATATGTTAAAATGAAGAAAGTGTGTCTGCAATCAGCGCAGACTTTCATTAATGCGTGTTGGAAAGTGAGGGGAAGGCACGTCAGCAGGAAAACAAGATTATGAATCAGCAGCAGGAAAAAATCTCCACCCTAATTTAATCACGCGTGTCCTTCCTTTTCATCGCCGCTCAGAGATGGAAATCAGTCCAGGAGAAAGTGTTTCACACACACAGGAAGTGGAATAATCCCAGACAGCCCAGATTAGGGATTAGGGAGCAAGGAATTAGAATGTCTTTAATACTTTATAGGTCAGTTATTATTGACCTCTAATTGGAGAGACGGTTAGCTCTGTTCACGTGTGGGACGCTGATGCCGTATGTGTGTAAAAAAAGGTGAATGTCCAAAGTGAAATTAATCTTTTAATTGAACAAAAGGAGAGAAATGTCTTCATTTGAAAAAAATAGCATTGATTTTAATTGGTGTCATTTTTGACCCCACTTGTGGAAGAGTGGCGGAGGGACACAAAAACTGCAATTTCTTAAAATTAATGAAAAAAATAAATAAAATGCAAATGGCCTCGTGTCACAAACGTGTTTTGTGAGGAATAACTGGAATATAAAAATATTACAACTCTTTATTTTAAAGATTTTGACAAATAAGAACCAGTTTATTGCAAAAACGCATTGATTTTAATTGGGGTCATTTTTGGCCCAACTTGTCGAAGTGTGTTGGTTATTGGTAAATTGTGAATCCAAGGGTTAAACATGACCGCAGGCTCAGTCGCATCTCCACGGCTTCTTAATTGATTTGAGACACGCAAACTATTGATTTCCTTGTTGAAGGTGACTTTCACAGATCAATATGAGATCACAGCGTTATTAAAAACGCACCAGACATCCACGCTTTCCTTCTAACTTTAACATATTTTAATTCCTCTGCTGGATTAAAACCTTTTCTTTTTACAGTCCTTGCTAAAACAACTTCCCAGACATGGCCGGGTTCCCTCCTGCCTCGTTGACGAAGAAACGATGAAGCGCTAAAACTCAGAAAGAGTTGTGTTGAAACCTCATGGAAACCGAAACGTCGTCAAAGTTCGTCCCTGTTTTTCTTGCTCTAAAGCTCAGACAGAGAGAAAGTGCATTTTATCCTTCATCCAGACAGATTTAACAGATTTTCTAACATATTGCTAATTGGGATTATCTCTAATGAGAGTTAAATATGTATTATTATTATCCATCAACATGTTGTGCGTTTCAACGGTCTCTAAAATGTACGTTTTCTCTGAGAAGGGGAAGATAAAGTGTTGCCCAAATGTAATGATGGTAATGATGGTGATGGTTGTGTGTGATGTATGAAACATCTGTCTGGTTTTCATCTAGCGAGGAATAAAAGGGAACCATGACATGAAAATAACAGAACGATCGACGCACGCCGACCAGAAACATTTGCGTGAAAACGTGTTTGTGTGACGCCTTCTGCTTGTAAAGTTTATTTCTTTGAATACAGCGGTATCTCTATTTACAAAATTAATCGGTTCTGGAAGAAATTTCGTGGGTAGAAAATTTCGTAATAGAGACGCGTTTTCCATGCAAATGCCCTAATCCGTTCCAAGCCCCCCAAGATTCAGACATAGATGTTTTATAAAGCATAAAAATGCATCAAAACATGTAACAAATACATGTTACAATTAGATTATTACACAATAAATGAGTTGTGCATAACGTAAAAAACAAAGAATAGAGGAAAGAATTAAAAAAAACTCTTTTCTTCGTCTTTTCTTTTCCTCTTGTCTCCGTCACTTTCTTGGGGTCCATAGTGAATACTCTAAAAGTTAATATATTTACGTAAAACTATCAGAACACCTCATGGGTCGAGGGCCGAATGACGAGGACGCTGCATAGACACCTATCTAGCTCCACACAGAAGTCCCTCTTAGCCAATGGGATGCAAGGGAAGATACGTAATAGGTAATAGCCAATGGCAGAGCAGCTATGAGAATGTTGCGTTCAGGAACCTGTGGGAGCTGCGAGTATCAGCCCATACTGTATTTTTACCTTTTGTAACTCGAAATTTCTTTCGTAACTAGAGGCGATATTTTCCTGTTGAGGCGTTTCGTAAGTAGAGACATTTGGTACGTAGAGACGTTCGTAAGTAGAGACATTTGGTACGTAGTGACGTTCATAAGTAGAGACATTTGGTACGTAGAGACGTTCGTAAGTAGAGACATTTGGTACGTAGTGACGTTCATAAGTAGAGACATTTGGTACGTAGAGACGTTCGTAAGTAGAGACATTTGGTACGTAGAGACGTTCGTAAGTAGAGACATTTGGTAAGTAGTGACGTTCATAAGTAGAGACATTTGGTACGTAGTGACGTTCGTAAGTAGAGACATTTGGTACGTAGTGACGTTCGTAAGTAGAGACATTTGGTACGTAGAGACGTTCGTAAGTAGAGGAACCGCTGTATTTACATTAGCAAAACAAAACAAAAAATCCCATTTTCCCTGCATTACTCAGCGTTCAGACTCGTTCATTATCTGCAGCAGGAAAGCCGAGTCATGAGGACCGTCGGCGTTATGCAGATGATGCTTTAGTGTTTCTACGATGTTAGCGTCTGCTTGACTTTTCATTCCTGGTGGGGGCTGAGTCCCGACGTCCCGCCTCTTTTAAGCTGAATCTCCCATCATGCCCTGACTTTCGTTATCCTTAACAAATCTTGCGGCGTGCTAACAAGCCGCTACGCTCAGCCGGCGAACAGCCGGAGCTCAGGGGGGGGGGGCAGAGAGGATCAGAGAGACTCTTGAGCTCTGGGGTTGGTGTGTGTTTGGAGATTCACATCCACACACACCCACACCCCCCCACCCCCCCACACACCCCCACCATACAGCTGGGGCTCAATTAGTGTCCATTTTTACTAATGAAGTACATTCTGCTTGAGTCAGTGGTGCAAAAACGAGCGTTGTTTGTGAAATCATGGGCTGTATCTTGGCTCGCCGCCCCTGAGGCGGGCTGGAGGCCCTCCTGCTGTACATCAGCTCTTCCTCTTCCTCTTCCTCTTCCTCTCATCGTGTGTTCAGAGGAGACGGCGAAACGATGAAGCGTTCCCAGTGGTTTTTTTGTCTACCCCAGTAAATCTTTCCTCCAACTCTTGTTTACGCAAAACTCCTCCGTGCAAAAACAACAAACGCTTTTAAAAAAAAAAAAAAAAAAAAAAATCAAATTAAGGGAAGAGTGTCGATATTTAATTTGTCGCCTCGTGTGATTCTGTTCATTCTAAACTGAATCGCTTGAAGCTGAAGGCTTCTTTCCGTAGCGGTAGCGCCGTGCTAAACCCCCACCTAAAGGGGGTTTTTGTGCATATTTTCCTCACAATGTGAAGCGGCGTAAAGCTTCAGCAGATAAATCCTAAAGGAGTGGAAGAAGGGACCCGCAGTCACAGACATTTACAGTGTGAAGAAGAGCCCGACCGGCGTCTGAAGCTAACACTTTGTAGTACGATACGTGTTAAATCGCCACCGCCGAGCGAAGCGGGTCCGAGTCTGTCGATCTGGACGCTCCATCTGCGTGTCGTATTCATTTCCCAGGGAAGAACGTCGCTGCTTCTGCAGAAAGGGTCAGACTCCACCAAAAAATGATCTGTCAACCCCTTCATCCCCTGTCGCACTCTTATCAATGCCGCACACTTCCCATCCCACTGTTGCCATGGCTACAGTTTGGCAGGGATGAGCAGTATCAAAAGCACTCTGGAGTTTTAGCGGAGACTCTCACCTCCGTTATGTCGCTCTAATCCCTTCCTTTTCATCTTCATTTGATGAAGACAGTAAACCTGGAGGAATTCGGGTGTATGCGGGGGGGGTTGCTACCAAAAATGGTGCTACTTTTTGACCGGATGAGACTCCGGTTCTCCGCCGAGTGATGCTTCCACTCCGGTCCGGCTGGGCCGCAGATAGCACCTCATTATCTACAGCCCACAGATAGCGAACCTCTGTCGCAGTCGGGAGCTTTCTTCCGCTGCACGCTTTCATGCTCCGACAAAAACAATGAGCTGTCAAATTCCAGCTTTGTGCCCAGTAATGACTTGAAATACTTTAAAGTCTTCCAGGGGAGGGGAAAAGCCTGACTTCTGGTTCAATCAAGACTGAGTTTAAAGTCTTTGAATTGTTGAATTCTGACCCTGCAATGCTTTGAGGTAACGTCAGCATGCTAACGTGCACCTTTTTTTTAAAATTTAATTTTATTTAAATTTTAAAAATTAGGTGCACGTTAGCTTGCTAACGTTACTTTAAACTCTGTCTTGATTGAACCAGAAGTCGGGCTTTTCCCCTCCCCTGGAAGAGTTTAAAGTCTTTGAATTGTTGAATTCCGACACAGCAGCGCTTTGAGGTAACGTCAGCATGCTAACGTGCACCTAATGATAACGTTAACATGTCAAAAAAAGACAAAACGCTGCATTTGCTGCTTGGTGCACATTTATTCTTTGTTGTTGTGCAAATTTATTCATGAAATCCTGCGATGCAACAAATGCAAAAGCGTCCAAAGCATGCAGACGGCGAGTCACATGTCTTTTTATAATAGATGCTAAATTAACAGTGCAGCCCTGCAGCGGTTGTCAGCGGCGACCGGAGTGCATGATGGTCGTGAACGGGTTGAGTTATTTACCACAAAGCCTCTTCACCAGCTTAAGCCCTTTTTAAACACGGATCACACACCAGAGAAGCCTTCTCCACACAGCTCGTGTTTGTTTGTTCTTAACAAACCCGCGCCGGCGTGATCGCCATCCAGCGAACAGGACGGGAAAGCGTGCAAGGCACCCGCAAGCTAACGTGACGTTTTACGAATACGTAAAACTCAGTTAGGAACTGAAACAGGAAAACCTCGGTTTCCGACCACAATTCGTTCCTGAAGGCTGATCAAATAGCGATTTGTTCGAATTCCAAATACATTTTTCCCGTTACAAATAATGTAAATGGTCTTAATCTGTTCCAAGACGCTAGAAAACTACCTTTTTTCAACATATGTTATTTCATCGTAATGAAACATATCAAAGAAATGCAAAAGAAAGAAAAAAAACATGAACGTGATCAGGTTAGCCTAAGGTAGGAGTTACCGTCGTCTTTTGGACAGAAGTTTACGGTACCGTAACTCGTACCATAGGTAATGGAACGCACAATAAGTGAAAAATTATTGAATACAGTAAACTAAAATAAAAAGCACATTACTGTCACGTTTTTTTCTCACGCTTGGCGGCAAGAAAAAAGGCATTTGTTTTGCGTTCAACTTCTAAATTTTGTTGGACTAAGACAGAAAAATTCTGAATTTTTGGTCGAATTCCAATTTGTTTGACGTCTAAAGCGTTCAAAAACCAAAGTTTGCTTGTATTCAGATCAAAGGAGTTCGGAAACATTTAAAAAACAAGTGGCAGGAATTTGTGGATCTGTCCTTCTAACTCGATCCTGCTGAGCAAAAGCAGCCCAAGATGCTAACATTAGCGAATTAGCATTAAATTGAAACCATAACTGAAGCGTTTGAATATTCTGATTTACGTTGAGGATAAAATTTTGTATTTTGGATGATAAATTTATCCCGAGGGGGATGACATTGTGCAGGATTTACTCACACAATCAAACATTCCAGTCTCTTGTTGAAAATAAAATTTTTTTTTTTTTTGGGGGGGGGGGGGGTCACTGAAGGTCAGGGGATTAAAAATAAGATCTGAAAAGCGCTTTTACAAGCCGACTGACACCGATTGCCGTCCAGCACGAAGATAAAACCCCAGATCTCTCCATCGGCCCTCAGACGTGATGAAGTGATGAAGATCTGAACGACTACATCCCACCAATACGCGGCCGGCTCTCCTTCATCCTCGCGCCCCCCCCCCCCCCGGCCAGAAACATCAATATCACTGACAGATGGTTGAAACGCAGCGAGTGTGTGAACAGAAAAATAACAGCTACAGTCGGGCTTGTTTGTGCTACATGTGCGTCCTCATCTAGTTTCGTTTACGCCAAAGAATTTCCATCCCTGCTCGTGTTTATTATTCTAAATGAGGCGCTGATTCCTGAATATTTATCCGGCGGCGCTACAACGCCACAACTTTATCATATAAACTATAGCATCCCATTAGCGTCAGCCGCATCTCAGCGGATTCACTTTCAGCTGTCACATTAGCGCTAATGACTGACAATTAATGTTGAAGGAAGCGCGTGATGCAACGGCACGCTAACGCACACACAAACACACACACACACACACGCTAACCTTAATAAGGGCGTGTGATTTTTAATGCATCATCTCACACACACACACACACACACACACACACACACACACACACACACTCGTTCCGTGCGACAATTTGCGGGAAAGTCGGTGTAAAAAAAGTTGACCGTGTGACTTTTGCTAATATGCTCGAGTTTATACGGGTGCGGCGTGATGAATAGCTGGTATCAGGCGTTACCATGGCGATGATTACTTTGAAAGCAGCCAAGGCAAAGTATAAGCATTTGGGGATTTCTAGCCGACCCATCAGACGCCTGACAGGCCATTTATTTCAAACGTACAGGTAGTTCCAGGCGATAAGAATCTGCGTTGTTTTTTTTTTTTTGTCTCCGACGTTTCGGCGATAATTGGAATCGCGACGCAGCGTTTCGATCAAACGGCTTCTCGATGTTTTCATTACAAAAACCTGACGGGATAAATGTCGTCGATTTTGTCGCCGATTTGCAGCAAACTCTGACGTTGTTCGTATATAGCGGAGTGTCGTCGGCGTCGGTGGAGCGGTGTTGTCGCTGACGCGCTCTACAGGCCGCAATAAAAGAAAGAGCTTCTGGAAACTCAAAAGTTTGAGCCCCCCCCCCCGCCCCCCCAGATACTTCACAGATCCACAGAGATAGGACTTAAGCTCAGGATCCACCAATCCCTTTGGGCCGCCATTCTTTTCTTTCGCCAATTTGGGACATCTGCTCTGAGACCGGGGGCGTCCAACACCCCCACCACGTTAGCTCCAAAAGCTTTAAGTCTGCCTCTTCCTGCCCTCTTCTATCCTGCCCCCTCCCCTGGTGAGGATTTGTGATTCAAACCGGGTTCAGGGACCCCTCCATCTCATCAGCAAACACACAAACGCATAATCTGGTCATTCTTTCCATCCCATTCACATGCATGCTAATGATCTCTGCTAGCCCCCCCTCCCTCCATCTCTTTTCAGGATGCTGGAATCCCCCCCCCCCTCCCCCCCGAAGGTCAGACGGCGTCGGTTCGACGCTGCAGCGGTGCTGATATGTTTGGATTGTGGATTCCTCAAAGAATCCTGATTGGAGACGCACAAAATGTTGAAATTATTATTATTATTATTAACAATAACAATAACAATAATAATAATAATAATAATAATAATATTAAATGTCACCTCCAGACGCACGATTAGCCAACGCTAATTAGAGATTTAATAAAAAGTACACTGTTTGCTCCACGACAGTCATTTATATCCATTATATATAGCATTTAATTAGCATATTATTAATGCAGCTGTTAGCTCAGCTTTTACAGTTTATTAATGACTTCATTGATTCTATACTATACCATGCTATCCTATACAATAATACACTGTGCTATGCATTCATTAGCATGGTTACAAATGTTAGTGGGGTTTTGATGAGGTTTTGTTTCAAATTCAAATTCAAAAAACTTTATTAGTCACCCAAGGGACAATTAAAGGCACGCAAAGCAGGATTGGTGCAAAAAAAGCGTGCAAAGAGCAAAAAACAGACTTAAGCCAACACTAACACTAACATACACGATAAACAGGTGTGTGCAATGGTGTAAAAAATATAGATATCAAGATGCTTCATGTTGTTTCTGGGGGAAATGACCCGGGATGTTCCCACGTGTTGCATGTCGTCGTCTAACACGCCAAACTGTGTTACAAACACCAACACTTTTGTATTAAAGTGGGTAAAAAATTCATTTTGGAGGCTCAGTCTCCATTTTTGTTTCCATTTTTCAGACTGGTGCCCCCCCCACCCCCCCACCGTCCTTCAGACGCAGCAGAACGCTGACACTCTCTAATGAATGGCTGTGGCTTCAGACGCCATTTAATGGATCGCACTCTGTAGAGACGGGGGAAGGCATGTCGACGCACAAAAGTGCACCATCACGCTAATCATCATCCCAAAGACCTTCCTGTTGGTTCGACGTAGGGATACTGGGGGATATTATTCACTATCAGATGTGTGTGTGTGTGTGTGTGTGTGTGTGTGTGTGTGTGTGTGTGTGTGCACCAATGTGTGTGTGTGCGTTGCAGCGTTTGCAATTAATACACACAAATAATCTGAGGGAAAATTCAATAGTTCTGTAATGAGATGTTTTTCAGCTCCTCGTTTCTATTCTTCATTAGACGCGATGCTGCGGTAAAGATTACATTTAGCGCCAGCTGCTCCTCATACTTTATGGGGCTACTTGAAGTCTGGGGTTAGGGGGGTAATGGATTATCTTTAACAAGATTACAGTAATCTGGTTAAAAGAAATGGCAAATGTAAGACATTCATTATTAATCAAACAAAAGAGATGCCTTCATGGTTGCACAAACAACTCAATGATATCTAAATTATAGATTTGTCCTTACATTAGGGTGAAACTGGGTAATTACATGCCATTTTTAAAAAGGCTAATTAGTGGCTGAATTTTTAAAAAAAAGTCATTTATTAATAGATTATATTTTCAAGAGGAGGGTGGAGCGTCTTTATACTTCTGCATTCATTTGAATTCACACCTGCATTCACGGCTGTCAAAGACAAAATAATATCATTCCATATATAAAACATTTTAAAGATAAACACGTTTCCCCTTGACGGCCGTATATATATTTAATGTCCCACATAGCATGTCATATTTCAGCATTACTGCAGCTATCTTGTCTCCATGCGCTGTTTTTCCTCCTCTTCTTCCCAGCCTTGCACACACACACACACACACACACACACACACACACACACACACACACACACACACACACACACACACACACACACACACGGCTGTAGAATATGTCAGAATACTAAATTAAAACGCAGAAAATTACCGCTGAAAAGACTTTGATTTCCATTTGTGCCTGTGGTGCAGAGATGCACAAATCCTTCCACATCCGAGTGTGAAGAGGAAGACAGTACCTCATTGTTAAAAAGACTGATATTTTTGTGTCTCTCCCCACAGTTTCAGCTTAGTACTGTGTGTGCTTCACCGTAAAGAGGGTAGTTTTCCATTGATGAGCCGGCGCAGGCAGCTTCAGCACCAGCAGCAACAAATCACTAGTCTGTTAAAAGGCCCTGATGCGTAGCAAAGTCTCCTGCCAAGCCTCCTCGCTCCAAATCTGCCTGCTTGCAGACCCCTCTGTAATTGGAGGCATTAAACTTGCTTTGGACAGGATGGCAAATGAGAGCTTTGAGCTTTGGACGAGAACTGACTGGTGCATTCAGACGGGCTGCACAAGTAGCTGCAGCTAAAAATCCTACAAATCACCGCCAATCCAGCAAGATCTGTGTGTTGGAGGTGTGTGTTCTGGAATATGCATGTGTGGTTGTGTTTCTGCATGCACAATCTCCATCTTGGCTTGCGTTAATCTGCTGATAATCACAGGGATGGCTCGGGTCGCGGAGCCATTTTGATGCAGAACTGCAGGTTTTTTAGGTGGAAACCACCCAAATAAAAAAAGGCTTCTTCATTTCTGCCTCCACTGAGCGCGCTCATTAAAGCGTCTGAGAATCTGTCGCGGCCGATTTCTCATCACTTAATACTCAGTAATAAATAATGAGATTTTCAAAATCTTCAGGATGTAGTCGAGTTTAAAAAACATTCAGGTCTCCGCTCGGCCGATTTTTACAAGGCTGTAAAATGTTTTCTCCAGTGAGCGGCGAGGCACGGCGGCCTGCGAGCGCTGGAAAGGCTTCAAATGTTTAACGGTAAACAGGATGCAAAAAAAAAATCTCACTTCTGACATATCAGAGCTGGGATGCGGTGGGAAAAACTCCAACAGAAATGTTTAAAATAAACTTGTTTTTTGGGGCTTGATTAAAAAGCTGGGCGCCGTTTCAAAGCCAGGCTGAGAAACATGCAGACTTTCTCCTCCTCAGGCCGGAGCTGGATGATGTTCCAGGTCCAGAGTCTCTACACTCCGTCTGTGTTTCCCCACAAAGTGTTTGGCTTCACGTGAGACACACGATAGATGCACGTTTCTATCTGAAGGCCTTTTTGTGTCGACCTGGCGTTTGCCTCCGGTATAGAGATGATTAAACAACAGGCATGGAACGCCACGCCACCGCCGCTCCTCCCCATCAGCGATGACACCGCCGCCAGGAGACGAGCTTCCAGAAATGGGTTTCAGCTTCCTGCGTTTGTGTCCTCGCTGGAAGATTAAAGCCGGACGACGGCGCCGTTTGGTGTGAATCCAGATCAACTTTGCCTCCTTGAAGCCTTTCCAGCAGCCTGAAATCCCCCAGAATGCTCCTGTGGTCCTGCTAATTGGCGAGCCGCGTAGATTAACCTTAAATCTTAATGAGTCCAACCGGAGCGGCCGTGATATTCCGACTGAGGAGGTGAAACACACTCGCAATTCCCTCCTTTTTTATCCCTCTGCCGGATGAGAGACCTGGTGAACCCGCCAAGAAATCAAAGAGAATACCACAGCTCCATTTAATAATTTATTTGCATATGATTATCGTAAAAATACTGAAAGAGAAAATGCTTATTTTTGTTCTAGTTTTCTGGCATTTTTTACAATCTAATACACCTTTTAATTGCACAGGAAAAGTCTGCCCTAACAGACACACATGTTCTTCTTTCGTGGTGACATATAGTTTCAGATATGTAAGGACCATAAAACTGTAATTTCTCCATTTGTTCGCCCCTCAACAAGAAACAAACAAGCATATAAACGAGGGTCACAGAGAGGCCTGAACCAGCTCCAGTAGGTGTCGCTGCTGAGCTAACGGGGCTAATAGAAATAGTCCTTTAGGTTTATATACAGGCAGTTGTTTTAGATAGGAACTGCGCTGAAAGGAAATGAACCCATGAGCGATTTGTTCAGTGTTTAGAGGTCCGGTCTGGATCGCGACCTTTTTTTTAAATTCCAGCTGATCTGCAATGCATTTGTCAAAATGCGTTCCGTCGATGAGTGAAAAATCAAGCATCGTAATAAAAAAGGTAAGCCAGGGTAAAAAAATGCACAAAAAACCAGCTCTTTGCAATCATCGATAATAACTTAGCATTCAAAACAATGCATATATATGAATCAAATAAGGTTCGTTAATAAAAACATGGACATTCGGGTCCACACAGCAAAAATGCCACCAAAGCAACAGTTAATGTGGAACCAGCTTTGTAAGGACGTTTCCACTTTGGCATGCACACGACCACCACGTGTCCCGCACAGTGTCAGTTCCATCTGTCCTCGGGCGGAAAGACGGCGTGAAGACTTAGATGTTCTGTACAGTTTGCGACATGAAGATCTCCCAGTGCAGGTGGAAGACGGGATTTAAGAGTAGGAGGACATATATAGGGTTAAAAATAACCGAAAAACCCAAAGGAAATCTGATGATCAGGGTAAAACCAGGGGAGAAAAAGGAAGTTCTAGAGATTTGGAGATGTTTCAAGAGTGTTTAAAGCAAATTCTTGCTCGGTCTTGGCACTGTTGTATTATCTAGACGTCTAGATTGACTTCCCTGGTCCATCCGTCTGAGGGTGAGAAGGAAGAACCACCAATTCCCAACCGGTAGAAAACACATGCAGACATGCAAACACAACCTGAGAGGGGCAGTAGGAGGTTTGGCTTCATGTCGATCGTCACAAATCCACAAGAGTCAAGAAATGAACACACACACACTGCAAATGGGAAGTTCTCTGGAAATGGAGCAAGAAAGAAATCTCCGTCGTGGTCCTCTTTCTCCTTCAGCTGGCGCTTCCTTCTTTTATTTTCTGGTTATTTTACATCATTCTGGTCGCGTCAGAGTTTCTAGGTAGTTTGTTCGCCCCAACCCGGTTCGGTCCGGTTGGCGGCGGCGGCTCACACTCTGATGGGGAGAGTTTGGCTCAGCTGTTGCCGGATGATTTCCTGACTGGTGTCCGGGCTCTTCCTGTTGTGTCCGGGGAGCGTTCCTCCGAGGCGCAGCAGGTCCCTGCCAACACAGAGCTTTTAGTAGTTTTTGGTCAAATCACGCTTTTGACCTATTTCTTTTAGACACTCTGACCTTTTATGTTATCACGGGCCACATAAAATGATGTGGCGGGCCACATTTGGCCTTGAGTTTGACACATGTGATCTAAGCCAATCGACTAATCGATGAACGTACAGCCTCTAATTTGAATTCTAACTTTATTGCTTCTCTTAAAAGTAGTAGAAAATGATTCAAACAATCGACAAAAACTTTAAATCTCAAAGACATTCGACTTAGAAAGACGAGAAACAAACAAAAGCAGTAAATTGATAGTAAATTACTGTTTTTCATAACATTTGCAGCCAAAACTACCGCTACAACTTCATCTCAGACATCCACAGCTTGAAATAAGATTTAAAGATGTGAAGGGCCACATTTGGCCCCCGGGCCTTGACTTTTACACATGATGCTCTAATCGATCCTGGCATCAGACTCCGGCGACCTCGAGTCGTAAACAACCAAAAAAACAAAGTCATGAGGGGAAAGACAGGAATCTGCTGACCCGCTCCGCCTCAGCCCGAATCTTTTCATCACATTTCCCAGTTTTAATAAAAGTTCAACATATTTCTTGGCTATCTCGGGGAAATAACGACGCACCCTCGCCGTCCTCTCCTCCTCGTTCTGAAGGCTCTCCTCGTGTCGCTGGAGATGCTCTGCAGATAAACGCCGGAACTCATATCCTCTCCCTTCCTCTGCTATCTGCTCCCACATCACCAGGCAGCCAATGGCGGGCGAGGATGGAGCGGGGAGCGCTAACCTAGCCTCCGACGCCACGCAAAAACACCAGAGACGCGCTCTAAATCACGCTCTTGACAACACGAACCGCTCTCTCTCTCGCCGCTGCATCCAGATGAGGCCTTAATGAAACAACGGCGTGTCGTCTGCGTACGTAGATACGCATGCTGACAAACGCAGGCATGCGCAGACGCTTGCTTCGTCATCCCGCCGCCCCCCGCCCCCCCCCCCCCTGACGCATTAAAAAGCTCATTAGCAACCTAATTAAACACATTCCTCTCTTTTAGCTTCTCCTCCATCTCCCTTATTACTCACACTCCATCACCTCCTGCTTTTCCACCTCAGCAGCTCGGGCTGCCGTCGCTCCTATCACCTAGATTCCAGCATCCAGCCAAGTATCGGAGGACGGGGGGGGGGGATTAAAGCGAGGTCAGCCATTACATTTACACACACAATTAGCTTCACTGAGCCCAAATCCTGGCATCAGAGTTGCTCTTGGGGATGGGTGTTGGAGGGGAAGTGTGAGCCAAGGAGCTGGCCCCGGACCCAGATACTGTATGCATGAATTCTGCCTTTTGTGCCTGTCGGAAACAAAAAAAAAAAAGAAAAAAAAAGGAAACCGTCGCCGAGTCGAGGATGTGCACTTGATTCATTATACATCACTACCGAGCCGAGGATCTGGCATCTAAAGCAACCTTAATCATACCGTTGACTGGATGCCAAGGCAACAAAATTCAGAACAAACACAATCAGCCAGAAAAGGATGGAGCCGCCGCACTCCGGATGGAGTCGAGAAACAACTTGTCGACACGCGGGAGGCTACCTATGAATAAGTCAACTTCTACGCTTCCAAAGGAAGAAGTGGAAGGAGTCCGGCTGGCAGCTTTAAGCCCCCTCAGCTCAAAGGCGAATCCAACCCGAAGCGTGAAACAAAGCAAACCCCGCCAGCCGGAGTTTGTGTCCTGTGACGTCTCGTTCCAGCAGCCCAGAGGAGACGCCACGCGAAGCTCGTCTCCGGACCAGGAGGAGCCTTCATCCCGACAAGAGCATCACCCGCTTCTGCCGCTATCACAGAAACCTTCAAAAGCATTCCCCGCCCGAGTGAAACAAGCACAATTCATTTCATCGCCACAATAAACGGCTGCACCAGCTGGTGTGTGTGTGTGTGTGTGTGTGTGTGTGTGTGTGTGTGTGTGTGTGTGTGTGTGTGTGTGTGTGTGTGTGTGTGTGTGTGTGTGTGTGTGTGTGTGTGTGTGTGTGTGCGCGTCGCTGCCCTCACCCTGAGTAGGTGCTGGTCACCACCTTCAGGCTGGCGGCGTTGCGCAGCAGCTTGTCCAGGGTGCTGACGATGCGACAGAACTTGGGCCTCAGGTTCCTCTCCTTCATCCAGCACTCCAGCATCAGCTGGTGCAGCACCATGGGGCAGTCCATGGGGGGGGGCAGGCGGTAGTCCTGCTCCACCGCTGTCATCACCTACCGGACAGGAAGTCACTTAGCATTGGTTCATTTAGGGCACTCGGTCCGCCGGCTTCGACTTGGTTCATCCTCACCAACTAATCCAACTAATTCAGTTTCTACGGTTAGCATTAACATTTGATCAACGTTCAGTTTCTACGGTTAGCATTAACATTTGATCAACGTTCAGTTTCTACGGTTAGCAATAACAGAACATTTGATCAATGTTCAGTTTCTACGGTTAGCATTAACATTTGATCAACGTTCAGTTTCTACGGTTAGCATTAACAGAACATTTGATCAATGTTCAGTTTCTACGGTTAGCATTAACAAAACATTTGATCAACGTTCAGTTTCTACAGTTAGCATTAACAGAACATTTGATCAACGTTCAGTTTCTACGGTTAGCATTAACAGAACATTTGATCAACGTTCAGTTTCTACGGTTAGCATTAACAGAACATTTGATCAACGTTCAGTTTCTACGGTTAGCATTAACAACATTTGATCAACCTTTGGTTTCTGCGATTAGCATTAACGTAACCTTTGATCAACCTTCAGTTTCTACGGTTAGCATTAACATAACCATTGATCAACGTTCAGTTTCTACTGTTAGTATTAACGGACCTTTTGATCAACGTTCAGTTTCAATGGTTAGCAATGGAAATGCTAGCATGCTAACGTTCACCGCGTTCACCTTAGTTTAGCCGACTGAAATGCTAAATGTCGCAAACCAGCACAAGAACAGCTTCAGGTTCATTTATGTCCCGGCCACGCCCTCACACCTGTACCCCTCGTGTCGATGGTTCATCCTCTGGGGACCTTCAATATCACGACTGGTCCATTCACCAGCAAAAGGTCGATCAATGATACAGATTCAAAGCTCGCGATCATGTTTTAGGACGTTAAGTTATTACAGTCCATCCATCTGCATAATATTTAAGAATAACCGACCTGATAACTGTAAAACTGTGTTTTTCTGCTAATTATCCACAGAGCGCTGCTGCTAATGTGGTAAAACATTTAAATTACGTGACATTTCACATCTACAGAGTGAGAAAGAGGCTTGTTAGCACAACAACAGCTTTGCTAAAACCAGAAACGTGTTTCCTTGGCGCTGCAAAAAAAAACAAACTTATCATAAACGACGTCGTGTGAAAGCAAACAACTATGACACTGACAAACGCCACAGGCTAATAACACGATAGCACCGTTAGCAGAGTCTGTTACATTTAGCTTGTTTGCTAAATGTAATGGACTTTCCAGCAGTAATGTGACGTTTTTGAAAAGTTGCATCCTAAAGACATTATTTTATGTTTTTGGGGACCCACGTTATTTTATTATATACGGTAATTTAAACATTTATGAATTTGTTTTATGCGTGCGGTTCCTGGAACGCATTAACTGCGAGGAACGAGGGATTACTGTAATCCAGAGTTACTGCTTTCAACAGTTTCTGCTGTAATATATTCATATCCTCATTTTTATTCTATAAAACAATGCTCTCCAGAACTATAAACACTCACACGTTCAAACCGGCGCGATCGATACCAAAGACAATGAGTGGGGGTGGGGGGGTGAAAATGTTTCGCTCATTGATTGGATTTGGACTCGGAACAGCGTTTCTCTCCACGCTCCGTGTGGGTTTTAACGTCCCACACGGAGAACCAACTAAACCTGCCATTTGGGAACAATAAAGCGTTCCTGCAGCCGTTCCCCCCCCCCCGCTGCTCGTGCTTTGATTCTCCAGCTGTGCTTGTAGCGGCCAGCACCTCTGTTTATATCTCCATTTGTTGACTGGGTTGCTTATTGAGCGACGACTGTGGCACAAAGGCTTTCATTACTGCATGTGGGTTTTGTTATGGAAGTTAGACAGCGATCCCTCGTTCCTCCCGGTTAACGTGTTCCAGGAACCTCACGCGATTAACGAATTCTGCGATACAGCGGTACCTCTACTTACGAACGTTTCTACGTACCAAATGTTCTACTTACAAACGTCTCAACAGGAACATCGCCTCTAGTTACGAAAGAAATTTCGAGTTACGAAAGGTAAAAATACAGTATGGGCTGATACTCGCAGCTCCCACAGGTTCCTGAACGCAACATTCTAATAGCTGCTCCGCCATTGGCTATTACCTAGCATCCTGGCATCCCATTGGCTAAGAGGGACCTCTGTGTGGAGCTAGATAGGTGTCTATGCAGCGTCCTCGTCATTCGGCCCTCGACCCATGAGGTGTTCTGATAGTTTTACGTAAATATATTAACTTTTAGGGTATTCACTATGGACCCCAAGAAAGTGACGGAGAAAAGAGGAAAAGAAAAGACGAAGAAAAGAGTTTTTTTGTCCGTACAAACAAAACAAGAGATGATAGAAAAGCATGAAAAAGGGATGCGTTTGGTTGATCTCTCCAAAGAATATGGCCGTAATGCATCTACAATCACCACGTTATTAAAACTAAAGGAAGTTTAAGGAGTTTAAGGCATGGCGTGGGTGGTTGGAGAAGTTCAGAAGGAGGACTGGAATTCACTCTGTTGTTCATGGTGAGGCAGGAGCGCATGAACCAAAGAGGGTAAAAAACAATGAGGACAGCAGTTAAAAGGTTAATGACCATCATTTTATTCTTTACTCCATTCTTTGTTTTTTACATTATACACAACTCTCATTTATTGTGTAATAATCTAACTGTAACATGTATTTGTTACATGTTTTGATGCATTTTTATGCTTTATAAAACATTTATGTCTGAATCTTGGGGGGGTTGGAACGGATTAGGGCATTTGCATGGAAAACGAGTCTCTACTTACGAAATTTTCTACTCATGAAATTTCTTCCAGAACCAGTTAATTTGGTAGGTAGCTGAATTACCTTTCCCCACACTCTATCGACTGTTTAAAGCACTTTTGTTTCTCATGGAAGTCCAAGACCCACGGAACATAGCGCCCTTCCTTCCGGATGCACGTACGATATCACGTGACTACCTACCAAAAGTCCCCGATGAGGTGAAGTTGATGCACGCATAAATCACAGTCGTTCAATCTTGAAGTTTTTTATTCCGCTATCAGCGTTACAAATCTCTTTTTGAAGCCCGATTCGGAGCCGTTATTCCTGGGAGGATGAAGTGGAAGAAGAACCAGAAGATTTCTTTTAACTGGAGTAGTTACTGCGTCTGTGCTGTGCAGATAGCCTCCAGGTAACAGAAATAATAAGAAACTCTTTTCCTGAGGAGGCCCTTGTGTGCCTGTTTGCGGTATGGATTTGGGGGTGGGGGTGGGGGGTGGGGCTGTAAATACTAGAAACACAGCTGCACAAAAATCTGCAACCGGGAGATAAAGACGTCTGAACCGACCCGGGTCCAGAGAGTCACGCTGGAAATCAAAGCCCCAGCGGCTCAGAGGCCGTAAACTTAATGCATGTGCGCCCCCCCCCCCCCCACACACACACACACACAGATGTGTGTCGGACTGGAATAACTCACGTCCTGGTTGCTCATGTCCCAGTAGGGCCGCTCCCCATAGGACACCACCTCCCACATCACGATGCCGTAGCTCCACACGTCGCTGGCTGACGTGAACTTCCTGAAGGCGATGGCCTCCGGCGCCGTCCACCGGATGGGGATCTTCCCTCCCTGTTACACACACACACACACACACACATGCACACACACACACAGCACGGTTGGGGATAGACGTTGCAGCTGTCTTGCAGGAGCGAATGCAAATTTCCCAGCCAGCTTTGCACGCTAACACAAATATTGACACTCGTGAACACTCGTGCATATGCACAGAGCGGGCAACCGGAACGCTGACTCATCACACACACACACACTGACCAGGGAGCTGGTGTAGGTGGGGTCGGCCGAGGTGTCGTCCAGGAAGCGCGACAGACCGAAGTCGGACACTTTGCACACCAGGTTGCTGTTGACCAGGATGTTGCGGGCGGCGAGGTCCCGGTGGACGTAGTTCATGTCGGACAGGTACTTCATCCCCGCGGCGATGCCGCGCAGCATCCCCACCAGCTGCGTCATGGTGAAGCGACCGTCGTTCAGCTGCAAAAAAAAAAAGAACAAGAGACGGAAAAGGGATGAAAAACGAGCCGAAACCAAACGCAGAAACAAGACGACAGGAGAGAGGATGGAGATAAGCAGGAGGACGAGCCAATCCGTCACCGCGGAAACGGAAACATGACATCTGTCATCACGCTAACGGCTGCTCCTGACAGGCGCTGACAGCTGACCTTTTGCACGACTGCTGTCCAATTAGCTGATTAATTAGAGTCTTTACGGTCGTACGTAACCCGTCGCGGCTCCACGTCGACTCTACGCAGACGACACGCTCTTCTCCCAAACCGCCACGTCTTTCCATTTCTTCTTTGTTTTTGCTCAAAACGCATTTTTCCCATTTTAAAGTCCTTGTTTTGCAGAATGTCGGCTTTTATGTGAACATCTGAGATCCGGGGCGTTCAGGGTTTCGTTCCCGAATCCTTCGTGTTTGCAAAGCGTGATGCTGTGGGATAAACCGGGGGATGGCGAGACATCAGCACTCCAAACCTCAGACAGCGATTCATGTGCAGCAAGTTCGACCCCCCCACACCCCCTCGACCTAAATATTTGACAGAAGTCGTATTTAGACGGCGGAAAACAAAAAAGTTTGACATAATCAGTCCGTTCTTTGACTCCAGCAGGAGAAAGCACAGAACACGACGGAGCCGTAAACACACACACACACACACACACACACACACACACACACGCTTTATAGTTCGCACGCTTCACTGACGTCCGACAGGACAACCAATCAGAGAGCAGGGATATGTAAACAACCATGATTCACAACAGGCGGCGTCCCGAGTTGGAGTGTTCCCTGAGTTATTTCTGTATGTCTGCGAGTTTTTTCTACATGTGCATATGTTTTGTGCTCGTGTGTGTGTGTGTGTGTGTGTGGAGTGTGTGAGGCCTTGCAGCTAATAATCGTTCTCATTACTAATCAATCATCAATAACGGCTGGCGTCCGTTACTGGTTATTTATCACTTATGTTTGGTTCTGAATGAAACTTTACTTTGTTGCCATGACGACCAACCTGCCGATCGGACCAAGGTAATTTGAAGACGCCACCCTGGGCGAATTATTCAATATTTACTGAGGAAAATAAGTGACAGATTGATCAAAGGTAATCAGTGTTATTTTAAATTGATCGCTCGGAGCGACTTTCTCTCAACTATCACTTCATCATTTACTGATTACAACAAATTTTCATTTCATTTCATTCTAGTTGATGAGATTAAAACAACATTTCCATCAGATTCTTCTCCGTTATTTAATAAAGACGGGATTTTTAGTTTATTGGTGATAATTTTAAACCCAAACAAAACTTTGTACAGCGAGACAAACTGTCAAATATGAAGACGAAATAAATGATCATGTTTGTCATCCTTTCATGATTAATGGCTTCAACATTGATTGATTATCTAATCCAGGGGGGTCAAACTCGTTTTCACCGAGGGGCCTCATCAGCAGAACGTCTGTCCTCAAAGGGCCAGAAGTAACTAATAAATGTAACTAAATGTAACTCAATGTAATATAAAATAAATGTAACTACTCCTTAATGTAACTAATAAATGTAACTAAATGTAACTCAATGTAATGTAACTAAATGTAACTACTCCTTAATGTAACTAATAAATGTAACTAAATGTAACTCAATGTAATGTAACTAAATGTAACTACTCCTTAATGTAACTAATAAATGTAACTAAATGTAACTCAATGTAATGTAACTAAATGTAACTACTCCTTAATGTAACTAATAAATGTAACTAAATGTAACTACTCCTTAATGTAACTAATAAATGTAACTAAATGTAACTACTCCTTAATGTAACTAATAAATGTAACTAAATGTAACTCAATGTAATGTAACTAAATGTAACTACTCCTTAATGTAACTAATAAATGTAACTAAATGTAACTCAATGTAATGTAACTAAATGTAACTACTCCTTAATGTTAAATCAGTGAATTTCTGACTTATTCTAGTTCCAAACATTACAGTTAGACAGAAAAAACATGTTTGTTTGTTTCTCTGTTCTAACATAAATCCTTTTCATTTGTCAGGTTATTAAACCCACAGAACTCCATCAATCAAGGATCAAACTATCAATCAATAAAGAAAAATAACATCAGAGTTAGGACATTAACTTAGTTCAAAATGGGCTTAATTAGTGCATTGTGGGAAATGTAGTCTTTGGTCCAAGCACATTTTTGACTTATTTATTTTTAGACAATCTGACATTTATGCTCTCGCGGGCCACATAACATGATGTGGAGGGCCACATATGGCCTGTGAGTTTGACACATGTGATCTAATCCAATCAACTAATCAATGAACAGACAGCCTCTAGTTTGAATTCTAACTTTATTTCTTCTCTTAAAAGTAGTAGAAAATGATTCAAACAATCTATAACAACTTTAAATCTCAGAAACATTCGACTTAGAAAGACGAGAAACAAACAAAAGCAATAAATTAATCGTGAATTATTGTTTTTTTCGCTACGTGACTAATGCTCACACTTCATCTCAAACATCCACAGCTTGAAATAAAATGTATAGATTGTATTTTTAATGTAAACTTTAAACAGAACCCATCCTTCCTCCGGTCCTTCCAGTCTGGATCGGACGTTTTCTGAGTTATCAGCTGCTCTAAACCAACAACATCACACCGTCTGTCGGTCGTCACGGCGATGTCAGCGCCATCCATAAAACCGCTCGTACGTTTCTGAGGGATTAACCGCTTCTCGGTCCGAAAACGCAGCATCGATTCGCCGGTGGCGGCGTTAAGTTACCTCAGCGGTGAGCCGTTTGTGTAGGTGGTGACGGTCTGGATGGGAAATGGGATCACTAATGTATTCCATAGCCACACAAAGACACTCGACAACACAGAAAGGAGGCTTTGCAAAGGTCTGTCATGTGACGGCCCCCCCACCAGCCCGCAAAACCTGTCAGCATCAGTCGGTCGCGTCAAGCCGAGACGCGCCGCCTGTCTCCAGGCGTTCTAGTGCACATTTAATCTCCATCACTCATCCGGCGCGCGCCTCGGGGCGTTTCGTGGCGTCAAACACAACCCAGAGGTGTGTGTGTGTGTGTGTGTGTGTGTGTGTGTGTGTGTGTGTGTGTGTGTGTGTGTGTGTGTTCCCCTTCGCTTTGATGCAAACACAACGTAATCCCCCCCCCACCTGGGCGAGCTTACCCTGAGGAAGGAATCCAGCGCTCCGTTCTCCATGAACTCGGTGATGATGAGGACGGGGCAGCTTCGGGTCAGGACCCCCTCCAGCCGGATCACATTGGGGTGGTCGAACTGCCCCATGATGGAGGCTTCGGCCAGGAAGTCCCGCCTCTGGCGCTCGGTGTAGCCCGCCTTCAGGGTCTTGATGGCGACCACCATCTCCCGACGGCCGGCCTGTTTGAGGCGACCGCGACACACCTCCCCGAATTCACCTGAGTCGGGAGAAAACGGTGGAAAAAGGGGGGAGGTGAAGGGGTGAGGACGTGAGGGGGGGACTGAAAGAGCTCATGTGAGGTCAAGGGTCAAGGATGTTGGGGGAGGGAGAGAGGGAGTGGCCCGAATCAAGAGAGACGGGAGTTTAGGGGTTTGCGTCGGACGTCTGGATCCGAGTGTTCACAAGAAAGAAAGACAGGAAGTGAGGAAGAAAGACAGGAAGTGAGGAAGAAAGACAGGAAGTGAGGAAGGGAGGAGGGATCGGACGAGTACAGCAGACTGTCATCTGAGGTGAGGCGATGACGCATCAGAAAGAGACGAGCTACAGAATCCTTCATCCTTTCTAAAGCGGAGTCCTTGGATGCTGACGACACCCCCACAGCCCCCCCACCCCCCCACCCCACCTCTGTATTTCCTCGCCGTTCACCTGCGCCGATGACTTCCTCTATCTTCACGCAGGAGATGTCGATCTCTTTGGCGAACTCGTGGATGGCGTCGTTGGGGTCCTCGTAGGTGAAGGGGTCGATGTAAACTTTGACCCCTGGAGAGACTAGAGAGGAGACAACACGGTCAGCATTCCACGTGTTCAGCCAATCAGAGAGGCAGGATCCATGACATCATTGGCGGGTAAAGAAGTCTTTTTTGGAGGAGGAAATGTTATTGATTAGAATCGGACGCTTTGTGAGTCACAAACGCAAAACCACACCGAGGTTTATTTATCTGGACGTGGATTGAAAGTTCTTTTTTTTTTTTTGTTCTCTGGTAAAATAAATAAATCCAAAACTCCCCAACATGTAAACAAAGTTTACATATAAAAGTGAGTTTAGTGTGGAGCACGAGGAGAACATCAGGACATCACGGGACTCCCGCCTGATGGCTTCCTGTCTCAGTCCGCTGACCAGGTAATTGATCGAATCAGTCGAGTTAACTGTACCGGCATGACCACATAAACACACACACACACACACACACACACACACACACACACACACACACACACTCACTGTATTGCTGCAGCTTCTCGGTGTACTCCAGCTCCGAGCCGCTGCGCTGCTTCCTGTAAACAAGCACAAACAAAGTCACGGCGGCGACATCGGTAATCCTGTCAGACTCGGAACGCAACGCACTTCCATGAGACACAAAAAGTGCTTTCAACAGCCTATCAGAGTGTGGGAAAAGGTAATACAGATAGAAGGTGGTTTAATATCAGTATAATATCAATAATAAAATAATTAGTTTGTCGTTAAATGGCGGAATTTCGTTTTTGCGTCTGGTTCCTGGAACGCATTAATGACAAGCAACGAGGGGTTAATGTACTTCCTGGTACGGCCGGTGAAGCATCTCTGCTCCAGCCGGCTGTTTACGCTGCAAAGCGAGTCCGAGCCATTAGAAAGTCTGTTAAAATTTAATTAAGCTGTTCGTTTGGAGCCTAACGAACAAAAATGAAACCGTTGCCGCGGGCGTCCGCTACTAAAAATCCAAACACTCACTTAAGGCAGACCACGGCGATCACCACCAGAGCCACGATAACCACCAGCCCCGCCAAGGCCGAGCCGATGATGAGGGGCAGCTGGTCCTGCACCGACGTCTGGGGGTCACCTAGGCGACAGGAAAAACAAACTGACTGGAGGACGACCCTGAAGCCGATCATCCGTCAGCAGAAGCAAGGCGTCGTCCGTACTGTGCAGATTGGTGCTGAAGTCCATGGGGTTGCTATAGCGACCGTATCCCGCCACCGTGCGAGCCCGCACCTGCACCACGTAGGGCGTGGCCGCCCGCAGCCCCTCCACCTTGGCGGAGCTGTGTTGCGACGTGACGGTGTGAGACATCGCCTGGCCCTTCAGTGGAAACAGGAAGTAGCGTTAGAACGTCTTCCTCCCGCTCAGCTTCCTCTTCCTGTTCGCGTCGGACCTCACCCTCTCGTGGTATTTGATCTCGTAGTCCAGGATGACGCCGTTGGGCTTCTCGGGCGGCAGCCACGACAGGCTGAGCGCGTCGGACGTGGAGCGCATCAGGTGGACGGTGGGCACCGCCGACGGCGCTGAAACAGGAAACAGGAAACACAGCTGACGCGACAGGAAGCTGCTGGACGGCTTAGCATCAGCCGCCAACATTTACTCATTCGATGTTACGAACCATCAGAGGAAGATACAGTATTTTCTGCACCATAAGACGCACTGGACCATAAGGCGCACTGGACCATAAGGCGCACTGGACCATAAGGCGCACTGGACCATAAGGCGCACTGGATTATAAAGCGCACTGGATTATAAAGCACACCGGATTATAAGGCACACTGGACCTTAAGGCGCACTGGACCATAAGGCGCACTGGATTATAAAGCGCACTGGATTATAAAGCACACCGGATTATAAGGCGCACTGGACCTTAAGGCGCACTGGACCATAAGGCGCACTGGACCATAAGGCGCACTGGATTATAAGGCGCACTGGACCATAAAATGCACTGGATTATAAAGCGCACCGGATTACAAGGCGCACTGGACCATAAAGCGCACCGGACTATAAAACGCACTGGATTATAAAGCGCACTGGATTATCAAATGCACTGGACAATAAGGAGCACTGGATTATAAAGCGCACTTGATTATAAGGCGCACCTCCAATGAAGAGCATATTTCAAAACATTTTTCATACATAAGGCACGCTGGATTATAAAGTGCACTGGATTATAAAGCACGCTGGATTATAAGGCGCATCTTCAATGAATGGCCTATTTTAAAACACTGGATTATAAAGCGCACTGTTGGTTTATGAGAAAACCAAAGGCTTTTGGGTGCGCCTTATAGTCCAGTGCGCCTTATAGTACAGAAAATACTGGAATTATTATTCAGAACGCCTCACCCTGAACGGCACGTGCTTCACCTTGACTGCCCCACTGTTTTATTGATTTGCGACGCCTGAAAGTGACTCGATCGACAGTCGTTGTCTCGGGTCCATAAACCACGCCGAGGTGGATTAAGTGTGGAATAACGGAGAGAGTAATTATTGCCTCTGAAGGGTGCTCAGCGGTTTGGTTAGATGACGACGCTGCAAATATGAAGCGGGAGAATGCTGGAAGGTGACATTGCGGGTGACGTGGACGTAAGGAACGCTGATTTCTCGTCTTGTCGATGGCGATTCCGCCGCTCCTTCAGACGGAGGACGCCTCCATCGTGACGCTAAGTGCTATTGATCCACGATGGATTCCACTCACCGGCCTGGTTGGTGGTGATGTTGACGGTGGAGTATCTGGGCGAGGCGGGGTTCTTCCCGGACACCCCGTTGACCGCCTGCACCTCGAAGCTGTAGCGGGTGTGGGCCTGCAGGTTCCTCACCACCACCTTCCGCTGCCGCAGCCCCAGCCTGCGGGGGGCGATGTCCACGTTGTCGTCGCAGCGCGTGCAGGGGCTGCGGTCGCGCAGGCATTTCTTGCACACCACGTTGTAGACCAGGTCGCTCCGCCCACCTGTGTCCTCAGGCTCCTCCCACTCCAGCGACAGCGAGGTCTCATTCACGCTGGAGATGACGCTGCGCGGCGCCGACGGGATCGCTGCAACGGAAACGCGTAGGAGGGAGGATTTGTCTCACATACGGCCATTAAATTATCAGCAGTAAGTGTTGCGAGAAATATTCTAATATAACTGCGAAAAGGCAAATATTAATTTTAGACTGTGTTTTTTTTTCTGTTGTTGTTGGTTGTCTCAAATCCTGAGGCTGCAGGAAAAGAAATTTGATGAAAAAACAAGGAGGGAAAACTGATGTTGGTGGATATAAATGAAAAAATATGCAGAGAATAAAACACATCTAGATGAATAGACAGAGAATTACTCTACAACTCATTTTCACTGAGGGACACATCAGCAGAACGGCTGTCCTCAAAGGGCCAGATGTAACTAATAAATGTAACTAAATGTAACTACTCCTTAATGTAACTAATAAATGTAACTAAATGTAACTACTCCTTAATGTAACTAATAAATGTAACTAAATGTAACTCAATGTAATGTAACTAAATGTAACTACTCCTTAATGTTAAATAATAAATTTATTACTTATTCAAGTTACAAAACATAACGGTTGCACAGAAAAAATGTTTTTTAAAATATTTTTAACTTGTCAGGTTATTAAACTCACAGAACTCCATCAATCAAGGATCAAACTATCAATGAATAAAGAAAAATAAAGACATTAACTTTGTTTCTTGTCAAAGTTAAAATAGACTTAATTACTGCATTGTGGGAAATGTAGTACACTTTTGACCTATTAATTTTTAGACACTCTCGCGGGCCACATAAAATAATGTGGCGGGCCACATTTGGCCCCCGGGCCTTGAGTTTGACACATGCTCTACACACAGGGAAGAACGCTCCTTTATGAAAAGCACAATCCCACGCACTACCCAGAATCCTTTGCTCCTCTCAGCGCCGGGAACTCGGCTAATCCACTCTTGATGGAAATTCGTGTTCTGGTGTCGTTGTGACCCGACGCCTCCGTGTTTCAGCGAGCGGCGCTTCGTTCTGACTGAAGCACGTCTGAGACCTGGATCAGTACGGTAACCACCGGGGGGGGCAGAAAGATAGCAGCTGCCAACACATCCCATCATCCTCTCACCCGCAGAGAAGAGACAACCTGACAACCAGAACCAGAAGCCGCCGGGGCCCCCGAGTTGGGCCCCTGAGCTGACTGTCCCCTCCAATCAGAGCGGAGGGCTCGTCTGATTGGACCCCCGTCTGCGTCGCACGCTGAGTCCAAGCTGCCGGCCGCTGACCGGCTGCGTTCCATTTCAAACACCAAGCACCGGCTGCCTGGACCGGGCTCCGACACACACCACCAGGCGTGTGTGTGTGTGTGTGTGTGTGTGTGTGTGTGTGTGTGTGTGTGTGTGTGTGTGTGTGTGTGTGTGTGTTTAGTCAGAGGTGGTGCTTGCGTCCCGGCCCGCCTGTCTGCACACTGGCCACCATGTTCCTGTGACTGGGATCTTGGGACCACATTGGCGGGGCCCCCGTGTGTCACTGAGGATGGCAAAAGGCCCCCGGGGGGGTGATTCTCACACGACCATGACAGCACATTGGGCGTCCACTCAGATGCCTGTTTGATTCATGTTTGTTTTTCAGATCTAACAGAGGGCCTCAGGTGGGTTTCCTGTTTACCATCAAAGCTAGGCTACCTAGCGTTAACCCTTTCCTGACTCTAACAAACCGCTAACTAATCCAGCAGCCAGAGAGAAACATTAGCATTCATGTAGCACGAATGTGGTCTCTGTTCTGTCCTCCAATAACTTCTGATAGAAGCTAGGCTAAGTTGAAGCTAAGCTAATTCAGTTCAATTCAATTAAAAAAACTTTATTAGTCCCCAAGGGGCAATTGAAAGCACATGAAGGAGGATAGGGGTCAAACATACAGTGTAAACAGTGTAAACATAAATAATAAACATAAATAATAAATAATAACAAATATAAATACAATGTTTATTTTGAATAATAATTAAAAACCTAGTTAGTTTAGAATCGAATTTGTTCAAAACATAATGGGTTAGTTAGTGCAGAAACTAGTAGTTAGTTTAAAACCTAGTTAGTTATTTCAAAACCTACTTAGTATAAAACATTTTTAGTTCAAAAAACCTAGTTAATTCAAAACCTAGTTAGTTTAGAAACTAATTTGTTCAAAACGTAATGGGTTAGTTAGTTTAAAACCTAGTAAGTTAGTTATTACAAACCTAGTTCATTTAAAAACCTTGCTTAGTTTTTGAACTAAGCTGAAGCTAAACTAAGCTGAAAGTAAACTTAAGTTGAAGCTAAACTAAGCTGAAGCTAAGCTAAACTGGGGCTAAGATAAACTGAAACTAAACTAAGTTGAAGCTAAACTAATCTGAGAAGCGCTGCCTGCAGTTCATTTCCTTCCATCCAGTCGTGAACAAACGTGCACACGTGGAAGCGACACCATTCAGAGGGTAATTCTTCCTCTCATCTCCACTTTAACCAGAACGTTCCTGACAGTAACAACCGGTGACTTACTGGTGCAGACGGCGTCGGGGGGGTCGGTGTCGGCACGGTAGAAGCCGCTCAGGCAGGGGCAGATGCTGGAGCCTCTGGCGCTGGTGCGGCTGTGGGACGGGCAGGGGGCGCAGGAGCCCTCCCCATACTTGGATTTGAAGGTTCCGGGGATGCAAGCTTGATGAGCGGGAGAGAAAATAAAGAGACAATAAGAAGCAAACAACAAAAAAAACAACTCGGCGCTGTCACTTCTCTCAAAGACGCGCCGATGTGGCGTCTGTCAGAACAAAAACCTGCACCTGTCAACAATCTGGAGAGATCAGGAGATCTGGAGACCACGTGTGAGGAACGGTGAATCACCAGCTTCACGCCGAAGAGGAGGACGGGATGAAGATGGAGCGCTGACAGCAGATTGCTGTTGTTGAGACAAAGTAGGATGGAGAGGAGGGATGCACCCCGAAACCATCCATCAGCGGCTCCAAACCGGCGCCGGCCGACGCAAAAAGGCCGTGTGCAAAAAAAACATCTCTGGATTAACGACGAACAAATGGATTCAAACGACGCCAATCAGCGACTAGAAAAACACGCGAACGAGACGACGTGTCCGAGAGATTAATTAGAATTCCAAACTGTCGCAGTCAAGGTTGTCTGATAGGGATAAACCGGCGTAAACCCGGATTAAAGACGGCTTCAGATTAACGGGATTAGCAGCTAAAGGTCTGGATATCCGCCTCCAGAGCACCCCCGGGGTTTGTTGTTTGCCTCATTCTTAACCGGTGGTGTAAAAGTGGGGTTTCTGGCGAACATCTGCCCCGTCAGCGTGGGGGCTCGTAAAACCAGTCAGTCCTGGGGGAGGAGGGGGTGTGATTAACTAGTTAGGATAAGTGGTCTTCCAGTTTGAACTCCAGTTTCTCCTTAATTCCCAGCAACGGACCCACAGTAGGAGTGCCATAAAACGCACTCCCATGATGCACCGGGACACCCATCAGATTTATTCCTCTTCCATGACGCAGATCATCATCATCATCATCATCATCATTTCCCTCTATTTGCTTTCCTCGGGAAGATGCTGAGTAACCCCGCCTCCTTTCCTGATGCCACGCCCCCTCACACTTGTCTCCGCCCCCTGAGTGATAAATGCGTCGACTCGCGTCGGTCTAAACGGTGTTAATGATCGCCGCTGTCGCTTGGAGATGAACTAACTGGAGGCCGTGCAGGAAATGACACTTCCTTCCACCGCCGCCACCCCCCTGGGGGGGCTTTTTATCAAGCTTTTAACCTTGAGTCGCCAAAATGGCACCGAATGAGCTCTCCCCGGCGCTTGTTGGACACCATTCCTCACCGCCGAGGCTTCGCTCGCCTCATTTTGAATTCCTGCCCCCTCCCTCTGTGTTCATTCTTCTCTTTTCTAGCCGCTGCTTCCATCCCATCGCCGCCAAAGTCGCACCTTTTATCTCTCTTTTCTCCGTTAATATCTCTCTCCTCCAAACTCCAGTGCCCTTTCTTTCTTTTTTTTAAATATATATATATATTTATTGTGCCGTTTCTTCCACCGGCGCCCCGCTATCTGTCCCCCCCTCCCATCTCTGCTCTCACAATATTTGTATTCTGCTCCTCTCTGCAACACCTCATTAATTCATCCTCTCCTCCACCCTCCTTCACCCCCTTTCAGGAGCCACACAATAAATGCAGAGAGGGGGGGCACAGACGGAGGCGACTTGCGCCGAGCATGTAAAGGAGGTTTGGTTAAATACGAGTCACACCCACCCTGACACTGGGTGCTGTCTGCGGACGGCTCGAAGCCGGCCACGCAGGTGCACGAGCCCACGGGAACCATCCACTCGCCGTCGCCGTTGCAGTACAGCTTGAGCGGCACGGACACCTCCATGGCGTTCAGCACGCAAGCCCCCGGGGCGATCACCAAGGAGGTGGCCTCCGCCCCCGTGGCCGTCTCCGGGAAGACGGCGAAGTGGGCGATGGTGGTGGAGCACTTCTTGAAGAAGACCCTGACGGAGATGAGCGACATGCAGGCGCCCAGATCCTGGAAGGCCAGGTAGAAGCCGGCCCGGGACAGCGGGCCGAAGCTGCGCACTTTGGTGTTGATGCGTCCCGCCTCCAGCAGCGAGAAGCTCTCGTCTGGGGCGATGGTGTCCACCTTCACGTAGGGGTTCTCCCTCCACAGGGGGCTGGTGTCGGTGGCCGTGTCCCCGTCGGACTCGTAGTAGAACAGATTGAAGGTCTCTTTGCAGGAGCCGGGGATGTTGGGGATGCTGGCGCAGTCGCGCACCGAGAACTTGAGCTCCACGTAGACGCGCAGGACCCCCCGGCGGGGGACGAAGTCCGTCCGCAGCCAGTTGTTCTGGCTGGGCTGGCGGACGTTACACACCTGGTAGGTCCGGATGGGGCTCATGGAGTCGTCGTAGCCGCTGACCTCCTCCCACTGTGGAAGAACAGGGAGACCATGAGTTTACAGCGGGTGGGGGACTAAAGACCACCAGGGGTCTCAAACTCATCTTCACTGAAAAGGGCCAGATGTAACTAATAAATGTAACTAAATGTAACTCAATGTAATGTAACATAAATGTAAATACTCCTTAATGTTAAATAATTGAATTTATTACTTATTCAAGTTACAAACATTAGAGTTGTAACATAAATCCTTTTAATTTG
This sequence comes from Antennarius maculatus, assembly GCA_013358685.1. NCBI lineage: Eukaryota > Metazoa > Chordata > Actinopteri > Lophiiformes > Antennariidae > Antennarius > Antennarius maculatus. Next base: position 20,583,603 of record CM023619.1, read on the forward strand.
TTAGGTTATTAAACCCACAGAACTCCATCAATCAAGGATCAAACGATCAGTGAATAAAGAAAAATAACATCAAACACAAGTTAGAACATTAACTTTGTTCAAAATGAGTTAAAATGGGCTTAATTACTGCATTGTGGGAAATGAAGTATTTGGACCTATTTATTTTTAGACAATGACCTTTTATTCTCTCGCGGGCCACTTAAAATGATGTGGCGGGCCACATTTGGCCCCCGGGCCTTGAGTTTAAAGGATGAGATGAGAATTAGATTTTCTAATCCAACAATAATGATCAGACATAATGATCCAATACGCTATTAATTAATATTGAGTATTGTTAATGCTAATTCTGACCAATCAGGCAGGGAATATAAAAACCCAGTGGGTGTTGTGAACATGTGGCTGTGGAGAAGAATTCTAATTGCATGAATCATTCCAAAAATTAATTACTGACTATTAATAGAAATTAACCCACCCCCACCCCCACCCCCATTCAAATTCATTTAACAGATTTTGCCTGTTTGACAATTCTGTGTGATTTTGATCTCGGAATCTGCCGGTTATTCATCACAGCACAGTCGGATTGGAGAGGAGCCCCCAGAGATCTGGTGTCTCCAACACACACATCTGTTATCGCCACTGAGAGGGATGAGAAAAGGGAACCCCCCACCACCACCACCACCACCCCATTCCGTCTACCTATAAAGCAAACGGTGCGTTATTTATTAAAACGGCCATCTAAATGCAATCCTGTCAGCGTGATTGCGCCGCTTCCTCTCCTGAGCACTCCAGGTGATGCGGAATATTTTATCTAAACCGTATATTCTCATGTCTGCACACGTCAACGCGGCGCGGACACGAGCATCCGTCATCGTTAGCGGAACAGGTGGTTTCGGGGGTGTCGCTTCTGCATCAGGTAGCCTCGAACACGAGGAACCAGCGTGACTTCAAGCTGGAGAGGAAGTCACATGACGTCATGCCCCGTTTGGGGGTAACTAACATCACAGGTGCTGATAAATGGCCGCATTAGTCAATAAATTTAGTCTATTAGGAAATAACCTTGTGGGAAGTCAATCTTTCTTGATTTTTTCCCTCTTAATTCCGCCTCAGTCCGATCGCTTTGGTTTCCATAACAAATGAGCCTCCGAGAAATTGATTATTTCAAACAGGAAGAAAATAATGCATAACTCATCTCACGTCTCCAGAGCTCCTCGTGCAATTTATTCCCCCGACGATGAGCCCGAGCGTCGGCCGTCGGCCGTCGTAAATCACCAGCAACACGTTGACGCAACTACCTGACAAATATGATAATTGCTGCTCCCTGAACGTATGGGCTTGTCAGGCGGGGAGAGGAAGCCGCCGCCACGCCGCTGACATATGACTCTATGGATGCTGGGACATTCAAGAGTCGGGGCCCTCGCCGCGGAGATTGGAAGGAAAAGAAGGAAGGGAGATCGTTTCCATGGTAACCCACCATTTCCATTGACTGACTTTGCGCTCACGTAGCGAAGACAAATTACACCGGCCTGGGAGTGGGGGAGGTCTGCCAGGCTGTTAGCCCCCGGGTCAAATCCGTGTTGTTTTATTTTCTCCTCGTTCCTATAGGGGTAGTTGAAGGGGGGGGTGCGACTGAAAACCTTAATTTCTGCCTCTAATGCCCTCCTGGGCTTATATTACAAAAGACACACACACATTCTTTCAATTATCAGGCTGTATCCTGAGGAGTCACGCCAGGTGGAGCATACCTAATAGTCCCAGCATGCCTCGGGGCTTCCGCCTGCACGTTTTTTGCTTGTTTAGAGGAGCGTTCCACGTTTTCTTAACACTGAGAAATCCCTGATTTCTTCCACTGTTGTGTCACGCGGTGTGTTTCTCATTTGCTTTTTAGTATCCAGGAACGCAAACATGCAAAAAACAAAGATATAAAACAGTGGGAGGTGTGCGGTTCCAGGGAGACCGGGCTTCTATTAACAAGGCGAATGGAACAGAAATAGGAAGGGGTGAGGTTGGGGGGGGGGGGTAATAAACAGACACATGCACACATGCTAACTCACCCCGCTCTCGGGGAACGTGGTCCACGCCAGCTCCGTGGTCGCCCAGCGGCTGTCCATCAGGGTTTCTGCAGGCGGAGGAGAAACCGGATTGTTGTTCTGCATTCAGGAGGAAGGTAACCCCCCCCCATCCCGAAACCCACCCCCCCATCATCTCCTACATCTCTGCACCCACATGCACTTGTGAAAGCGCTGACAATCATAGCGTATCTCTGCCTAATTAAGGCTTTTCTTCCGTCTGTGTTTGGCACTCGTAAAATTCACTCCTTTCAATATTCATTTGTGGAACGGAGAACAAAGAACATCCTCCAGACGCTGTCAGAGTGGGGGGGTGGGGGGCCAAATTTGGTTCCCATTTGGTGATGTGAGCTCCTGATCTCCACCAGGAGGGAAGCTGAGGAACAAACAGTCATCTTGGCTGTCAATCAGCCGTCGTCGCCATCGAGCGGCGGTCCCAAAAAAGCTGGGAGTGGACCCCCCAGCAGAGGTAACCCCTCCCTGGGTTCTCATCAGGCGTCTGCGGCGGCATCAACTCCCATCGTTCTGTTGCTGTTAGCACATAATTACTGAGACAATTACGCGTTCTTGGTGGAGACTCAACGACACGGCGCCTGCTGTGCACCATTTGCTCACCAGTCAGTGACGGCGCTGAAGGGAGGTGTGAGAGGGTAAACAAAGAGAGTTCCGCCTGGAACAACAGGGAGAAACGCTCGTCTACTGGTGTCAGAACGGAGGTGTCCTTGAGAGGTTCTGAGTTGGATCTATAAAACATGACGAGTTCTCGCCTGCGTGCGTCTTTGCGTCTTTGATGCACATTTTTCTGACAGGGACGCTTTAAGCGCAACTTCAACAAAAATATTCACAATTTTTCCATTTCTCCACTTAAATTTCGAACCCGGAAATCTCCGTTGTGTTTCGATCTCGCGCGACTTTCCCGTCACGAGGCTCACCTGCGTGATTCTGCCTTGTTAAAATCGACCGAACGGAAACACGACGTCTGTTCGTTTCACACGCTGCAGTGAGGGAGGAGTCAGTCAGACCCTCCAGAGACACTATTTTTTTTTGAAGCGCATCCCAGGGATGCACTACTTTCTGGAGGTAACATGAACTCTGATCGCGATGGCTTCCCTTCAGAGATTAACAATCTCAGTCATCCACATCGGTTCAGATTGGATCGCGGCCCTCAGCTGGGGTCGCATCGATCACATGGAACCAAGCCCCTCCTCTTTTGACCACTTCCTGTGGATCACGGATCCACATCTTCATCTGGATCGGAAACACAGCCCCACTGATGATAATCCTGCAAGAACTTTAACTTCCATTTATGTTTCTATGTAAAAATGTTAAAACGGTGTCAGAAATAGATCCTAAACTTCCCAAATGAGTTGAGAAATATTCCAGTTGGAGGAGGAGGCCAGAACCGGGAACGGTTTGGATCAAAAACACAATGACATCATCAGATGTTGTACGGTTGCACCTGAGCCATGGCAACAAAGCGGTGATATCACTATGATGATGTCATTCTCATCACCAACCCCCCCCCCCCCCTCCCCCCTCCCCCATCTGACCATTCAGATTCGTGAAACCCATCGGAAGCGGTTCTGATCCAGATCTGGATCGGATTCAGGATCCATCAAGTGTTCCAAAAATAAAAAAGAAAGAGAAAAAGTTTAACAGAATCTGCAAAAAAATAAATAATAAAATAAAGGAAATAAAAAAACACTCCTCTCTGGGCCGAAACACAGAATTTAATGAAAACCTGTCAACGCTTTATGAGATATCTTAGGGCTTATTAAACAAACACGGCCAATCACACCGCCTCCTCCGGCTCTCGTTGGCGTGGGCGACGACGGGTTGCTTTTTCTCCTTATGGGGGTGTCAGAGACTAGTTCATATTTAACCAACGTGACAGCGGCATCCAAAGAAAATCACATTTTCTTTGACGTGACGTAAAAAACAAAACAAAAGATGGCTGCGTTCTTTATGAAACGATCAGTCGGATTTGAATCCATGTGATCAGCGGACGGATCATTAATTAGTCACGCGGCAACATGTATGTGTTTGTAGTTTTTCCACATGTTCCTATGGAAACGGCTTTGCCCTCCCTTGCGGACGAATCCAATTTATAATTAATTATTAAGCGACAGAAATCCCGCGTCCCATTTCGAGACGACTCCCACATTGATTGCTATTCGTCTTATGTCGACAACGGAAATCACATTTTCCTCCGCGCGACGTTTAATAGGTAATATTTATGCAAATGCCACTTAAATACAGAAGCAAGTCTTGTTATGCGTTTATAAAGCCCCCCCCCAACCCCCCAACCCCGCTCCTCCGTTCTTGCGTGACGGGACTTGAGTGACAGCGGTTAATAACTTTAGTTGTCAGGCCCAGACGTACGATTGTGAACAAGGTTGTTTTACTGATTAGCGTGGCTTCAGCCGGGGAGGAGGAACTAATCGGAGGCATCAGCGGCTGTCGTCTCTGCTTGGCTACACCCCGACCCGCGGCGCCACGCGGTTGGGTGGGTTCTCACGCCGCCGATCCGGGACGATCCGGGCAGGTCATGCAGAAAAACTTCTAGTAAAAAGGCGAGTCCAAGCCGGCGTGGAAGCTGGATTTCACCCCCGCCAAAACCCCTCTGACCTTTGACCCGACGGCGGGACGGGAAAAGACAGAGTTCCTCCTTGGAGATTTTGAGGAAACATGACAGCTTACGTCTGAATCCGAGGTCGGATGATCCTTCGAAATATTACATTTCAGTATGAAAAAATACATAAAAAGCAGCTTTTCAAAGTGCTTCAAAATAAAAGCGATCCCATTTGTTCCACAGTTCTCTACTTTCCTGTCAAATTTACAACACATCTGAGATTGCATGGCTGCCATAACTCAAACCCCAGAACACCCCCCCCCATCCATAAAACCGTAGCAGCGCTGGAGTCCTTCTCTCCCCCCCCGGGGGTAAGAAAACAATGATGCAGTGGCAACTTTAGAGCATCACCACCACCCGTGGCATTTATGGCTTTTCTGCGATTGGCCACAGGAGCCGCACACACGCTGGTGTTTTATTCACTTTGTGACTTTTGGGGGGGGGGGGGGGGCATCATGAAAAGGGGGGGCCAAACATGAAATATTAACAGCTGAGCATCAAAAAAAAACAAAAAAAAAACATCCAACATTGTCTGATCTCATTCTATGCAAATCGTTTGAATTTGAGTTTATTTTTTTATTCTAATGAAATTATTAAATCGTCCAGTTGTTGGTTTTCCACTCCATCACCTGCTGGAATCTTTTATAAAATGCTTTCTGAGCGCTCGTCCGTCTATTTTACAGCCTTTTAAAACATCGTTACAGTAAACGCTGACTGTAAATGAGAGCGTTACCACGTAAACGTGTCACGGTTCTTCACGCTTTTACTGCAGCGGGGCGGGAGGGGAAGTGGTCGCTCCGGTAAATAAACGCTCACTGGTTCCGGTCCAGGATCCCTCATCAATAATCAAACAGTCGTCAATAGGAATAAAACTGATTCCACGTCTGAAACCCACAGCGAAACCCTCCCCCTTCCATCCATACCCCCCCCCACCCTGGGGTAATTGAAACCCACCCCCTGATCTGCCCTTCATGTTTACCCTCAGAGGACAAACATTCGTTAACCCCTGAGCGGTGAGTAACAGTGAGTGTGGTCTTGTTGGGGAAACGGGGGCCATCATCATCACGCCGCGGGGGCCCGCTGGGACCCGGGGTGGGAGGGGGTAGGTAGGGTTTGGGGGGGGCAGCTGCATTGATTTAGTCGCTGACACTGGAATTGATGAGGGATGGAGCTGGACACGGTCCAGGAGAGGCAGATTGGACCCGGAGCGACTGGGGGGGGGACGGGGAGGAGGGGGCGAGGGGGGGTAGATGTGGCTACAGCTCAGAGTGGGTAGAGTCGAGGTGGGCACTCCCTCAGCGGCGCCGGCCCAGGCCTCGGGGGCCGCAGCTCTTGTTAAGCTATTGACCTTTAATTCACACTTGTCATCTAACGTGTTTCACACAGGGGTCCCTGTGGGGGGGGGGGTGTTGATCTGCTTACAGTCTGTTTAAGCACCCGTTGATCTGACTGGAGGGGGGGGGGCAACGGCAGGTGATGGGTGTGTCTGAGTTCTACAGCAGCAGCAAAGGAATGCCCAAACAGAGAGAATGGGGGGCGTCCTCCCGTCCTGTAGGGGGTCCCAGCTTTATGTTAGCTTTATGTTAGCTTTATGTTAGCTTTATGTTAGCTTTATTATGTTAAGTTAGCTTTATGATAGCTTTATGTTCAGTTTAGGTTTGCTTTATGTTAGCTTTATGTTAGCTTTATTATGTTAAGTTAGCTTTATGATAGCTTTATGTTCAGTTTAGGTTTGCTTTATGTTAGCTTTATATTAGCTTTATGTTATCTTTATGTTAGCTTCATTATGTTAGCTTTATGTTCTCTTTATGTTAGCTTCATTATTTTAGGTTTATGTTAGCTTTATATTAGCTTTATGTTATCTTTATGTTAGCTTCATTATGTTATATTAGCTTTATGTTCGGTTTATGTTAGGTTTATGTTAGGTTTATATTAGCTTTATGTTAACTTTATGTTAGCTTCATTATGTTATGTTAGCTTTATGTTCGGTTTATGTTAGGTCTATGTTGAATTTGTTAGCTTTATGTTAGTATTACGTTAGCGTTATGTTAGCTTTATCCTGTTATGTTAGCTTTATTCTGTTATGTTAGCTTTATTATGTCCTGTTAGCGTTATGTTAGCTTTATTCCGTTATGTTAGCTTTATTCTGTTATGTTAGCTTTATTATGTCCTGTTAGCGTTATGTTAGCTTTATTCCGTTATGTTAGCTTTATTCTGTTATGTTAGCTTTATTATGTCCTGTTAGCTGTATGTTTTATGCAGGGTACACCCCAGACGCGTCGCCAATGCATTGCTGGGCTAAGTTCAATCAGTAATGGCATTTTGATTTATTATTATTATTATTATTATTATTATTATTATAACCTGATTGTTTTCCCTCCTCCTGTTCATCCATTGATTAGTTTTGTTGTTCATTGCTAATGCTAATGCTAAAATCTGTATGATGACATCAGTTCTTTCTCAGTGCGATCACAGCAGCCAATGGGAGCGATGGCCCAGACGGCCGATGACGCTGCTGCTACCGTTTATCAGTGCTCACATTATCAAGCACCATTATACCGTAAATGCATCTTCACTGGAACATGGGCCCATCGCCACGGCAACCTCAGAGAACACGTGAAGCTGACTGAAATCCTGTAGCTGGAGGCGCCCCTTTTTTGGGGGGGGGGGGTCCCCAAAACAATGCATCCGGTGCATGTTTTGGATGGGAGGGTCACATGTGGAGATTTGTGCTGAAACTTAAATTTATGTTCAGGATTTTAAAACTGGGGCAATACGACCCCCCAATAATTTTGATTGGGGGGGGGGGTTAATGGGTTCATAGCTGTCATATAGCGACGTGCCAGTCGACAGACTGACTGTTTTGGGGCCCTTTTTCCAAAACCTTTTTTTTTTTTTTTTCAATTTAATTTTTTGTGTGTGTGTGTGTGGGGGGTTCCTGCAACCCCCCACCCCGGAGGTGCGCCCCTGATCCCCACTCATCTCGTGGGTGTGACACAAACAGGGACAATAGCAACAGGGCAGCCTTTCAGCCGCAGTGGAGACGCGGGGATCCCGGTGCGCGCAGACACCGACGCGCTCCGGGTGTGGAGGTGCGGACCTGATGGAGGACAATCAGGGGTGGGGGTGGGGGCCGCACGGAACGGGACCACACATCCAACACCACCGGAACACCCCCAGAATCCACCAAACCAACAGCAGATGTAACCCCCCAACCGGAGCCACAGCTGCGTAAAACACTGGAGTGTTTTTTACACCAGCGAGACGGACTGACCCACGGAGATCCAAACACACACACACACACACACACACACACTGAGCGTCTGCCGCTCCGTGGGTCTCATTGTGTAACCCTCTTTTCCCTCCACGGACAGATTGTACCGCGTCCCGGACATCGCGGGGCGCAGGAGTGAGAGTTAAAAACACGCAGACGTACCTTCCACGGCCAGCACCGCGGGGACGAGGAGGCTGCACACCCACAGCAAGTAATCCATCGTCATAAAACAGGCGTTTGCAACATGAATAAAGGTGTGGACACTGGATCCCTCGGATGGATGGAGACTCAGAGACGGAGAACCGCAGCTCTCATGCCGTTAGTTGTGATGGGGGGGCTCCCACCGCCCCATGTCCAAGAAAAACGCTCCGGGCGCTTCTCCCGACGCGCTCAGTCAGGTCCCGTTATTCCTGGAGTGTGATGCTATGCTGCGTCCCTTCTCATCAGTCCCCTTCTCTTTATCTGACTTTAACGGCACCGAACCGCTGTCCACGGGCGCATCCCGCCCGAACCGGGTGGGGGGGAGTTGGGGGTTGAGGGTGGGGGGGGGGGGGCGCAGAGGAATCCGTGCGCTGCGCTCCGGCGGCTCCGTCGAGCTGTTGCTCGTCTGCCGGGGATGAACGTCGGACTGGGAATGGAAACACTAGGACGGGAGACGCGGAGGGGGCTGGGGGCTGGTGGGGGCTGAGGGGATTGGGGGGGGCTGGGGGCTCAGGCTGCGTCAAGGCGCACAAAATCAACGCCAACATTTACTGTTTCAAAATAAATGTACACCTGTGTGAGTCCGTTTAATTCTAATTAATGGGTTTATTTATGATGAAGGCATGTTTTATTCTCATCATCGCATATTTTATTTCAATGCTTAAGTTTTGACATAGACCCAGAAATTGTGGTAGGATTTTTTTAAATAATTAATTAAAAAATTAAATAAATGATAATAATAATAATAATAATAATAATAATAAATAACAAATATAATACTAATAGATATTAATAAATATAATAATAATAATAATAATAATAATAATTGAAAAAAATATTTTAAAAGAATTTCTTAATAATTTAATAATTATTGATCGAGCAGCTGCCCGAAATGATTTCACTTTGGAGGATGAGGAACCAGCTGGTCAGGCCGTAATGACATCAGAGTGCAGAGGTCATCAGCTGGACCACGAGAACAAGCCTCCAGTGTGTTCATCTGGAGAATGAACACACTCTGAGTGTGTTCATTCTCCAGATGAACACACTCAGAGTGTGTTCAGCCTCCAGCTTTTTATTTCCCATCAGGCAGTTTGTAATAAGAGGATCAAACCATCCACAGAACAATATCACATTGATGTGATCTGTTCACACAGAGCTCTTCTTTCATTTCATGCTATTTATTAAGAGACATGACGGTGAGTCACACCTGATGGATGACATCATCCAACAAGTGATGTCATGGCATCTGTTCGTGTCGCGCGCCAAACAAACATGTCCGGAAATCACCTTTATTGGGGGTGATGAGATCTAAATTTAATTAGATGTAATTTTTTTTTTAAAAAAATTCAATTAATTTTCTTAACGAAAAAACACAATTAATGCTTTTATTTTGAAGTCAAAGGTGTTAAACTTCCTGTTTTCTGCTGGAAATCCTGTGCGCTTGACGCAGCTGGCGGGGAGCGCGGAGGATGAGGGGGTGAAGTGATGGGAGGAGGAGGAGGAGGAAGAGGAGGCCGGAGGAGGGGGGGGGTGAATGCTGGTTGGTTGGCCGGCGGCCCCCCCGGTGTTTGTCCGTCCTGGCAGCAGGTGACACCGGGCTGGACGCGCCGCTCACCGCCGGTAGACAACGATCAATTCTGGCGTGAAGTGGACCGCGGGCTCTCATTGGTGGAGAGCAGCTCCAACAATGGATGCACAGCGCCCCCTGCGGGTCATGGAAGGGACGGGGGGGGGGGGGCTCTGAGGCCACGGAATAAATCCGCTTGAATCCGGATTCCACTGCGTGCAATGTAAACACTGTACCTGAAATCAACTGAATCAGGTGTAAAATAATTTCATTTTTAATTATTAAATGATTCTCGTGAGTAAAAACTTAAACTCCTTGTTAACAGCTTTTTTTTTTTTTTTTTTTCAATGTTTTTAAATTAAAATTAAATTTTTTAATCATCCAAATTCGAAGCAACTTTTTTTTTTTGTTTGAATTAAACGCGTCAGTTTTTAAAAGTTCTAAGATGGGGAGGGAAACTCTCTGGACGCCCGGCTTTGACGTCTCATTTGCATAAACATGATCTGAAGACGCTGTCGGAGGTTTTGACGTCCCGGTCGTCCCCGGCGACGCCTGACAGCCTGGGGTGGGGGTGGGGGGGGCAGAGTCACTTCAGACCTGATGGAGCTTCTGGGTTTGTAATTAGAGCTCCTCAGCCTTACAGCCGATCAGGTCCCTGAACGCCTCGTGGCGGGAATCATCATCATCATCATCATCATCATCATCACCTCTGAGGCGGTTCAGTTTCACATCACAGTGACGTCCCCAGCGTCTCCACGCTCTGCCCACCCCCCTTAGTCCACGCCGACCTTTGACCTTTAGCGGCAGCAACCAGACCCACCCGCTCTGTCGTCCCTCGGCGGGTTCCAGCGGAGTGTAAAGTGTGTTTGCTGGCTGGCCCCGGCTCTCAGCTCCCCTTCACACTCTAATTCATCCCTCTGTGCACCCCCCCATCCAGTGCCCCCCGCCCCCGCTGCTGCTGCTTAAATCCCCCTCCGTCTTCTGCAAGATGCTGCAACACACACAAGCTACAAAGTTCCTCCCTCCAGATCTCCCGTTCTCCTCCCACACACACACACACACACACACACACACACACACACACACACACACACACACACACACACACAGCTCCTCCACAAAGTTTCTTTTGTCCCCCCCGGCTTTGTGCTCTAATTAACTACAGTTCAGTTCCCAGCAGGCTCGGCTCGGGTCAGCTTGACCCGGCTCGGCTCGGGTCGGCTCGGGTCGGCTCATCCCGTCCCTTCCATCCAGGATGGGGGGGGGCAAATCAGGAGACTCAGTAATTAAATGAGACGTCTTTTCCTGCTTTCATTCATTAAAAGCCCCAAACAACCGAGGAGTTTGGGGCAAAATCCACAAATCTAATCACCCCCCCCACCCCCCCGGTGCGGTTCTCTTTCATTCTTATTTCGAAGCCAAATTTTAACTGATGAGAAACACAGAATGCCCCGAGACATTCCTCCTGCCTCCCCCCACCGTGTGGCTAAAAAAAAAAAAAGATCTAATTGTGTTTCTGTAAATGAAAAGACCCTTGTGACGCGTCCAGCCCCAGATAGCAGGATTTAACCCCCCCACCGGACCCTGATCGCTGTGTTTCTGCTGCCGCCGCTACGACAGGTGTAATGAAGAATGTCAGCCGTGAAGATTCCCCCCCTCCCGCCTGAGGAGGAGATATTATTTCTCCAGCTCTGAGGGGAAAAATCCATATTTTACAGATCTGGGGGAGGAGGAGGAGATGGGAAGATCCACGGATGGAGGATGGGGGGGGGGTGTTAAACTGACAAAAGAGGGATGAAAAAACATCTCCACAAAATCCAGGGCGTCCCATGATGTGCCTGATAAATACACACGTTCCACTCTGTGTGGATTTATGTCGTCATGTGGAATGCAGAAAGTTCCTCGCTCCCCCCCCATCCTAAAATATTTATTATTATGACTTGAATAAAACTGTAAAGCTGTAAAATCTAAACAGCAGAAGTCCTTTTCTTATCCTTTTCCTCCTGTATGTATAATTTACTGTTTATCCTGCAGTGTTTCATGTGAGCTGCAGGAGTTTCTCAAAGTGATTTTCCGCGACTGATTCTCATTATGAACCGGTAAAGAGGTCAAAAGAGGAGCGGCTTCAATCCGAATCGTTTCTCAGACGATTATTTGCTGGATTTCTTTCAAACGTTTTGCAATTTCATGAGAAATATCAACCAAATGAAAAAAAACAACAACAAACAAACACAGGAAAATCACCCCTCCAAAAAAAATCACTACTTTAAGCATCCGGATCCGGGGCTAGGCTAGGCTAGCTGCTTAGCATTCCTTCATTCTTTCACCCTGAGCACTACAAACAGCTGAGTCAGCTTTATGCTTATGCAAAATATTCCAAACAGGAGTGAAGCGTCAGATTTACCCCAGAAGATCCAATCCAGTGACGCCTGTGTGATTTTTTTAATTACCTGTGAGAAACTATGAAACGAACCCCCGGAGCCACTTCCTGTGAGCGCCGCCGGCTTCCATCGATTATAATGACACATCATGATGATGATGATGCTGCTGCTGGTGTGTGTGTGTGTGTGTGTGTTGGCGGGGGGGGGGGGGTTAGCTGGCTGCAAGCCGGTGCTTGAGGGCACCGACACCGCTGGGCTTCCCACAAACCGCCGTCAGCACGCCGCTCCGGCGGCGCTGACTGATTCTGACGTCTCCTGACTCGGCTCTTCCGGCGAAGCTGTCAGTGTCACCCCAACGGCGCCGGGGTTGTTGGGGCGGCGTCTAACTCCCCAAGCTTTTCCTAGCTAATCAGTGGAAAACCTGTCAGTTATTTTCCAGGAAACTGGGGGGTGGTGGGAGGTGGTGGGGTGGGGGGGGGGGTTTCAGCTGGAGATTTCAGGATTGCAGGGAAGCGAGTGAAAGCTCACCTGTGAGGCAACACGCGGCAAAAAAGTAATTAAGAACAATTCCATTTTACCCGGCGCCGACTCTTTCTGCAGAAGTCTTTTCTTATTCCTTCAGAATTATTCACAGGAGGCGTTATTGATGATTTGCCACATTCTGCAATTTTCCCACCATTCTCCTCCTCCATTATTCATCCACCTCTACTTTTTAATCTCCTGTGAGCTGACTCAGAGCCGCACTTCTATTTGCAGACTGTTCCTCCTCTCCGCTCATGTCTGTAGCATTGATTAAATGGACCCCGGTGGGCCGGGGGATTACATCGGCCTCTATTTGAAATGGCATTTCTACACTGTTTTTTCCATTACTGAGCAAACTATTGGAATTGTGGGTAAGCTGCCGTTGATTTCCGCGTCCGCTCGCCCGGTTCACATGAGGTCCATTTGCTGCAATTTAACAATTACTAGCTTTGGCGCGTTTGCATCCCACCCCCCCACCTGCAGAAAGGCGTTATTGGGAAGGGAATGGGAATGCTGGGAGAGGAAAAAGAATGATGAAACCGATCAAACACGTCAACATATTCATGGAGGGTTTTTTTAAGAATTTTTTTTTTTAAATATTATATTATTATATATTAGTTTCATAAAAATGTTAAAGCCTGGTAGTCATTTAAAAAAAAAAAACAGTTTTAGAAATAAATAAAGATGTATAATTCTTGTTGAATGTTCATTTACAGCTTGCGCCCCAAACGAGAACACTGATGTTAGCACATGCTAATGCTAAGTAGCGAGAGACACCGCGGGGACTCCGACGTCTCCATCGTGTCTGATTTTTGCGGACAGGTGCAGCGTCCGCCTCGCTTCTCCAGACCCCCCCCCCTCCATCGCAGGAGGAGTAATTGGTGTCAGATGGTTTTGCTTCTTACCCCCCCTCACTCGGGGTGAAGGCTGCCGGCTGCGCCTGTGCCTCGGCTCGGCTCCAACTGAAGGTCCTCATTTTGACGGAGTGTCCCCCTCGTCCTGAAATGATTCGAGTCAGACGGCGACAGACTCAACCGGAGTTCCCGGGGGGGCCGCCGGCGTCTCCCCCAGGATGAAGTCGGACGGGCTCAAGACGACCTTTGACCTTTTCTGTTACGACTCTGTGCACCTGACGAGCAGCTCGACCCCAAATGACCCCCAGAGGGAAGGAAGCCACACCTCAGAATGGCTACCGTTAGCATGTTAGCATTCTATCACGCTGTTTAATGAGGTCGTCCAGCAGCTGATTGGATTTTATTTCACATTATTTGTTTCACACGTTTAAATAAAAGGCATTTTAGCCCCTTTCAGCGCCTGCTTTTGGTTCTCTGGACGGTTTCCAGCAGCATTAAATTAATTTCCAATAAAGCAGAAAAACGAGCAAATCTGTTCTGGCATTGAGTGGATAAACAGGAAGTGATGTCACAGGGGGGGTGGAGACCCATACAGCGCTAAAAGGAGGCGCTAACGCTCTGGCAAAATGCTAACAGTCATAATGGAATGATGGTTCTTTCCACCTTCAGGTCAGGTTGGCTCTGTGCTCTTAAGACTTAACTGCCCCCGCCTGCAGCATGAGCATCAAACAGCCCCCCCCCCCTCGGAGAGGAGCATGACCTCATCCGCCTCCGGGCGGAGAATAAAGCCGAGGGTCAACCTGCAGGTCGAGGGCTCTGAGAAGGCTTTTCATAATGAGGTCAGGGTCAGTGTGTGTGTGTGTGTGTGTGTGTGTGTGTGTGTGTGTGTGTGTGTGTGTGTGTGTGTGTGTGTGTGTGTGTGTGTGTGTGTGTGTGTGTGAGAGAGAGAGAGAGAATCAAGCATCTTAAGAAAAGTCCCCCCCCCAACACCACCACAGTTGACTTGAAAAGATAGGTGTGATGATGATGATGATGATGATGATGATGATGATGATGATGATGATGATGATGATCAATCGTGACTGCCCCCCCCACACACACACACCTGGACACACACACCTGTAAAACTGGAGCCACTGACTGGAATCATGTGGCTTCCAGCTGTGCACCAAAGGGGGGGAGGGGGGTTTGCGGGGCGTGGTTTTGAAGGGATCAAAGGGCATCTCATGAATATGCATGAACGTCTCTAGGAGGCGTTCACTGCTCTGCGTTTCCAGACTCATTCCTTTGATTAAAATTGAGTCGTTTTGCCGACATCAGGATGGAACAGACCAGATGTAAAAACACACAGCGCCCCCTGCTGGCCTTTTCTGCAGAGACGTCGTTCCTTCATGCAAACGCTGCAGCGGCAGAAGAACAACTGTCTGCAATTAAAATGAATCCTCCTGACATAAACCCTCCAGATTCCTGTCCTGACGGGAGGCTGCAGACTAAATGGTGCTGACGGGGGGGAAATGTCAGCCGTCACTGTGGATCCTGTGAGAAGCCACCGGTTCTCCTTAATGCTTTCTATTCTATTATATTCTCTGTTCTGCTCTTTATCACAAACAGATGAGGGTTTAAAAGCTGCTGACCTGAGCAGGTAGAGACGTGACATCCTCTAAAGGTGAGGTCACACGCTTTACTTTCCATCATTTATTCTGACCCATGTCAGTTACTGTTAAAGAAATTCTGATTTTAGCTTTTGATTCCATGGTTTTTTTACCTCTCTATAGCAGACACAAATTAATAATCCTAAATAATGTATGACGATATTTTTTTAATTTCATTTTTTCAATTTCATTTTAAATTTCTAAGCTGATCTCATCCCCGAAGGGAAATTAAAAGTTGCAACAAAAAAGGTTTTCCCCTCTCGTCTCTTTTGCTCAGCCGTTTTTATTTTTATTTTTATAGTTATTTTTTTTACATTAATTCCTGGGATGTCTGATGCAAACATAGATAAAAAGAAAAACTGAATAAAAACCCTAAAAAAATCCCAACATCCTTAATTCAGTTTAGAAAAAACAAAAATTTGTGTTTACAGATGATGCTGTTAGTCCTCCGGAGCAGCAGGGGGCGATAGGTCAACTTTAAACCAAACATCTAACTGCAGGAAGTCCATCAATTAAACGGCACCAGCCAATGAAACAAGAAGGATGGTGAGATGATTGAAGGACTGAACATGTGGGATGGAGAATCAGCTAAAAATGGGAGGCGATAGGTATTTTACCTGCATCATGTGACCCAGCTGGGGGCGGGGATGTGGGCGGAGTCAGACTTCATTGTTTGGGGAAATGAGGAGGAGCAGGCAGGTGGTTTGTTTGTGCAGAGAGCGCCCATTGGTCCTCGTCGTTAGCCAACCAACACAAAACATAGACGTGTAAATTATTCACGTCTGTTCTTTATTATTTAGACTTTTGCTTTGCAGTCGTGTGAATATTAATCTGCACCTTGAGGACTAATATATTTAACGTTTACGAGCCGTCTGACGACCGGCGCAGCCACACAGGAAGCGTCAATCACAGGAAGTAAAAGCCTCTTTTCTCGCTCTGAGACGTCTTTATGCTCATTTTCATGATCTGGCGAGAGACGGAATGAGACGTAATGAGAATATGTGGAACGTACATCACAGCTTTGGGTTTTATCTTTAAAGTATGAGTAACAATATTGTAGGTTGGCTTGGTTTATCAGAAGCTTATCAGCAGGAGGAAAACAGGGATGCTGATGCTGACAACCTCTTTAACTTCCTTTCTGGTCGTCATGGAAAAACAAACTAGTTGCAGCTGTGATCATCAGTCCTGGAGAAGTGTTTTATTTTTGTATTTTCAGGTCCATACATGCAAAAACGTCACCTGACAAATAACAAATACGAGATGGTGAAACGCCGCTCACACGAAGGGCGTCGTTCTATGAAGGGCGGAGAAGGGCAAGTCTCCTGTGATTTGATTCCAGGTGTTTTTCTTCTCTTGTATTAAAAAGGAACATTTGTGTTTTTGTGTTCCAGCAGCGACGGCCAGAAACCGTCGTGTTCACAGTGATGTGTTGTGTGATGAAAGGAACAAGGATGTCAAGGTGTGTGTGTGTGTGTGTGTGTGTGTGTGTGTGTGTGTGTGTGTGTGTGTGTGTGTGTGTGTGTGTGTGTGTGTCTGTGTTTATCTCATGGATGAAACTGTAAATAACTTGTCTTGTAGTGATGAAGAGGAAGAGGACAGAAAGAGTTGTGATGCGTTTAAGGACCAAAGTATTGAGTTAAAGTACCAGAAAAGTCCAGGATGTAGAGAAAGATGATGATGGTGATGATGATGATGATGATGATGATGATGATGATGATGATGATGATGGTGATGATGTTGATGATGACGATTACTGTGTTTTCATGCTCATGTTCATTTTACTCAGGCAGGTCTCGGGCTCCTTGTTTCTCTGCTTTGTGAGGTAATCAGTTGAAATTTCTCAGTAAAGAAAATTTCAACTGATCACAATAAAGTTTCTCATCCTGATTTGTTTGCAGTTAATAGAAACAATAAAAGAGAAGTCAGTGTGTTTCACCTCCAGCAGAGCAGATGGTTCAGAGTTTAAGGGAATCAATCTAACAGCAGGAGACGGGAGCATCACATCCACATCAGCGCCTCCCTCCGACCCGACTCCATCATGACTGAATCCAGCAGGAAACAGCAGCATCATTTAAAATAAAAGTTAAAAATCACTTAAAATCTATCATCTCAATGTTCAGACAGACAGTCAGACAGACAGACAGAGAGACAGACAGTCAGACAGACAGACAGAGAGACAGACAGTCAGACAGATAGACAGAGAGACAGACAGACAGACAGACAGACAGAGAGACAGACAGTCAGACAGACAGACAGAGAGACAGACAGTCAGACAGATAGACAGAGAGACAGACAGACAGACAGACAGACAGAGAGACAGACAGACAGAGAGACAGTCAGACAGTCAGACAGTCAGACAGACAGACAGACAGACAGACAGACAGACAGAGAGACAGACAGTCAGACAGACAGACAGAGAGACAGACAGACAGACAGACAGACAGAGAGACAGACAGTCAGACAGAGAGACAGACAGAGAGACAGACAGACAGACAGACAGACAGACAGACAGAGAGACAGACAGAGAGACAGACAGTCAGTCAGACAGACAGTCAGACAGACAGACAGAGAGACAGACAGACAGAGAGACAGACAGACAGACAGACAGACATAGAGACAGACAGACAGACATAGAGACAGACAGACAGAGAGACAGACAGACAGTCAGTCAGACAGTCAGACAGACAGACAGACAGTCAGACAGAGAGACAGACAGTCAGACAGATAGACATAGAGACAGACAGAGAGACAGACAGACAGTCAGTCAGACAGACAGTCAGACAGACAGTCAGACAGACAGAGAGACAGACAGACAGTCAGACAGACAGACAGAGAGACAGACAGAGAGACAGACAGACAGTCAGACAGACAGACAGAGAGACAGACAGACAGACAGACAGACAGAGAGACAGACAGAGAGACAGACAGACAGTCAGTCAGACAGACAGTCAGACAGACAGAGAGACAGACAGACAGACAGACAGAGAGACAGTCAGACAGACAGACAGAGAGACAGACAGACAGACAGAGAGACAGACAGACAGTCAGACAGACAGACAGAGAGACAGACAGACAGACAGACAGACAGACAGAGAGACAGACAGAGAGACAGACAGACAGTCAGTCAGACAGACAGTCAGACAGACAGAGAGACAGACAGACAGACAGACAGAGAGACAGACAGTCAGACAGACAGACATAGAGACAGACAGAGATGTCTGGATTTTGGCGCTTGTCTTGGTCCAGATCCAAACAGATGGATCCAGAAATTCCAATACTGCATTTGGCCCCCGTCTCTCATTAGAAACCTTCTGGTAAACGCCCCAAAATACAGCAGAGTTTTGGTTTTCATTTGTTTTGTTCTTTTTGTTTTTTGAAGATGGGGGGGGGCTTAAAAATAAAAGGATGAAAAAAAAAAGAATTATATTAATATTAAGGCATCAAAAATATTGATTAACACCCACTCACATCTGTGATAAATATAGATGTATATAATGTAGAGATGCTCGTATACATGTATATATATAAATCTATATTTATAGTCATATATATTTGTATATCAATCAGCTAATGTTGCTCAACAAACGATCTCATTCACTCGCGATAATTAAGCTCATTGTTTTAATTGTAATTGCGGTTTGGCAGCAGCAGGAAGTCAAACGCTGAGCCAATAAAACGTCGGCATTAAATGGAAAAATTGAACGTGTGGATGGGAAATGATTGGCCCACGCCGTCTGAATACTAATGAGGGACGGGGGGGTTCCAGACGACGGCCTACGAGGAATGAAATCTCTCATAAAGGAACCGGCCAGCGGATGAGAGAATAAGAAACACAATATGAGCCCCCCCCACACCCCACCTCCCCCCACACCACCACCCTGCCTTCACCCCCCCCATAAATAAATTGCTTGTGCTCTCCAGTCTCGGCATGTCAAGGTCGCGCTCGACATTCTTCAGCGGCAAAACCATCGGCTCATGAACACGCCCCCAAACAACAGGGACCGCCCACACAGCCGGAGGGCGACGCCCACTCTGGTTACCACGTGATCTTCACACACACCGGTTCCACAGATGGATGGATGGATGGATGGATGGATGGATGGATGGATGGATGGATGGATGGATGGATAGATAGATAGATAGATAGATAGATAGATAGATAGATAGATAGATAGATAGATAGATAGATAGATAGATAGATAGATAGATAGATAGATAGATAGATAGATAGATAGATAGATAGATAGATAGATAGATAGATAGATAGATAGATAGACAGACAGATAGATCGGTAGGTAGGTAGGTAGATAGATCGGTAGGTAGGTAGGTAGGTAGGTAGGTAGGTAGGTAGATAGATCGGTAGGTAGGTAGGTAGGTAGGTAGGTAGGTAGGTAGGTAGGTAGGTAGGTAGGTAGGTAGGTAGATAGATCGGTAGGTAGGTAGGTAGGTAGGTAGGTAGATGATAGATAGCTCTTCATTAGAGATGGACCTTCTTCCCTCCCGTCTCCTGGAGCCGCAGGAGGGCCGGGGTTTGAACCCGTGATGGAATCTCCTGAACAAACGCCGGCGGTCCTCAGGAGACGGATGATGTCTTTAGCAGAAGATTTCACAGCGGCTTAATGCGCATGAAGGAGAATTAAAGATGAGCGGCACGCGTGTCGGCAGACGAGTGGCGGCAGCGGGAATCTCAGCAGGCTTCATTAACGGGGAGCGTTTGACGCCAGGGACGTCCTCTGAGGAACGCGCCGTATGGATTTATTCTAGCGGGTCGTCGGAATAAATCCTTATCAAAAGTCACATTGCGTCTGCCCAGATAGAACACACACACTCCTCACGGGAGTGTGTGTTTAGTGTTCGTGATCCCCAGAGGATATCCCAACTATATCAGAAGAACGGGTTCAGGTTTACGACGCTGCCCTCTAGTGGAATGACCCCATCGCTTCTCATCACTTTACTGTAAATGTTTTGCCATGCTAATAGAAATTAGAGCAAAAGCTAAAAATCCATCCCTAAATCTGAATCCTCGGTCAAAGGTCGACATTCTGAAAAAAAAAACCATCAACTTGATGCTGAAAAAGGTTCAATCCAGAAAAAAAAGCCATAAAATCATTTTCCTGTCGTCTGATTGGTTGCAGTTTTGAGCCAAACACACAGTTTTGTGTGAGTGTGTGTGTGTGTGTGTGTGTGTGTGTGTGTGTGTGTGTGTGTGTGTGTGTGTGTGTGTGTGTGTGTGTGTGTGTGTGTGAGTGGTCGTGTTTCATTCCGTTTTTACCTATTTAAAAGAAGTTGGTAGGAGGAAGAATAATTGACTCAAACAGGAAGTGAGTTTGAAAAAGTTTAACTTGTAATTCAATAAAAAATAACAAAAAAACAGTTTCAGAAAAAAGCTTCAGTTTAAAGAAACAAACAGTTTCATTTTAATCCATAAAAAACAAGGTGCCTCCAAGCAGGTAAAGCATTAAAACGCATTAAAATGCATGAAAACCACTGAAGACGAGAACAACGTTGCGGAGAATTAGCATCAACATCCACCAGGGGGCGAAGGCGTTTCCTCAAAGCGCTTTGGGGCAGAACTTCCTCTCCAACGCGGCACATCGAAGTTCCGGAGGAAGCCCTTGGCCATAGTAGACCCCTAGCTGGCCATAGTAGACCCCCGGCTGGCCATAGTAGACACCTAGCTGGCCATAGTAGACCCCTACCTGGCCATCGTACGCAACTACCTGGCCATAGTACACGCCCAGCCGGCCTGAGTAGACCCCTACCTGGACATACCTGTAGAAGGCCACTAGCTAGCCATAGGAAGCCCCTACCTGGCTATACTAAAACCTTAACTGGCCATAATAAGTCCCTAGCATGCCATGGTAAGCCACTGGCTGGCCATCGTAGACACCTAGCTTACCATAGTAGACCCTTTGCTGGCCATAGTAGGCCACAAGATGGCCATAGTAGGCCCCGAACTGGCCGTAGTAGATCTATAACTGGCGATAGTAGACCCCTAACCTGGCCATATTACGCCACTACCTGGCCATAGTATACCCCCAGCTGGCAATAGCAAGCCCCTAGCTGGCCATAGTAGGACATATTACGCCCCCAACTGGCCATAGTAGGCCCCTACCTGGCCATTGAAGACCCATAGCTGGCCATATTAGCCACCTAGCTGTTCATAGTAGGCCCCTACCTGGCCATAGTAGACCTTTAGATGGCCATAGTAGGTCCCTATTTGGCCATAGTAGATCACTAACTGGCCATTGTAGACCCCGGCTTGGCCATAATAGACCCCCAGAGGGCCATAGTAGACCCTTAGCAGGCCATGGTCGGCCACTGGCTGGCAATCGCAGGCACGTACCTGGCCATAGTAGACCACTACCTGGCCATAGTACGCAACTACCTGGCCGTAGTAGATCACTAACTGGCCATAGTAGACCCCTACCTGGCCATAGTACGGCCCTACCTGGCCATACTAGACCCGCAGCTGACCATTGGAAGACCCTAGCTGGCCATAGTAGACCCCTCGCTGGCCATAGTAGGCCACTAGCAGGCCATAGTCGGCCACTGGCTGGCAATCGCAGGCACGTACCTGGCCATAGTAGACCACTACCTGGCCATAGTACACCACTACCTGGCCGTAGTAGATCACTAACTGGCCATAGTAGACCCCTACCTGGCCATAGTACGGCCCTACCTGGCCATACTAGACCCGCAGCTGACCATAGTAAGCCCTTAGCTGGCCATAGTAGACCCTTAGCTGGCCATAGTAGACCCCTACCTGGCCATAGTAGACCCCTAGCTGTCCATAGTAGGACACTAGTTGGCCACAGTAGACCCCTACCTGTCCATAGTAAACCCCTGGCTGACCATAGTAGGCCCCTACCTGGCCATAGAACTGCCCTAACTGGCAAACTAGACCCCCAGTTGGCCATTGGAAGACCCAAGCTGGCCATAGTAGACCCCTCGCGGGCCAAAGTAGGCCACTAGCTGGCCAAGTAGACCCCTAGCTGGCCATAGTACGCCACTAGTTGGCCAAAGCAGTCCTCTACCTGGCCATAGTAGATCACTAACTGGCGATAGTAGACCCATACCTGGCCATAGTACGGCCCTACCTGGCCATAGTAGACCCCCAGTTGGCCATTGGAAGACCCAAGCTGGCCATAGTAGACCCCTAGCTGACCACAGTAGGTCTCTACTTGGTCATAGTATATATCTAACTGGCGACAGTAGACCCCTACCTGGCCATAGTACCCCTCTACCTGGCCATAGTAGACCCCTTACTGACCATAGGAAATCACTAACTGGCGATAGTAGACCCATACCTGGCCATAGTACGGCCCTACCTGGCCATAGTAGACCCCCAGTTGGCCATTGGAAGACCCTAGCTGGCCATAGTAGACCCATAGCTGGCCATAGTAAGCCTCTACCTGGCCATAGTAGACCCCTAGCTGGCCAAAGTAAGCCACTAGTTGGCAATAGTAGACCTCCAGCTGGCCATAGAAAGCCCCTTGCTGGCCATAGGAGACCGGTAGCTGGTCATAGTAGGCTACTAGTTGGCTATAGTTTACCCCTACCTGGCCATAGTAGGCCCCTACCTGGCCATAGTAGACCCCTAGCTGACCATAGTAGACCCATAGCTGGCCATAGTAGACCCCCAGCTGGCCATAGTAGACCCCTAGCTGACCATAGTAGACCCATAACTGGCCATAGTAGACCCCCACCTGGCCATAGTAGACCCCTAGCTGACCATAGTAGACCCATAACTGGCCATAGTAGACCCCAGCTGGCCATAGTAAGCCTCTACCTGGCCATAGTAGACCCCTAGATGACACCTCCCTGGCCATCGTATGGCCCTACCTGGCCATACTAAACCCCCAGCTGGCCAAAGACAGCCCCTTGCTGGCCATAGCAGACCCGTAGCTGGTCATCGTAGGCGACTAGTTGGCCATAGTTTACCCCCACCCGGCCATAGTACGCCCCTACCTGGCCATAGTAGACCCCAAGCTGACCATAGTAGCCCCCTACCTGGCCAAAGGAAGCCTCTACCTGGCCATAGTAGTTTATTAACTGGCGATAGTCAGCCCCTACCTGGTCATAGTACGCTCGTACCTGGCCATAGTACACCCATAGCTGGCCATAGTAGACCCTCAGGTGGCCATAGTAAGCCTCTACCTGGCCATAGTAGACCCCTAGCTGGCCATAGTAGGCCACTAGCTGGCTATAGTAGTCCCCGACCTGGCCATAGTAGACCCTTCCTGGCCATAGTAGACCTCCAGCTGGCCATAAAAAGCCCCTTACTGGCCATAGTAGACCCGTAGCTGGTCATAGTAGGCCACTAGTTGTCCATAGTTTACCCCTACCCGGCCATAGTAGGCCCCTAGCTGACCATAGTAACCCCCTACCTGGCCATAGTAAGCCTCTACCTGGCCATAGTAGTTTACTAACTGGCCATAGTAGGCCCCTACCTGGTCATAGTACGCACCTACCTGACCATAGTAAACCCATAGCTGGCCATAGTAGACCCTCAGGTGGCCATAGTAAGCCTCTACCTGGCCATAGTAAACCCCTAGCTGGCCATAGTAGGCCACTAGCTGGCTAGAGTAGGCCCCGACCTGGCCATAGTAGACCCTACCTGGCCATAGTAGACCTCCAGCTGGCCATAAAAAGCCCCTTACTGGCCATAGTAGACCCGTAGCTGGTCATAGTAGGCCACTAGTTGTCCATAGTTTACCCCTAGCTGACCATAGTAGCCCCCTACCTGGCCATAGTAAGCCTCTACCTGGCCATAGTAGTTTACTAACTGGCGATAGTAGGCCCCTACCTGGCCATACTAGACACCCAGCTGGCCATAGAAAGCCCCTAGCTGGCCATAGTAGACCCCCAGGTGGCCATAGTAAGCTTCTACCTGGCCATAGTAGATCCCTAGCTGGCCATAGTAGGCCACTAGCTGGCCATAGTAAGCCTCTACCTGGCCATATTACCGCCCTACCTGGCCATAGTAGACCCCCAGCTGGCCATAGTAAGCCTCTACCTGGCCATAATAGACCCCTAGCTGGCCATATTAAACCCTAGCTGACCCTTACCTGGCCATCGTATGGCCCTACGTGGCCATACTAGACCCCCAGCTGACCATAGTAGCCCCATACCTGGCCATAGTAATCCTCTACCCGGCCATAGTAGTTTACTAACTGGCGATAGTCGGCCCCTACCTGGCCATAGTAGACCCATAGCTGACCATAGTAGACCCTCAGGTGGCCATCGTAAGCCTCTACCTGGCCATAGTAGACCCCTAGCTGGCCATAGTAGGCCACTAGCTGGCTATAGTAAGCCCCTACCTGGTCATAGTACGCACCTTCCTGGCCATAGTAAACCCATAGCTGGCCATAGTAGACCCCCAGGTGGCCATAGTAAGCCTCTACCTGGCCATAGTAGACCCCTAGCTGGCCATAGTACGGCCCTACCTGACCATAGTAGACCCCCAGCTGGCCATAGTACGGCCCTACCTGGCCATACTAGACCCCCAGCTAGCCATAGTAAGCCTCTACCTGGCCATAGTAGACCCCTAGCTGGCCATAGTAGGCCACTAGCTGGCTATAGTAGGCCCCTACCTGGCCATAGTATGGCCCTACCTGGCCATAGAAGACCCCCAGCTGGCCATAGTAGGCCACCAGTTGGCCATAGTAGGCCCCTACCTGGCCATAGTACGGCCCTACCTGGCCATAGTAGACCCCCAGCTGGCCATAGTAGGCCACCAGTTGGCCATAGTAGGCCCCTACCTGGCCATAGTACGGCCCTACCTGGCCATACTAGACCCCCAGCTAGCCATAGTAAGCCTCTACCTGGCCATAGTAGCCCCATACCTGGCCATAGTAAGCCTCTACCTTGCAATAGTAGTTTACTAACTGGTGATAGTAGGCCCCTACCTGGTCATAGTACGCACCTACCTGGCCATAGTATACCCGTAGCTGCCATAGTAGACCCTAGGGTGGCCATCGTAAGCCTCTACCTGGCCATAGTAGACCCCTAGCTAGCCATAGTAGGCCACTAGCTGGCTATAGTAAAGCCCTAACTGACCATAGTAGGCCCCTTCCTGGCCATAGTACGGCCCTTCCTGGCCATACTAGACACCCAGCTGGCCATAGAAAGCCCCTAGCTGGCCATAGTAGACCCCTAGCTGGCCATAGTAGGCCAATAGTTGGCCATAATAGACCCCTACCCGCTCATGGTAGACCCCTAGCTGACCATCGTAGCTTTCTACCTGGCCATAGTAGACCCATAGCTGTCCATAGTAAGCCTCTACCTGGCCATAGTCGAACCCCAGCTGGCCATAGTAGGCCACTAGTTGGCAATAGTACACCTCCAGCTGGCCGCAGTAAGCCTCAACCTGGCCATACTAAAGCCCTAGCTGGCCATAGTAGACCCCTAGCTGACCACTACCTGGCCATCGTATGGCCCTACCTGGCCATACTAGACCCCCAGCTGGCCATAGAAAGCCCCTTGCTGGCCATAGTAGACCCCTAGCTGGTCATAGTAGGCCAATAGTCGGCAATAGTAGACCCCTACCCAGTCATAGTAGACCCCTAGCTGACCATATTTGGTCTGTACCTGGCCATAGTGGGCCTCAACCTGGCCATAGTATATGACTAACTGGTGATAGTAGACCCCTACCTGGCCATAGTACGCCTTTACCTGGCCATAGTAGACCCCTAGCTGATCATAGTAGACCCCTAGATTGCCATAGTAGACCCCAGCTGGCCATGGAAAGCCTCTGCCTGGCCATAGTACACCCCTAGCTGGCCATAGTAGGCCACTAATTGGCTATAGCCGACCCCTAGCTGACCATAGTAGGCCCATACCTGGCCATGGTAGGCTTGTACCTAGCCATAGTAGACCCCTAGCTGGCCATAGTAGATCCCCAGCTTGCCATAGTAAGCCTCTGCCTGGCCATAGTACACCCCTAGCTGGCCATAGTAGGCCACTAGCTGGCTATAGTCGACCCCTAGCTGACCGTAGTAGGCCCATACCTGGCCATGGTAGGCTTCTACCTGGCCATAGTAGATCACTAACTGGTGATGGTAGACCCCCAACTGGCCATAGTGCGCCCCTACCTGGCCATAGTAGACCCACAGCTGGCTATTGTAAACCCATAGCTTGCCATAGTAGACCCCCAGCTGGCCATAGTAAGCCTCTTCCTGACCATAGCAGGCCCCTACCTAGCCATAGTAGATAACTAACTGGCGATAATCGACCCCTACCTGGCCATAGTACGCCTCTACCTTGCCATAGTAGACCCCCAGCTGGCGATAGTAGGCCTCTTCCTGGCCATAGTAGGCTTGTACCTGGCCATAGTAGATCACTAACTGGCGATAGTTGACCCCTACCTGGCCATAGTAGACCCATTGCTGGCCATAGTAGACCACTAGCTGGCCATAGTAGATCACTAACTGGCCATAGTATACCCATAGTTGGCCATAGTAGATCACTAGCTCGCCATATTAGACCCATAGCTGGCCATAATAAGCCGCTACCTGGCCATAGTAGACCCTTGGCTGGCCAGAGTAGGCCACTAGTTGATAATAGTAGACCTCCAGCTGGCCATCGTAAGCCTCTACCTGGTCATAGTACGCACCTACCTGGCCATAGTAAACCCATAGCTGGCCATAGTAGACCCCTTGCTGGCCATAGTAGGCCACTAGCTGGCTATACTACGGCCCTACCGGGCTATAGTAGACCCCCAGCTGGCCATAGTAGATCATTAACTGGCCATAGTAGACCCCCAGCTGGCCATAGTAGATCACTAACTTGCCATTGTATACCCATAGCTGGTCAAAGTAGGCCACTAGTTGGCCATAGTTTACCCTTACCCGGCCATAGTAAGCCTCTCCCTGGCCATAGTAGACCCATAGCTGTCCATAGTAAGCCTCTACCTGGCCATAGTCGAACCCCAGCTGGCCATAGTAGGCCACTAGTTGGCAATAGTAGACCTCCAGCTGGCCGCAGTAAGCCTCAACCTGGCAATAGTGAAGCCCTAGCTGGCCATAGTAGACCCCTAGCTGACCACTACCTGGCCATCTTATGGCCCTACCTGGCCATACTAGACCCCCAGCTGGCCATAGAAAGCCCCTTGCTGGCCATAGTAGACCCCTAGCTGGTCATAGTAGGCCAATAGTTGGCAATAGTAGACCCCTACCCAGTCATAGTAGACCCCTAGCTGACCATATTTGGTCTGTACCTGGCCATAGTGGGCCTCAACCTGGCCATAGTATATGACTAACTGGTGATAGTAGACACCTACCTGGCTATAGTACGCCTTTACCTGGCCATAGTAGACCCCTTGCTGGCCATAGTAGGCCACTAGCTGGCCATAGTAAAGCCCTAGCTGACCATAGTAGACCTCTAGATTGCCATAGTAGACCCCCAGCTGGCCATATAAAGCCTCTGCCTGGCCATAGTACACCCCTAGCTGGCCATAGTAGGCCACTAATTGGCCATAGCCGACCCCTAGCTGACTAGAGTAGACCCCTCCCCGGCCATAGTAGACCCCTAGCTGACCATAGTAGGCCCTTACCTGGCCATGGTAGGCTTCTACATAGCCATAGTAGACCCCTAGCTGGCCATAGTATATCCCCAGCTTGCCATAGTAAGCCTCTGCCTGGCCATAGTACACCCATAGCTGGCCATAGTAGGCCACTAGCTGGCTATAGTCGACCCCTAGCTGACCATAGTAGGCCCATACCTGGCCATG
Organism: Antennarius maculatus; assembly: GCA_013358685.1. Lineage (NCBI taxonomy): Eukaryota > Metazoa > Chordata > Actinopteri > Lophiiformes > Antennariidae > Antennarius > Antennarius maculatus. The sequence goes on from CM023619.1 coordinate 20,611,485, forward strand.
GTAGGCTTCTACCTGGCCATAGTAGATCACTAACTGGTGATGGTAGACCCCCAGCTGGCCATAGTGCGCCCCTACCTGGCCATAGTAGACCCACAGCTGGCTATTGTAAACCCATAGCTTGCCATAGTAGACCCCCAGCTGGCCATAGTAAGCCTCTTCCTGACCATAGCAGGCCCCTACCTAGCCATAGTAGATAACTAACTGGCAATAATCGACCCCTACCTGGCCATAGTAAGCCTCTACCTTGCTATAGTAGACCCATAGCTGGCGATAGTAGGCCTCTTCCTGGCCATAGTAGGCCTGTACCTGGCCATAGTAGATCACTAACTGGCGATAGTTGACCCCTACCTGGCCATAGTAGACCCATTGCTGGCCATAGTAGACCCCTAGCTGGCCATAGTAGACCCCCAGCTGACTATAGTAGCCCCCTTCCTGGCCATAGTAGGCCTCTACCTGGCCATAGTAGATCACTAACTGGCGATAGTAAACGTCTACCTAGCCATAGTAGACCCCCATTTGGCCATAGTAGACACCAACCTGGCCATAGTAGACCCCTAGCTGGCCATAGTAGGCCACTGGCTGGCCATAGTAGGCCCCCAGCTGGCCATAGCAGATCCCTAGTGTGTGTGTGTTCATGTTTCATTCTGACGCAGTTTTTATCTATTTAATAGAAGCTGCTAGGAGGAAGAATAATCGAGTCAAACAGGAAGTCAACTTGAAAATGTTTATAAAGTTCAGTAAAAAAATAAAGTTTCAGAAAAAAGCGTCAGTTTAAAGAAACCAACAGTTTCTTTCATCTTAACCCGTAAAAAACAAAGCGGCACCAACCAGGTAAAGCATTAAAACGCGTCAAAACACATGAAAACACATTATAATGCATGAAAACCACTCAAGAAGAGAACGATTTTGGGGATAATAAGCATCAACATCCACCAGGTGGCGAAGGCGTTTCCTCAAAGCGCTTTGGGACAGTACTTCCTCTCAAACGCAGCCACGTCGAACTTCCTTAGGCAGCCCTTGTAGTTCATGTAGCGGATCTTCCCGAAGATCGGCCGCTCTGCCCAGCCCTGGTCGTGGACGCCGCAGATGGACCACATGCAACCTGGAGTGGGCGGGGCAAGTACAGGTGAGACAGGAAAAATACGAGAACGCCACACTGGTTTGGTTTCCTGTTTGTGCTCACCGACGTAGCCGTTGGGGTCCTGGCCGTCCAGCTCGTATCGGTCGTTCAGGTGCAGCGCGATGGCGAGCGCCTCCTCTGGAGATGACGTCCACTCCAGGATCTTCTTGGCCCAGTACATCCTCAGGAAACCATGCATCTTCCCCTCGGTGACCATCTGATGCTACAGGATGGGGTGGTTACTACCGCGCCGCTAAAGGAGGGGGGGTTAAACGCATTCACACGCCCAACCTGAGCGGCATTCCACAGCTTGTCGTGCGTCTTGGCTTCCTCCAGCTGCTCACGCGTGTAGACGTACGGCCGCGCGTCTTTGGCGTGATCTCGGAGCGTCTTCTGAGCCCACTCGTACGCGCCTGAGAACCACACAACAACAGCCGATCCTCAAACACCTCCAATCCGGCTAGTCGCCATGGAGACAGAGACAAATGGGCCAACAGGAAGTGCTTGAGCGAGACTCCACCCACCCTCCAGGCTGTCGTAGTTCTGGTTGTAGAAGCAGAAGTTGTCGGTCAGCTCCCGCCGCACCACCAGCTCCTCGATGAAGGACGCCGTGGATTGGCCCGCCGCCTTCCCGCTGCGCTGGACCTGCAGCGCCACCCGCTGGGCTGACAGGTGGCCTGACGAGGAAGAGGGGGCAGGTGAAGAGGAGACAGGTGAGGAAGAGAAGGCAGGTGAGAATGGACAGCGTGAGAAGCTCAGAGTCGTTTTTACGGCTTCATGTGTTGAAGAAAGGCCTTCCATTGCTGGCCATAGTAGACCCCTAGCTGGCCATAGTAGACCCCTAGCTGGCCATAGTAGACCCCTAGCTGGCCATAGTAGGCCCCTACCTGGCCATAGTAGACCCCTAGCTGGCCGTAGTAGACCCTTAGCTGGCCGTAGTAGACCCCTAGCTGGCCATAGTAGATTCCTCGCTGGCAATAGTAGACCCTTTGCTGGCCATAGTAGACCCTTAGCTGGCCATAGTAGGCCCCTACCTGGCCATAGTAGACCCTTAGCTGGCCATAGTAGGCCCCTACCTGGCCATAGTAGGCCCCTACCTGGCCATAGTAGACCCTTAGCTGGCCGTAGTAGACCCCTAGCTGGCCATAGTAGACCCTTAGCTGGCCATAGTAGACCCTTAGATGCCCATAATAGGGACTCTTATCTAGTGTCTTAATATCCTTAGTTGATTTACATTTTATTTGTGGAATTTAAATTATTTTCATGAATTGGATTTATCAGAACTACGACTTGGGAATAATGTTCACCCACTCATGGCTGCTTACGTTTAATATTCTAGTGAGGACCACCTGACTTTCAGTGGCGTTTACCACCGAAGCGTCCATTAAAGGAAACGCTCTCTTTCACTGACCGAAACGGATCCAGGGCGAGAGCTGGCTCAGGGCGGGGGCGTTTGGGTCGTTGCGTTGGGTGTCAAACAGCTTCAGGCGCTCGTCTATGAAGGACTCCAGCATGAACTCCCCCGCTTTGGGTCCGGGCGTCGCCCACTCCGGTTCCCCCACCGTTCTGTCCACCTGCAGGGACGCCAGTGTTTCCTCCCAGTCGATCGGCTGCGAGGCGAAGGGAGGACAAACGAACAGAGGTCAGAACTGTCAGCGAGTGGAAACACACTTTTGTTTTATGGAAGAGAAAACTTCAGAAGAGGTGAAGAAAGATCTGAGCCTTTAACTTATGATGGGAAGGGGGGGTTACCCAGAATATCAATCACAGACGCTCTTCCAGCTTTAAAATCTACTGCCAGGAAGGAACATTTTGAAACTTTTGTGCGGCCGAGAACTTTTTATATTCACTCATCAATAAATAATGTGCAGAGGAGCAGCTAAAGGTTGAGAGGAAGTGATTTACTGCCGAGGAGCGACTTCTTAACTCCCCAGGAACGAGTCCGCTGACGGCCCCCTCTCACTCGGATCGATCTGACAAACCTCCGCAGCGAAGACGTGAATATTTTTACAGGCAAATGATAATTCATTTAAACACCACTTCTTTCCTCTTCCAGCAGGATATTAACGTCGACCCGACAACATCAATGCTTCTCTTTACTTTGGCAGTTGCCGCGGCGACGATGGGATGTTTCTCTATCGGAGGGAAATCAGTCAGGAATTCTGGCAGAAGTTTGGTGATTTTTCCTCGGATGGTTCTGGCGGAGTACTCCAGCTTGGGCGACGCCACCCAGCAAGGGACGATGTTGTGGGCGTCGACCTGCAAAAAAATAAAAATATAAAATAAAAAAAGTGTGTTTGAACTCATGGAACTCACACCAGAGAAAATACTCTCTCATATCGCTGTAAATGCTAGCATTAGCCATGATGATTTGATTCCTTAGCACACGTTTCATGTGTTCTCTGTAACGTTAATAATAATTCCTTAGTTCCTGCTGCCTCGTTGTTGTTTCATATTAAAGACACATTAAGGAAAGAAAACAAACAAACAAAAAAAATCAACCTGAAGTATTTATTTTGGTGCCTTTTACTTATTTTAATCATCTGTTTGCACTTTATGCCATGCAGTTAATCAATTGTTCATTGCTATGAGCATATTTAATTAAAGGTTTAATGAATTCTCATCTTGTCTTTATTTTAGTTAGTATTTACCTTAAACACGTTACGCTATAAACTAATGAAGTTTGTAGAAGAGCAGCTTTATGCTGGTGCCAGAAGGTGGATGTTTAACATTCAACCTGTAGTCGACTAATCAATTAAGCGATCTCTGGCTAGTCAACTAATCAATAAACTGATCTCTGACTAGTAGACTAATCAATAAAAGTGATCTTTGACTAATCAAAGCGATCTCTGACTAGTCGACTGATCAATAAAGCGATCTCTGACTAGTGGACTAATCAATAAAGCGATCTCTGACTAGTGGACTAATCAATAAACTGATCTGACTAGTGGACTAATCAATAAACTGATCTGACTCGTGGACTAATCAATAAACTGATCTGACTCGTGGACTAATCAATAAACTGATCTGAATCGTGGCCCATCTCCCGGTGGTGATCCATCGCTCCAGGCCAGCGGCGTTCTTCTCACCTGGATGAGGGGGACGTCTTTGGGAAGCTTCTCCTTGACGTCCTGCAGCCACTGCAGCGGCCCCCTGAGGGGGTAGAAGTCGGTCACCACGGCCCCCAGCCCTCGATCCGACACCCACCCAGGGAGGACGTCCCCCGCCGCGCCCCGCAGCAGGTGGAACTGGATGCCTAAGCTCTGGCATTCCTGTGTGGAGAGACACGGGTCAGAGGTCAGGGGTCACCTCCACCCGTATGATTTAACCCCATGTTGCACCCCGGTACCTCCTGGACCTCCTGGAGGCCCCCCAGCAGGAAGCCGTAGTGTCTCAGGGTGGAGGCCTCGGACCGGGGGACCTGCAGGCAGAAGCAGACGTGCAGGGGCAGCTTCTGCTTCAGGGCGAGCTTCTGGGCGTAGATCAGAGCCCAGTTATCTGAAACACACAGGAGAAGGGTCACCACTGGAGGAGGGCATGCAGGGGGGGCAGCTGGGTCCAGACCCCACCTTGCACCCGGTGGTCTCTGCACATCCAGTAGAGGACCCCCTCGGAGCCCCTCTTCGGCTCCTCGGTCCCCTCCTCCGAGATGACCCGGAGCCGCTTCGGGTTGAACTCCACCTCCCGGCTCTCGGTCCTTCGGTCCCGCAGCTCGTCCCGCAGCCACCCGGAGGCTCTCTGCCGCTTCTGCTGCGGGGCGTCCCGCACCTTGGCGGCGGGGGCTGCCTTGCGTTTCTTGTCCGACATGATGGATGCAAATCTGGGGAACGAGCAGCGGGTGAGGCGCGGAGGGAACGGAGAGGAAGATCCGTGAGAACCGACAGCAGCAGCACCGGAGGCGAGTTCACAGCAGAAAGTTACCCGGGAGAAACTTCTCATTCCCCCCGTCTTACCTCCTCTACCGGCGGCGAGGAAACTGAAAGCAGGCGATGTGGGTTTAAAAGAACGATAAACCGAGAGCCGAAAAGCACGATTCGGTTCGTCTCTTTCAAACTTACACAACTGGGTTCATGCACGCGCCGTGGATCCGTTTTGTAACGCTGTTTTTGTTAATTTAAACTACATGACCCACAATGCACCGGGGCTGGCTTTCAGAGGAGGCGTGTCTAGAGTAGCCATCACAAATACTACTATGGCCAGGCCATCCTCGGCTTCCGATTTGCTAGAAGTGAAAAGGCGTGTCCCAGGAAATGCGTCACTGAAACTATCAACATCCTGTTTTACTAAATAAAAATTCTCATCACTTCCTTTTTACCACAGTGACTGATATTTATTTTTATTTATTTATGTGTTTCTTGAATGTAAGCTCGTTTTGTTTACTTCTTACCGGAACAACTTAAAACACTCACCCGACGTCATCAGTACATCCAGCCAATCAGATCCGGTAATCGGTGGGCTGTGGCGTCACCATAGTAGGCATCTTAAAATCTTCGTCTGTAGCAGCGTAGCTAGCGCGGCTATCAGCTTTTGTTGTTTTCCGCGTCGCGTTGTGTTTTTTTGCGTTTTTACCGAAATATGAACAAAGATTATTACAGTGGGGGTCACAGTGGGGCGGCTCCGGTCCCCGATAAAGTGGACATGTCGTTAGGTAAGGCCTCCCGTGGCTAACGTCACCGCTACCGAAATAGAACATGCTAGTGTCAGCTAGCGGAGCATGCTAACGCCAGCTAGCGGCTAGCTGAGCTGCTCAGCTGATTAAATGGAGTGTGTGTGTTGCTGTATTTCTGACCGCTGCTCTGATTTTAACAGATGACATCATCCGGTTGAACAAGAAAGAGCAACAGTTCAAGAGGAGACAGGCCAACGGGAGGGGCCGACCGATCAATAGGAAGAACGGCCGCTTGATACCAGGGAGGGGGGTCCCGAGAGGTGAGGGTCCCTCCCCCCCGCACCTGATCGTTCACACCCACTCACCTGACATTAACACGTGGATTGTGTTTCCTGATCCTCACCAGCTGGTGGCGCTCAGCGAGGCGGAGGAGCACCGAAGTTAAGGAACGGAAGGGTCCCCCCAACCCCGGGTCGGCGGCGGGGTCAAGGGGTCATCACCGGCCTGGCAGCCAGGAGGCCGGGGGTCCTGCTCAAGCGGATCGGGGCCTTCAACAGAACAGCAGTCACCCAGGTAACGCAATGGATTAGCAGTAGGTTAGCTGACCCCCCCGTGGATTAAAATTGAAATCCTGCTTTTGCGTTTCTCAGAAAAGAGGACAAAGAACAAAACCCTTCGTTCAGCATCCTGATGCTCCGTACAGGAAGCCGGAGTTACCACGACGACCGTACAGGCAGAACGACCCTCAGAGAGGCCAGAACGCTGCGACGGTCCGGAGACCGTTTCACCTGCAGCGGAGGTGAGAACGCCTCGAAGTGTAGAAGCATCGAGATCTGGGTGGGTGTGGTCACCTGGTGGGTGGGTGTGGTCGACAGGTGGATGGGTGTGGTCGACTGTAGCATCACACACTTGAATTCTTTTTCAGGCCGTTGCCGACGGTCCAGCAGACTCAGAGGGAAGCTCGCCAGGCGACCTTCCTGTTCCGCAGAGGACTGGAGGTAAGAGATGGTCATGTGACTCCGTGTTTTAAAGATCATCTTCATCCTAACAGGGATTTCCTTTTGGATCATTTTCTAAAAAATCATCCAAATCATACGGATGATTTGTTAGTTTTTGGTGAATCTATCTAAGCTGTTGCTCCATGTTCCAGATCCAGACGCAAGTGAAGCCAAATCCTCGCTCAGCCCCCTTCAGAACTCGCCAGTGAGTCTCGTTTGATTTTAAATATATTAAAATTAAATTTAAATTAATTTTTTTTTTAATTCTATCAAACAGCTCTATTGCCTCTGTGAATAAATATATAAAATATAACACTATGGATGTGACAATACTGGAGGGGAGAGAAGGCCTTTGTTGGCGGTTTCGTTTTGTGATGCAGTACAACTTTTCAACCACCAGGTGGCGCAACTCTTCAACCAACAGTGGAATCCTGACGGTTTCTATCGACAACCCCACAGCCAGGACTCAGCCAGAGTGAGCCCCCCACCGGTTTGACACCCCAGGTGGGGCTTGGTTTTTATTTCCTGGGATAAATGAGTGAATTTTCTCCGTAGGCCTGCTTCTGCTTGGACCCTCCACCCTCCAGCCGCGACCCCCGCCCCCATCAAGGTGGACACGACGGAGAAGAAAATACCTAAAGGTGTGGCGCTTCAGTTCGACATCAACAGCGTGGGGAAACCGGTGAGAGCTGGATGGTGGGAGGGGGTCACTTTAAACACCAGACAAGTGGGTGAGCGTGATTTTTTTTTTCACAGCAAACTTCGATGACCTTGAACGAGAGATTCCGCATCCTGAAGGACAAACGCGTCGCCACGGCGCAGAGCCCGAAGGGCAGCCGGTTCGTCACCGTCGGTTAGGAGGCGAGACGATAAACGCTGACACGCGGTGAACTCCACCTGCCCCTGACCTTCGACCTCACCAGGAGGAGGAGGGGCGGCGGCCACGACGTAAACGAGACGCAAAACGGCTGGAGCGGGAATCCGACTTGAGGAGTGTGTGTTCGTCGTCCATCACTGTACTCCCGTGTGTGTGTGTGTGTTGTGGACATTCTGTAGTGCAGCAGAGGAACTTTGCCCCGCCCCCTTTTGACGTCTGAACCGATGCCATTGTGGACCCCCCCCAGGAGTGAGCCTACAGAAAGAGAACTGCTGCTGTGGCCGGGGCGGCACCTCTGCTCAACATCTGTTTTTGACATACTGAATTGTTTTGTATCGTTTCTGCAAATAAATCCGTTTCTCTTTAAAGCCGTTTCAGATGGTTTGTGGGTCGGGACCGGAACCGGGTTGGGACAAGAAACAGGTTGGAACCAGGTCGGGACAGGGTCAGAACCAGAACCAAGTTGGAACCGGACCTGTCTGGAATGGAACACATCCCAGTGTGTGTGTGTGTGTGCTTTAGGTTCATAGATAATAAATCCATCACATCCTGAAGGATTTAAATTCACCTCCAAAGTTTTCTGCGACGTTGAGACATTAAATTTGAAATTTTGGAATCTGAATATTGCTTTTATTTAAATACATTAAAATTTGCAATGTAACAAAACTATTGGCATATGAAATTCAAACACCATTTATATGAACAAAACATGGCTCACTTCAATGTCCTGTGACCAGTGTCGGTAACACCGGCTCGTTTCTCTGCCAGCTGTCGCTTCCCCAGGGACACTTTTCACAGACTATCTTACAATACGAGTGCTGAATAAAAATGAGGTAAGAAAGTGGTTTGAAGATTACAGAACATGCAGAACATGCTGAACAGCAACAAAATATTTTGTGAGGAAGCAAGTAACAAAAAAAGAAAAAAAGTGTGCATTTAAAAATAATCAATTTACACAGCTTTTGCATCTTTGGTTACAAAGAAGGTTGATTTCACAGCTCCACCCCCCTCCCCTCCTCCCACACATTGGCCACCCCCAGAAAGACTCGGGTTTTAAAGAAAAAGGAGGGAGGTATGGTAACAAGAATTCATTTTTTCACGCCGCCTGCAGGTGGCGCTCTGCTCTGATGTCGCCTCGCACCAGATTCTGGATTTAGTGTCTGACGTTTGTCAATTTGCTGATGATTCATTTGTCTACAATTCAAGGTAAAGCGTTGCCATGGTAACGTCTACTGGGGAGGGAAAAAAACAAAACAAAAAACAAACTAATGGAGGGCTGTTAATCAAAAATTGTTCATTTATGAAAATAGTAGCCCTGTAATAAATAAAATACTTAACAGTAGAACTCAAACTGATGTAAGGGTCGGACTGGATGTAACGGCAGCGGTGCAGTGCCTCAACCCCCCCCACCCCAAGCCCCGCCCCCACTCCCCCCATGGCTGACTTTACAACAAACAGTGGCGCCAAATTTCTCCTGAGAGCCACGCCCATCTGTCCACGCTGGAGTCAGGGGTCAGGGGTCGCGGGCCGGTGCGGCTCGGGCCTGGAGAAGCTTGGACACGCCTGTCGTCTGAAACCCCACCCACAGCCTTCCTGGAGACTCCGCCTCCACACACCTTCGCTGTCTGTCTCTCGAAGATTGCATTAACACTGGAAAGGCCCACAGTACAGACACACACACGCACGCGCGCACACACACACACACACACACACACACACACACACACACACACACACACACACACACACACACACACACACACACACACACACACACACACACACACACACACACACTGTACTCTGTGGTCAAGCTGGTGGCTTCTTTTTAATTTCACATACACGATTTGTAATGAGTTGCAGAGACGATGCTCGTGGCCCCGCCCCCTTTGGGGTGCCGGGCTCCGCCCCCTTCAAGCCGAGGTGACGTTGGGCTGCAGCTGCTGGGCGGGGTCGGGCGGCGTCTGGAGCTGCTGCTGCGGTTTGGGGTGGGGCTGCTGCAGCTGGGGGGGCTGCGACGGGTGAGGGGGCGTGGCCCCTGAGCCGGGGGCCGGTTGGGCGGGCAGCTGGGACAGCTGCTCGTTGTTGGCGAGCGACTTGAGCACGGCGTTCTCGCGCTCCAGCACCGAGTTCCTCTCGTACAGCTCCTTGATCTGCTCCTTCAGCACCTCCACCTCCTCACGCACCGCATACATCAGGTGGCTCTTCACCAGGTCCTGTGGGGGGGGGCGTCAGAGGAAGGCGTCACATTTATCCACTTCAGATGTATTTGTGTATTCATGAGTAAATTTAGCTTCTTTTCAGTGTTGTTTTGTTGCTTTATAGAAGTAAACAACTGTTTAGATGTTTGTGGTGTCACGAAAGCTAAAATATTAGCGTCTGCGTCTCCACCCGACGTTCTACTGCTGATTACTAAAGAACCCAAAAAGCTAGAAATAAACTTTTTTTCCTGATGAAAGAATAGATTCTAGACCACATGTGTCAAACTCAAGGCCTGGGGGCCAAATGTGGCCCTCCACATCATTTTATGTGGCCCGCGACAGCTTAAAAAGGTCAGTGTCTGAAAATAAATAGGTCAAAAGTGTACTACATTTCCCACAATTCAGTAATTCAGCCCATTTTAACACTGACAAAAACAATTTGAACAAAGTTAACGTCCTAACTTGTGTTTGATGTTATTTTTCTTTATTCATTGATAGTTTGATCCTTGATTGATGGAGTTCTGTGGGTTTAATAACCTGACAAATTAAAAGGATTTTTGTTAGAACAGAGAAACAAACAAACATGTTTTCTCTGTCTAACTGTAATGTTTGGAACTAGAATAAGTCAGAAATTCAGAGTTATTTAACATTAAGGAGTAGTTACATTTAGTTACATTACATTTAGTTACATTACATTGAGTTACATCTGGCCCTTTGAGGACAGCCATGATGCTGATGTGGCCCTCGATGAAAATGAGTTTGACCCCCCTGATCTAGACTTTCTCTTACAGTTTCTCTGTTTCAGGGGTCACTCACCATTGCCTGTTCGATTTTATTATCAATGGCTGCGACGTTGGTTCCAGAGGCTCTGTGTGAGAGAAAAGAAGGAGATCGTCCCGTTAGAGAAACACATGGGGTTTGGGGGTTTAAACCTCCTGCTGGGAATCTTCTAAGCAGAAAAATTATAGAACAACACATTCCTCCACAAACAGCTGCATTAGATCACGCCACTAATCAATCGGTCTGAGACCCCCCCTACCCTGGATACCAGCGTCTCGCCCGGCGGGTAAGTGGGTCGCAGGTCACCCGGCGGCCCGGTTTCCCGCGACAGCAGCACGGTGGGCTGTAGGAGAAGGAGGACGGCATGGCGCTGCAGCCAGCAGCGGGGGGGAGCAAACCGGGCAGGGGTCGCCGGGGGCGACTGGCACCGCGTTAAGAGGGGGGAAACAAGACCCGATGGGCCGTCCGAGGCGGAGCGATATCTATAGATATCCCTCCGCCGGGTTCAGCTGTCAGAGGGTTGTATGGAGGCCAGCGAGGGCCAAACGCAACACGTTGTTTTAAATTAAATCTAGAGTTTAAAGGAGTCAGTTGGGTTTATTTTAATTGTTTTTTTCCATTTTTGTAAAAATGGAAAAAAAAAATCAATAATAACTAAAGTGAAAAAGGCATATCGTGACTCACATTTTTAAATTTATGCCCCAGAAAGATGAGCCAGAACTCTTGTAACCGTGGAAACAAACAAAATAAAACCTCCACAACTAAGAAAAAAGAGAGATAAATAACAAAAAGTCAGCATTTCAGCCAGTTGAGAAAGGTTGTGTTGGTAAAATCTGTGTGACAAACAAAAACGTAATTTGTAATCAGAGAAAAAGAATAATTATTTTAACAGTAACTTTACTTTCATTGTCGCTCATTTAAACTGCTGGTGCTCCTAAATGCAGGTGGGGTTATGTGATTAATCTCAACAGAAAACATTTGTTCATGTATGACTGACTTTTTTGAGTCATCGTGACTCTGAAAATGCAGTTCTCAGAATAAAACCTGTGTTTCTTTATCCTGTTAATCCCAAATGAACTCTGCCTTTTGTGGAGGAAACAACAGCCTTACCAGCGGTAGTGAACGCTCACCGTTCCACCGTCACGCCTTAACGTCAGCGTCATGTTTGCACATCAGAGGGACGGTGATTGGTGGTCCGGTCACATGTGAGCAGTGACCCAGAATCCAGATGGACGTCTGCACCTGCTGCACCCCAGAAACGGGTTCTGACCAGCCAGCGCTGCAGCTGCAGAGACCTCCAGTACCCATAATCCCCCTGTGCACACTGATCTGAGGCACGATGGGCCCAAATCCTGACTGTCCTGCACTGTTGCTATGCTAACGGGCCGCCGTAGCCAAGCGTGTGTGTGTGTGTGTGTGTGTGTGTGTGTGATATGTTCCTGAATCAGACAAATCGATGCAGATCTATTGGTGGCACCGGAACAGTCAGCCGGATTCATGAATATTCATGAGATGAATATGGATCAAAGCATTTTCTTCTGTGTTTGCAAAGCTGTAGCAGTATGGTTAAAAATCATTAACCAATACCAACACAGAACAGACATATCAATCAATCAATTAATAAACTATCCATACAAATAAACCAGTTGCTTCAGAAGTCGTTGCACATTTTGTCCACCAGAGGGCGCTGCCCAATCTTACTTACCGAATTCCCGCTGAACACAATGAAGGTGACTGAAAGTGGACATCAGTTTGGCTACAACACCCCCACCCCCAGGACATGATGTTCTGTTCCTCATCTCATTCATGTGTGTGAAGCCAGTCGATGGTTATCAGGCCTGAGGCGGGGATGTTCCTCATTCCGCCGCCACTAACGCCGTCACTCACTGACGCTCCTCCTGCATGATGTCCGCCTGACATGAACAATGCGTGAGATAAATGACACACAGAGCAACAAGCATGCATCTGGCATGTGGTCACGCCCACGGCATCACCGACACGACACCAAACTGTCAGGAAACAACTTTCAGAATGTCTTAAGCTTTATGTGACTTCCTCCCAACTGGTTACACAACCCGGTTAAAGTGCTGCAATCTCAGCTTCTTCCTGCACCGAAAGGGTTAAATATAGACCAGAATGGAGCCTCTAGGAATCCTTTTTTATGTCAAGCACAGACCCCCAACTTCACAGGTTACACCCTTATTGCTTCAAAATTTGAGGCCAAACCTCACGGGCCGAGAAAAACGCTTATTATTATTACTCAAAATGCAATGTGACGTATTGAGATTCCTTCTTATGCACTCTAAAACCCCAGAGATATCCAACATGTGATTGGCTAATGATGGCCTCGTAACTACGGAAACTGGAAAACATCAACAACAAAAGAAATATTTCTCATATTGTCTGAGGAATGCGATGGAAGCGCTCAAGGCAGGACTGGGGGTGATGGGTTGTAGTTCCGCCTGGGGGTTTAGTTAAAAAACAACCATAATAATCTGAATCAAAGTTCTATAAGGACGTCATGTGTTGCTTCTGAAGCGGATAGAAAAAAAACCTCTGGCTCTCGTGTCAAAGACAAGTACTGTACTTGTTTGAGCTCTTGGCTTTTACTCAAAACGTTTACATGCAAAGAAAATCCTCCTCCAGCTCCGAGAGTGAAGAAGAAACGCGTTTTATCCCCGTAGGGAAATCACTTTTTCCACTGTTTTTAATCTATTTTTCATGTACAGGCCCCTGCATGCATACACACACACACACACACACACACACACACACACACACACACACACACACGAGGCCTGTAAGCATGCAAGTAGAGGGGAGAGTGATGTTAAAGCTACAGGCAGTTACGTTGCGCTCTTTCCAAGCCGGTGCCTTGCTCAAGGGCACCCCTAACAGCCCACACCCCAAACCCTTTGGTCCACACGGGTCTTGAACCGGCCACCCTCCGACCCCCCCCCAGTGGACTGACCCCCCGCCGTCAAACAGAATATAGAGAAACTAGCGTGCGTAGGTCAAAGGTCAAACCCCGACAGGGTAACGGGCGGGGCTGAGATGGAAGCATATGATTATGCAACCCCCCCCCCCCGACAGATGACATGCAGTTTACAGAAGACAGTGGTTGACGAGCCAGAGGGGGAGGGGGGTGTTTAGCGTTAGCCACGACTCAGGAATGTCAATACGACGTCCATTAAAGGCAGAACCGTCAGGTGGAGCGTGGAGGGGGGGTGGAACCAATCCAAACACTGAATGCTGTCATTCCTGGCCTCCAGCAGAATATAAATAAAGGTTGATTGATTGATTGATAGGTTTCCTTTAGCAGTAAAAACAAAACTACGTCTATTTACCTCAGACATGAAGAGGCAGGTCCAGAGCCTCAGAGGTGAGGAGTGATCGAACACAAACAGGTGCACAATCGCTCTCACCCCCATGTGTAACGAGTGCTTATCTGTAATTCACGTCTTTATTAATCTAGATTTCATTTTTTAAGTAGGTGGCCTTTTTAATGTAAAAATCACCCCCCTCTCTCCCCCCCGGACACAAAGCATTTGAGCTGTGTTGAAAATCTGATCATAAAACAGGTTGTCGGTATGACGGTCAGAATTCACATCATAATTCAGGGTTTTCAGTCATCAAATCATCTGAACTTGAAAACTTCCACCTTTTTGAGCTTATGTTGCTGATAAACCATTGAAGTGAAGCACGTGTCATCAAAAATGAAGGGTTTCAGAGCGCGGCGGCGGCGACGTCGCATTCCGCCTGGCGCTTTTACACAGCGAGCAACAGGGACAATCAGATTTTATTATCAGTTTTTAATTACAAATTTGATCCTGAGGGACAAATAAACGTGTACGATTTGGTTGACAGCGATAAGAGAATATAACAATTGAGAAATCTTTTTAAAAAATTCAATAGAATTGAAATTCTTTGTCTCTTTCTTCAAAATAAACAATTTTTTCTGCATTGCAGGAGAGGTGCTGGTATGAACAACAGGATTATTCTAAAACAGATTTAAAATCAGGTTCTTATTTTGCACCAGCGGCACTGGAAAGCGGTTCTGTTTTGTGTTGGACAGGATTCCACATAAACCTGAACTACAGAGACCGATAAAGGGTCAAAGGTCATCGCCGTGATCTACCAGGAATCTCCAACAAAGCCCTTATTATCTTTGCCTTCATGAAATCAAAAACAGCCCCTGGTGGAACGGCGTCTTCACAAAGACACCACACACAACCAGAAGCGTGTGGCTCCAAAGAGAGCTGTTCATTTGCTGGGGAGGGAAGATCAACACAAATTGGAAAATGTGGTGAACAAAACACAAATATAGATGTTTGTGTTGCATCACAACAAGACTTCCACAAAGACTCTAATTATGACCCCCAATAAAATACAGCGAGGACAGGAAGTGCTGCTGACATCAACGCTCGGCATAGCTCAGGCGAAGAGCTCTTAGGTCACGACCTTAGAAGGATGCGACCTCAGACTCGAGACACACACTGGACTGAATCACCGTGTGCACAGGGACGCATGCAGCCCGTCGGTGAGCGACTGGTGATGGTGTGTCAGCTGCATGTTTCTCTGAAACTGGTTTTATTTCCTGTCACTCATATGGTTTCACTCGCTTCCTTTTTTTTTTTGTTTTTCAGTTTTATCAATGGCGACAGAGAAATGTTTAAGGCATTCTCTGCGTCTGCAGTTTTAGCACTTCAGCAAGAATCTGCGTGACAGAACACAGTACCAATCATCAGGTGGAGTCGTTGAAGAATTCGCTATAGGACTAAATAAACTTTGTTTAACAGAAACAGAGGTGCAGCAAAGCGTTGCCTTGGAGACCAGCTGCCCTCAGGTTGATAATTAGATTTTGCGTTAGATAGCATGCACACACGCAAGCCTGTTTGATTTGTTGCAAGTTGAAAGCAACAAATTTGCAAATGTTAGTTTAGTTTTAGCCATTTAAGTAAAACTTACAAACCTTTCATCAAAAATAGGCAAATAAAAAAGTGTCTGTAACATGACTTCCTGCAAAAACCAATCAAACTGACGTCACACCGTTGGGCTTTATCAACCGTCTCTGTGCGGAATCAACAGTAGCTGGTGCATGTGACAAGAGAGAGCCAACCGTGTGAAAGCAACGTCCCACCAGAGCTTTAAAAGGATTCAGGCAGAATCCACTTTTATGAAGAAGAGAGAGATCCAGAGAAAAGCACCAGAAACACCAGCAGAGAGCGAACAGACAGCGAGGTGGTTGAGAAGTCTCAACCAATCCCACGCTTGGTTTTCAAACTCAATCCATGCAATGTGCAGAAAAAAACAAAGAAGCAAAGCTGGTTGCTACTGAACACACGCTTGCAGACGCGTCCGCTCCACGCCACCACAGTACCGTACCTATCACTGAGGGCCTTTGAGTCCCTGAGTCTGGTTCCAGACTGGAAGGCCTGGTAGAAAGCCTTGGACGGGTTCCTGTGTCAACCGCATTCAGGGAGAGAGGAGACAGAGACACGGAAGAGGTGAAACAGTGGAAGCAAAACTAAAAGTCAGAAACGTCGGAAAGATCCGTCATGCAGTAAAGTCTGGTGCAGGAATAAAACAGGAGGGATGTTCAAACACAGTAATATGAAGGAACGGGAGTCTCCAAACAGGAATGGTGCGTTCAAAAGGTCAAGACGGCTTCGTAAACTTAAAGGGCCTCCCTCGGGACATTCATCTACAGCGTGTTGGGTGGGGTCACAACCCTGGATTGTCATTAAAAACTGGAATTCTTCACAGCTAATGGCGATGTCTAAATATTCTATCTTTTTAAAAAATGTTAAAGGTTAAAAGTTTGACTTCAAACGCTGAGAATGACAGGATTTAAAACAATCTGCTGCGTTCACGTCAGCTAAAAAGTACACTGTGTTCAATGCAAAGGGACGCACACACTGGAAACCCCCCACCACACACACACACACACACACACACACACACACACACACACACACACACATGCATACACTCATTTAATGTACTCCACACTCAGGCCTTTTAAATAACTGCTTCTCTTCCACATTTACACGCACACACACACACACACACACACGTAAACGCACACCAACATGAGCAGATACACACCAATACTGGCCCAGTTAAACAAGTTAACACAGGCATTTGTGTACACACACACACACACGCACACGCACACAGTAAAGAAGTTGATTTACAGCATGTGTGTGAATTTTATAGCGGCCAAGACTCTTTTCCTAGAAATCACTGGCACAGACTCCCTCTGTCACATTACCTCATGACTAAACACTCTCACAGACCTCCTCCTATGCCTCTGCTTCATTTTACTTTAGGAGCCGTTGCGCAAGAACAACTCGGACGCATGCACACACGTGGCAGACAAACACACCTCCCTCCGTAGAACACCTCTCCTTTTCAGAAGCTGTGGACCGACCGGCTACCTGATGAAGCCGCCGCTGTCAGAGGAGTTCTTCATGAGTGAGTCACGAACAAAAGGAGTCACAGCTCCCTGTTTTCATGTGGCAAACGCTCTCAATGGTCCCCTTTGTAGGGGTGATAATGTAATATGTCATTATGGGTTTATGAAAGCCCCTCTTTGTGAGTCGACTCATCTTCAGCAGAGCTGAGAGGGTCGTCTTCCTCGTAAACACACCGACTAAAGAAGGGTGTCTCCCACCATCAGATAGACGTTTTTTGGGGGGTCTTCTGCACCTCTCCCTATAAGCACAATCCAACACGAAAACCCGATTCTGCCCCACAGGAAACGTATGAGCTGGCAGCAAACGCAAATAACTTATTGGTGCATTCTTGCAGGTTGATGTCACCGTTGTAACTGGAGCGTTGCATGGGATTTTTTTCATCCGGTGTGTGTTTGTACGAGAAAAAAAAGAGGTCGAATTAGAGGTTTGATAACTCCGTGACAAATGAAGACCTTCAGCGGTGAGGAAGAGGAGTTTAAGTGCGACAGTAGAGAGTAAGAGGTGAGCAGAGCGACTGACAAGCAGACAGGAATAAGGTTTTACAGCAGGTTTCTGTGTGAAGGTGTTGCAGAGGTGTCACCTCCTGCTTTCAGAGCCACTAAGCTATCTGCTAGCGAGCTAGCACAGCTGTTTCCTGTGCAAACCTTCCATTTCCACCATATTTAACAACGCGATTGCTTCAGTGTGGCGGCGAAAGAGGACAAACAGGTAATGGAACGTGGGAGGGTTGAGTGGGAGAGGTTAAAGAAGAGGCTGTTGAGAGCTCCTGCTACTGGTGCTCTGGAGGCCGCGGGTTCTTTGCACCATCCATCCATCTGACACGAGCAGAAGTAGGTCAGAACTATTTAGATTTCAGCTGTTGGGAGGTTCTTTCACTGGTTTATGGGTTGTAGCTGAAGCTCAGAGCTGCTGTACAGAACGGCCACCAGAGGAGATCGAATGCTAAAACCTCAGCTAACATATCTGCTGTGAAGTTACAGTATTTTCCGCACCATAAGGCGCACCTAAAAGCCTCTTAATTTTCTCAAAAACCGACAGTGCACCTTATAGCCCAGTGCGCCTTGTAGTCCAGAAAATACTGTACACAACTTTATCCGCCGCTGGCCAGTTTCTCCACACACTCCCTTCCACCGACGTAACAACACAATGAAATCCCTGTAGCTACACAAACCATTTATGCTACAAGTCGTCAGTCTTTGTGGAACCAAAATATAATATCTCTCCCATAAATACTTTAACAGAAAACGGCCATGCTAACATCCTTTGCCACACATGGCAGGAATACAATGGGAGGAACCGTGTCAGAGGGACAAAGAATCCACATTAAAGTGCCTTAGCTACGTAGAGTAACTAACTCCTAAGTCATGACACTACTTTCCTGCTTGCTGCTCATGTTTTTATTGTGCATGACTGATGTACAGTAGAATTCCGTCGGAGAGAAGGCACTTCATCGTCCTTTGAGGGTTCTTAGATACAGAGTTCCTAGTTTTTGGGTGGCAAGCAGGAACATTGAGAGCATGCAAAACTTTTGGTCATGAAGTCTGCATCACCGTTCAGGAACAGAACTGTTTTGGGATTGGAGGGACGTGACTCATACATGCAACTTATTCTTATTGTGCTTGTGCTGACAAAAGGTGGTACCAATGCAACCCTGACACATGTTGAGAGTAATAACGAGCCAAAACAACAAGTTGATAATACTTGAGATCACTTTATAACACTTCCCCAAAACAAGATAGTGAGCGTGTCCTCCGTTGGGCCCAGATACCTCCTGCAGTCTGATGAGAACTGGAAGCCTTGGACTGAGCTGCCAGCGTTCTTCAGCCGCCGATAACAAAGGATGGCCTCCATACCTGGGGTGGAGGTGACGAGTGAAGGGAAGCGAACAGACGAGCTGGGTGGGTCGGGACAAACAACAAGTCTTTCTTTTTGATAACTGCACTGAGGCTGGGACGAGGTAGGAGCGACATACAATCAACCTACATGTTCCAAACAGTCTGTGGTTCTGGAGTTTATATAATGTTCATCTCAGTGGCAATACTGTGCATAAGACTGCAAAGTATTGGACATACATGCTAGTTTAAATAGATTTTGAAGGTAGGATTTAATACACACCTTCTGTCTCCAACCACATTTATTAGCAATGACAACTTGACAATGAATCTCCACTAAATGTGCAGCTACAAACATCTTGTAGGTTTACTGACACCAGATGTGGTTCCACACAGCTTAGAGGATTGTTCTCTACATGAGATGCCTCTCATAAAGTTGGGCGTTTCAATAAAAAACCCAACAGTCGCTTGGAACCATGACTCTTCGCTCCTTTCCCCTGGAATATTTGAAGGCCCGTCCCTACAGCGTACTTCTTCTACCTCTGTGAGGCACCCTGGATGAAATGTGCCCACCAAATGTCATACGATACGAGCAGAGAGCCTCAGTGCGGAAGCTGGGAGAGCTGAGGAATATTAAATGAATAGAAGGTGGAGTGCTGCGAGAGGGACTGGAAGTTAAAAACAGGATATAGCAGTAAACCAGAGGTCACCGAGGGGAGGGACGAACCCTAAGCTATATGTTCTCTGTCATTCTCTCACACCCACACAGCCAGCAGAGTTAAAAGCTAAGGTAGCATCTATGATGGAAAGTCATCCCCCCCAGCGAGGATCGTCGCGCTCACACTGACCCATCCCCTTTCGCTGACACACCCCTCATCCACCCACACGGACACAATCTCTCGATTCACAGTGGAAGAAATTGCTCCAATACATCGCAAGCCAAGACGTCCCTCCCCTCCCGACGAAGGAGTCCAATTTTTACATAAGTCCCCATTATGGGAGGACAATAAACCAAACCTCCCCAGTGTGAAGTCAATTACACACACACACACCGCAAACGCAACATATTTCTAACCAGCCTAGTGTAAAAGACAAGCCATGACTTCACAAGTGCGACAACGGCGTTATTTATGACATCAGCCGATACTTTACACCTCCGGTGGCTGAAGCCATCTGGGAAGCATTAAGCTGAGCCAATCATATTCAAAGAATGAGGACGATGTCTTCAATCTCTCGTCTGTATCTCCACTATTTTGCTTTCTTTGCTTTAAGGGAAAACTGCAGGGTGGGGACGAGCGTTACCAAATGGCCAAAAAAGTGGTTTTCCAGGTTGCGAAAGCTGTGGAAAGGTTTGTACCGTTTCGTAATCGAGTCTCTAAACTTTATTCAGGCCAAAAGTGGTCAGTTTAGATTTGATACACACAAATCATATTACGATAAAAGCAATATTCCTTGTTGAAGTAACGATGTTAAACGGTTATGTAATCCATGTGTGCGTAGCAACAACAGAAGCTGTAGGAGCGAGCAACTGGGATACTGTCTTCAAAGTGGAGGTTAGTTCCATAAAAGGGAGGAACCTGAGTCATATAGAAGAGGTGAGGCTTCAGGAGGTCAAAGGTACACCCAACCAGTCTGACGAGACCAGCGATGATGTCCAGAGCAGCAGGACGAGGTGGAAACGCTTCAGATTCATGAAGCTAAAGAGCTGCCCCTCCATCCAGCATCGCTGACGGCAAACATCGGTCAGACACAGTTCTCCCAGTCAGACCAGTACGCCTCAAACATGGACAAATGGTCCCTCAGAACCACAGAGCCCCATTTAGAACGGGCCAGGGACGAATTTAACATGAATGGAGGCTGTGTGTGAGTTTGACAGGCCTCAGAGTTATGCTGGACAACTATAGTAACTTTCATAATGATGTCATGTAAATATCACAGTATTACAGTCATCATGTCCTCACCTACAACCACACAACCATAAGGTCTCAGATACTGATGCCTCAAATCGCTACGGCGACATCATTACTTCATCCTCACTGAGATCCTTCAGATGAATGATGCCTAGAATTTAAAAGTGATAAATTGAGGGTCATGCTAGAATAAAAATCCATTCATTTATTTCTGATGCTGACATTTAAAAATGAGGGAACAATAAGTCAGCTTAAGCATTAATAAATGGTTTCAGAGGAGATGCAGGTCACGGATGGAAAGATTTCTGCTCAGGTCAGCTTCTGAAACACTTCGCCCCATGGGCTCTCATTGTAGCTGGTTACCATAGTGATGCCACATGCACCATGACATCATTTCAAAGCGACACACTCAGGCCACTAATAAGATGAAATTTCTTCAAGTCCGTCCTCACCTTATTGTGATCAGGTAACGTTAGCTGCTTCAGTCAATGTGTGCGTGTGTGTGTGTCTGTGTGTGTGTGTGTGTGTGTGTTCTGTGATGTTTGTGTTTGCAAAGCCAGCTGGAGAACCATTTTCCTACCTTCACTGGCAGAGTTAGCTGCATGTTTTTCACATCATAACTCATTTAAAAGCAATATGTTGTCTCAGTGTTGACAATTACAATTAGATTTTATGGGTTATTTTACCATTGTTAAATTTCGCAAAAGTAATATAGAGACTCTTTTGAGTTTGAAAAGTGTCATACTCTAGTTCCATGGCCCATTTCACTAGTTATCTTTTATACAGAAAAGAAATCTCAAGGACAGATTATTTTTGTTTAACTACTTAAAAGCACACCATCATATTTTGCAGACATACAATTTTAAAACAATTTTGGCTGTAATTGCATGTTCTTAAAATCAATAATTGTTGTCAGTATTGAACTATCATTTCATTTTAGGGCCATATCGCCCACCTTTAGGCTGTAGGTACGTATAACATCTTCTGTACAGATTACAGCTATTTGCTGTTAAAGTTCTGCAGTTCAGGAGAAAATGGAAGGATTTAGTTGTTAGAGAGGCAAAATAAGTAGTGCAGACAAAACGCAGTATTGGGAGGGAAGGGAGGTGTCTGGTGGTTAAAGAGTCGCATCAAGGTTTGCTCTGCAGCTTCCTGAGCGAAAAACAGTGGCGAAAATAAAGCTGCAGCGCGGGAGCTCTGAGCAAACCCCCCAACTCTGACAGGGGGGGTGTGTGTGCACGTCCACAACCATGATATGAAGTAATTAAGTTCACCTTGTATCGTCCTGCCACAACAAGCAGAGTTAGCCGACACACCCCAGGGTCAGGGCGCTTATCTCTAGAACAGGGGCACAGTGGAAAGACCACTGCTCCACGTCTGATAGGGCTCGGCTGTCGTAAGAGACCCCCCCTCTTATCAGCCTGGGAGCTGGACCCTCTAAAACAAAAAAAACGCCACCTTTCTACCAGCACGTACTGATGACTTCTATTCAGTTTTCTTTTAATTCCATGATGAAATAAGAGGAAACATGTGCCTGGTCTGATGGTGTGTTTTCACTGTAATCCAGCGTTAAGCACACACGTCTGCACACCCACCAGCTGAACATACGAATGCCTCGCAAACTGCAACACGGCTTCCCATCAAACTCGCGTGGCTTGAAGTTTCACCTGCGTGGGACCACGGAATGAATGAATGATGGAGCCTGTGGTGACACTCACGTCTAACTGCCGATTTAAAAGCACACTCGTCTAGAGTGAGCAAGCATTCCTGTTTAAGAGGCAGTCCAGTCATATCTGAAGAAGAATGCAGCACATATGCTCTGCAGTCTGCATAAATGTGTCTGTTCTCCATTCTGGTAGAGAAACACTAAATTAAAACCACGGACATTTCAGGCGGCGTATCATTTCCTCTCAGATGTGCCATCGACTGCGTGTGAAACAGAAAGTACCGAGGGAGAGTTCCTTTAGTAAGAATAACCCAGAAAACAATTCTTAGAAATGTGATAAGGTTTATCTTTATGAAATAAAACATTCAGTTGGACATAAATCTTTAGAGTCCAAATAACCATTCTTTCATGATGCTCCTATCCTTAGAATCTGTGTTTTTTCTTTTTCAGAAGGGTCGATTATCTGCAGTACAAAACTAAAACTTTTATATAATCCAACACACTGACATCCTCTGCAAAACCTTTCCTGGGGGGCCGAATGGAAACCACGATACACAAAAAATCTGCACCGTGTTTGTATTAGAAAGTCTCTGCCACAGCAGGAAGTGACTTATTAAAAAGGTCCGACATGGAATGCGTTTATCATCATGTGTCCAGAAGGAGCATGGAAGGTGAGCTAACTGTTAGCCTAGCGGCAGCTAGCTGCGCATCTCTGAGGGTGGAGAGTCACAGCTCCAGTGGGAGGAAAGCTGCCTGGAGACACTAGACCTGCAAGAAAATGCTTCCACACACACACACAAGTCAAATAAACACACACCCCCACACACAATGAATCAGTGTTACAGCAGTCATGTGTGTGCTTAACAAGTTGTTGCCTGTGCGGTGGCAGCAACGGGTGTTCTCATGTGCTACACACTCGTCTTCAGGCGCTGCTGAAAAACGACAAACATGAAATCCCCTTCCTACGGGACACAACTCTCTGCTCTCCTCCCCCCACTGCTAAAGGAGGAAAACCTGTTGGTTCATCTAACAAACTAAACATCCGAACCCGACCGATAACCTTGTTACAGCTTTAAATTTTCCTATTAAACCAGTTCCTTTCAAGAGCACAGTGAAAGAGACTCACCAGCTGAACAAGGCAGTCAGAGACTGCAACATCCAATGGATTTTACCCTAACCTACACATTTTTGTGGCTCTGGCTTCCTGAAAATTTACGGTAATTTAAACTTTTATGAACCCTCCCCATACTGATATCAAACCACCTTTTATCTGTATTACCCTTAAAACACTCTGACAGACTGTTTAAAGCACTTTTGTGTCTCACAGAAGTCCGAGACTCACGGAATTTAGCACACTTCCTGATGCCGTCAGCCAATAGAACGCGTGTACGGTATCACGTGACTGCCTAGCAAAAATCTGCGATGAATACAAAAGTTGAAATTTCACCTTGACCCAGTTTTCTAAAGGTCAAGGTCATCATCTCATTTTCATCCCCTTTGCTGCCTGAGTAATGTGTTTTTTGTTTCATCTTTTTATCTGCAGCGGTTGTGAAGATATTTGGTGGACAAACAGACGGATGAACACACAAACATTGACAATTACAACACATCACCGCGTCGCAGGATGTAATAACTACTGATTGTGAGAATGGCGTTCCAAAGGCACGATGATGATGTTCACCAGGGATGTGAATTTTAACACACTTAACATAAAGACGCAGAAAGTACAGAAAGTAGTACCTGTCTCCATCCATGTCCACAGGTATGTGGATCCCGAAGAGGCTGTTGACGGTGGGGGTGGCGAGCTGCAGGCTCTCAGGCATGAAGGGCTTGGCCTCCTCCTTCACAGGGACCAGAGGAGACTGCGTGTTGATGAGGTCTTCCGACTTCCCTCCGCCGCCCTCTGCGTGTCCGAACCCAGCCGCTGGGAGGCCTTGCGCCCCCAGACCCACTGGGGTCTTGCTGCGAGGTTGCTGCCCTGGAGGGAAGCTGGAGGTGGTCACGTTTGGCGAGGCTGCACTGGAGGCACTGGGCGCGGTGGCGAGCGGGGCGGTGGGCGCGCCGGAGCTTGCCGCCGCCGCGGCAGGCACATTTTGTACGCCCGACGGTGTCGGGTGGAGGCCATGGAGCTGAGGCTGTCCCACGGCTGCGTACTGGTTCACAGCCTGCTGCTGTAAAGGGGGGGCGCCTGCCAGCATGGAAGCTCCCACACCTCCCATTACTACAGTCTGCTGCTGCTGCAGGAGGCCGGGCTGTCCGGTCGACGCCGACACCCCCCCTGCTTCCCCAGAAGTTCCTCCAGGGGACTGCGACCCCGCGGGGAGGGGCTGCCCCGGCTGCATGGAAGCGGCTTGCTGTTGCTGATAATACTCCGACTGGGCGGTCAGGTGGTGACTCATGGGATGCTGCTGCTGCTGCTGCTGATGCTGAGGATGGTATGTGACGGGCTGGGCTGAAGGAGGCATGATGGGAGACTTCTGTGTGTGGACGCCGGGTTGAGGCAAACCATTTTGCCCCGGGGGCAGAACGCTCTGAGGGGCGGAAGGCTGGAGACTTCCCAGCGTCGGCTGAGCAGTTACAGTCATGGGCCTGGAGAAAGCGCTCTGTGCAGGCGACCCGCCGCCCCCCTGCAGCCGGGCGCTGTAGCTGGGATACTCCACCGGATGCACGCGGCCCGATGAGAGGGAAACATCCGCTACGGAGCCCTGACCTGAAAGTGTTGACGGGGCGACCACAGACCCTCCCGTATGCCCGAGGCCACTGTCTCTGTCCGGGGCCACCTCAGGGGCGGCGCTGGCGTGCCTCACGCTATCCACAGTCCTTCCGATAGCAGAGCTGTCAGAGTCTTTCTCATAAAACTCCGTACACGTCCACCTGCCTCTTCGAAAGGGTTCTCCAATACCATGATCAAGTTTAATGACTCTGAAGCGGGACGTGCAGCTGACTGTGGAGGTGGCAGGAGGTGGAGCGGGGCTGGTGGCAGCAGCAGGTTGGGGTGGGTTCACCGTAACGCCGGCTGGAGATGACTGCTGCTGCTGCATGGCTCCAGGCTGGGGGATCAGGGGTAAACCAGCTGCAACCCCAACCCCTGGATGCTGCTGCTGGGTCGAACCGGACACCGCAACCTTCCGGAACTCCCCCCCGGGATGGCTCGACAGCTGGCCGGGCTGGGGTGCGTTCGGTGCCGCCATCACCTCCGGTTCTCCAACATTATTCAGGGTCTCCTCGGATGAACTTCTATCACCGGCTGGGTCGAACTCAGCCCGCGGTAGATCGTAGATTTCCGACGACACATCCTCAGTCCGCGACTCGTCCGGATCCTCCAGACTCTCCGTGTCGTCCGCGGCTCCGATCGCGGCCACTTGGGCCTGAGTCACACTGGTGATCTGGAAGCAGCTCTTCTTCTTAGCCGGCATTTTCGACATATTGGCGGACTTGTTGTAGCTCCCGTACGGCTTTGGTTGTCCTCGGACTGCGCGGGTCGAGCTGCTCCGGGTCTCGGATCTCGCGTTCGCGTCGCTTTTAGCCTCGCTGGTTGTAAACAAGACGAATTTACGGCATCATCCCGCTTCCTCTCCCGGGCTCCTGTTGCGTTTCATGGGCTCATAACGCAACACCACACGTCCACTCGTGGTCGCCCGATAACGAGGCTTTAAATACTGATACCGGTGGTAAATCCCGATCGGACCAGGCCGGATAAAGCACCGGTGTCGGAGTTGTCAAGCGTCCCTGGTGTGGGCTGAGGAGGGCCCGCAGCCCTCCACTCACGGAGCTAGCTAACAAGTCAACTGGCTGCAGCACACTCCCCCTACGTCGGTACAAGTGGGTAAGACATATCCGCCGAACCGGTTCCGTGAGCCCGCTTACCTCCCCGGCTTCACTCACACGCTTCCGTTACGGCCACGGAGGAAAAATACGCGTCTGTCCCGCGATTTACGACGGAATTCGGGCCAAACATCGACAGCAGTTGCCTCCCTCACCCCGTCAGTCTTGACAAGATGGCTATGTTGTATGTAGCCGCGGTGCATCGTGGGTAGTTTATGTGCGCGATGACGTAGCAGCAGTTTGAGGACGCTGCCTCATGTGGCGTTCAGAACTATCGGAAAAATGGTTCGCTTAGTGATTGAAATGTATTGGCAGATATGCTCACAGTAAGGTCTCCCTTTGTAGTTGTGTGTTTTTAATTGTCGTTGACAGCTGACATTTGTTTATTGTGTATATTATTTTAGCTCAAAGAAGCCCTTTTTTTCTTTCAGTCTGAAAAAACGATTATAAAACAATAACAAAACATTTCATATGGCCTTTTTTATCCGCAGAATCAGTTTGCAAATAGTACCTTATTTAAAAAATATTTGACCTTTTGCGGAACTCTTGAAGGCAACAAATTTCTCTCTCTGAGTCCAATCTCCCCATTGTATCCTCTATGTTTTTTATGGCTTACAGTATACAGTATTGGTGGCTGCGGAAAAAAACACAAAAATAGTACATATTGATGATGATTCAAAATTTACAGTGCAATGATTTTTTTCCATCTCAGATTTTAAATATTCAAAATGCCAAGCTACTTTTCACAATCAAGCGTACAGTGGGTCTTTTTTCTGTTAATACATTATCCTTAAACCCATTTTTTTATTAAGTTAAACTGGAATTAATAATTAGTTTTATTTTCACCGTTGCTGTTTTACACTGTGATAGCATAACCGATCATCACACTATTTTTTATGATTTGGTCAAGACTAATACAATATACAGTATTTATGCATGCAAGTCGTTAAAACGTTCTGAATGGTTTACGAAGATGTGGTCAGAGGAACAGCATGCATCAGACACCGGAAAGTCTTAACACTGCATTACATTTGCAGCATTTGTTGAAGTAAATACACTGAAATAACAAATATAATGTAATAAATATATAGCGATGTGACAAATTTGACAGATTTTTCATTGCTCTGAGTCAATAAGAAAACTGGAAAACAGCAGCCACAAACTTTGGAGAACACTGCCGCCAGTGGCCAAAGAATAAAACTTTTACTTTGAAAGGATATGCTGGTTGTTATATTACTTATTTTTGTAAATTAAACTGGAACCTTTCTTCAGATTTTTTTTAAATTCGCTCAGTAGGGATTTTTTTTTATTTAACTTACTCAAAGTATAGAACACTTAGCTACAAAAACACAGTAGGGCTGATTTGGGGTATTAGTAGGGTATTTCACACAAATAAAAGCATACATTTAAATCTTTAAAGTTTTTTTTGTAGTAAGCAAATCATCTGGTAAAACCGAGTCTAAATGTCAACTATTCACGGGTCTAAAATTTTGATTTGACTTGCAGTCATTATGAACCCTCCACCATGGAGGTTCTGGTTTCATCCACGTCCGTTGGTTGGTTGGTTCATCAGAAGGATGATGCAAAAACTGTTGAAGGGGTTTGAATGAAAAATGGGGACAGGCAGAGAAACACTCTGACCTATTATAAAGGCAGAATCTCATTGGTCAGGAAAATTTAATTTGTTTTTACTGATCCAATCTGACGAATGAATGAATGAAAACATGACACAATCATATCTCATTTGAGTGATCATAGGAATCTTATGCTTGTGCATGTTGCCCTTGAGCGGAATATCATACCATCATTCCCCTGGCACACAGTCAGTCTAAAAAGACAAATCTTTTTTCCCTTTAATGACACCACTTCTTTGTTGTTTAGGATTCAACTGAGTTAAATAATGCAAAAATAGTACTGATACAGATAATAAAAAACTAAATTTTTACCTACATTTTATTTTCGTCTCACCATAATTAAAGAAACATCCTGAAAAAATAAAGAAGCAAAGCTTTAACTTACAAAAATGGGCTTCGGTGAGCAACAAGTATTATTAATACATCAAATAATAATTTTTATATGATACGTGACTGTGCTTGAACCAAACTATTTTAATTTTGTTTGAAATCACATGAAACTTATGCTGTAAAATGATGCCAAGTCCGTTTCACCTCCATCTGAACTGATGCCTAATTACCAAATCATGACATTCTTGCAAAAGAAGAATGATATGAGGCAACTCCAAAAAGTTTTTTATTTAAATAGCACCAAACCCCAGATGAAGTCATCTCAAGATGCTGTCTGAAATATCAGGCGTAGACCAAACTGTACATTAAAGAGACTCAAAGATTCTCCTTAAGACAAAACTTCCTTTTAATAGATGAAAACCTCTGAGCAGATGACAGTTCTGGATGGAAAATCTCCAGTCTTGATCTGCTGGATTAATGAGGATAGGATAGGGAGACGGGGGAAAAGAGATGGGATGAAGACAGAAACAGATGTACAGCAAAAACAGATTACAGATAGGAGTATCTGCTACTATAGTTACAGAATGATAAATAAATTCTAATATACAACCAAAATTAATGAGATTATGAGATGAGAAAGAGCAAAGATTAAGAAGGAAAAGCCAATCAAGAGAAGAGTCTGTGTGGTATTAATGTCCACTAGCAGCCTGGGCCTGTAGCAGCCTGTATGAATGAGTGAATGAATGAATGAATGAAGGAAGGAAGGAAGGAAGGAAGGAAGGAAGGAAGGAAGGAAGGAAGGAAGGAAGGAAGGAAGGAAGGAAGGAAGGAAGGAAGGAATTTTAATTATCATTTCACGTAAAATCAGGTTTCATGGACCACAAGCTAAGGACTTTCCCCCCAGGTATGTATACATTTGTAGTACTGAATACAACAGTAAACAAAAGAATAGAGACAATGAAATTAACAAAATATATTTAATATATAATCGTTGGACTCCAATTGAATAAAACACGAGTTGAGAACCAGACAAACAAGTATTCATATTTTATTCATATTAACTTTGAGCAACAGGTTAATATGAATTAACCCATTGCTCACAGGTTAATTCATAATTCAGGAAATTTTTGAGCACAGTTTTGAATATAAAGGTGGTGGGAATGATTCCACAAGAGAGCGGCCGGGTTCCACTGTGCTTCATGTGACCCTTCCTGACCCCTGGTCCAGGTCAAAGGTTACTGCAGGTAACATTCAGTGTTTCTCAGCAGTGAAGAATTCTGATAATCCATAATAATTTGGGGAGTTCAAAACAGATTCCTGTCATTTGAGGAATATCTGGAGGTTACATGAACATGGGAGGATGATGCTGTCATCCATCCAACATCCATCCTACATCCATCCGCTGCACCACCCGGCTGTCTGACACAAACCTGCGGCTGTGTTTGCTTCAATCCCGACATAAAACCACATGAACCGGGTTACCGGTAGAATATCTGACCCCTACATCCCGTTTTCCTGCTGTCTTTAACGGCCCATCTGCCTCAGAACCGACCAGCTGAGGGGCCTTCTTTCTTCCGCCGCCTGCCGCCGTACAGGCACGCGCCAGCTCGCTGCTGCGCGGAGGGATCTGAGCCGGACTCCACCCAGCCGCCGCCTCACCGCGGAGGCTTTCTTTGATGCCCCAGCCTTGACGTTGGTTAACGTCGGAGTGTGGCTTCCATTGGAGACTCTAAATTCACCCGCAGGCTTTTCTCCCCGACGTGACCGTCTTTTTTTGGAGGTAACAACTCTCCTTCACCTGTAGGAATTTTTTTTATTTAGCATCAATTTGTTCAACATGTCTTGGCAAAGCTACGTTGAGAACCTGATGGCCGACGGCAGCTGTCAGGATAGCGCCATTGTTGGCTACACGGACGCTAAATACGTTTGGGCAGCACATGCCGGGGGGACATTCAACAATATCACGGTAAGAAATCAAAATTCGTGTCTTTAAGGTGCAGGCGTGATTGTTTTGTCATTCAAATTGCAGACATTCACTAAAATGAATAACGGTCCGGGGTCGCAGGGTCTAACTGAGGAGCGAGCTAACGGTACCACGCTAGCTTAGCATGCTAGCTGCTCTATCGGCCTGGCGGCTCCGTGACGGGATTAGACCTCATGTGGATCTAATCCGCGTTAACCTGAGTAACATGAGCGTTTATTTGCTCTGGACGAGCACTTCTAGGAATATCGAGGCACTACTTCGTCAGCCTGAAGGCTAATTTAGAAGCAGCAAGCAGATGATGACTGCTTTGGTCCAGGAAACGTGC
Source organism: Antennarius maculatus (assembly GCA_013358685.1). Lineage (NCBI taxonomy): Eukaryota > Metazoa > Chordata > Actinopteri > Lophiiformes > Antennariidae > Antennarius > Antennarius maculatus. The sequence continues at coordinate 20,642,055 of CM023619.1, forward strand.
GCGCCCCGGTGCGTTGAGGCCGCCTGGAGGAGCTCCAGTTAATCCGCCGGGTTACCGGTAACGTGTGTGTGTTTCATGGGGTTTACAGGCAGGACCGACCCGCTAACAGACAAGATGACTTCTCTGGCGCCTTAAAGCGCTTCAACTGCTTCAGTGCTTTATAAATACAGTTGATTATTTCATCCAAATCCATAACTCATCCTGGACAAGCCTGACCAGGAAACTGGTCATCAACACACTGCTACTTCCGGTGTGGAGCACCAGAACTTGCCCTGAGCTTGGACCTGACTAAACCCTGGTCCTCAAAGGTGTTTGAATTTAAAATATAGTTAAATCAGAGCAGACTGAGTCCAGAGGACGACGGGTGATGACGTTCCTCTGCTCTCAGGGGCCAATTTCTACCACAGAACTCAGACCAAGAGTGAACCTGGTCTGAGTTAAATCGTACAAAGATGGACTTTGTATGACTGGATTGATTTGAAATGCTCAATCACAGCGGTTCTATGGGCAGTGATTATATCAAACACAGATACACTCGTCATTTGTGTCTACAACACACAAAAAGGATGAACCAAGAAGACTGATTCATTTTATCAAAGAGTGAATGAATGAATGCTTTTGTATTTTGAGAGGAAAAAGGAACCGTGTTCACAAACACAAACCTATCCCAGAACCCCAGGGGGTCGTTGGGGCAGACAACCCGAAGTTGTCATCATGTGGTGTGTCGTGGGAAGTTGAACCTGGTGGCGCCAGTTTAACGTCATACCCAGGACGTAGAAACCAAAGATCAAAGACCAAATGATGATGAAGATGATGATCAAAGATCCCCAATCAGAGAGATTTCCTATCATCTGTAGAAGCAGGATGGTATAAGTAGATGATATATTTGAGCTTCAGCTCTGACACATTTTCCTGCAATGTCTGCGGTTGGCAAAATGAATGTTGAAGCTACTCCAAGTTCTCCTGAGACATTTTATCCTCTAGACCCACAAATGATTGAACAGGAAATTGAAAAGGAGAAAAACAGATTGAGAACTCTCGTTGCTATCAAGGCAGTGATTGATTACACTGGCCCACAAAAGCATTCCTGGTGTTGGTGGCACACAGCGGTGACGACCGCCGCTACGTTCGCATTAGGTCTGGTCACTGCTGGGGCAGGTTATTACTATTTCCACACATGCTTACAGTTTTTTGACATGTTTCTATCTGAGATGAATGTCTGAACACTATTCAGACGGAAAATGATTTAGCTCACAAATCTGCAAATGTCTAAAAAAATGTGACCCCTTGATGTGCTGGCGACACGTCCAGAGTGTACCCTGCCTCACATTCGTGGTCAGCTGGGATAGGTTCCAGCAGGACCTGCATTTAAAAATGATTCGAACTGATTGTGCCAGAAAGAGAAAATGTCTTTGCTGTGAAACCACACGGAACAGCGACACCTGGTGGTAAAGTGAAGTATAACATCTGCCTCAACCAACCTCCTTGTCCTGGTACTTCAGTCTGTACACAATAAAAGATAAAACCAAACAGTTTGTTAGTTAATCTCATTGATTAATTACTTAATGCTTTGAAATATTTAACAGATTTTTAGTTACAAACTGGATTGTCTCAGCTGTGCTGTGTTGCGGTTCGTCTTTGGCTGATGACTACGACTGGAAGCAGACTGTGTTAGGCTCGGGTCCAAACACCGTAGGGTCAGGTCTAAAGAGAATAAATACATTAGGGGGGCAGTAGCTCAGTTCACTAAGTCTTGGGCTGGAGACCCGGGGGTGACCGGTGCAAGACCCATGTCAGGCAAAAAAAATTTCGGAGTGTGAAGTGTCAGTGGTGGTAATGACTAACGAGCGGAATAATAATTCGCCCTGCTGGGGGACAAATTAAGGAAGTAATCTTAGTTAAGAAATGACCTGATAACTTGTGTTAACCTGTGTTTATATTGTAGGGGATGTGAACACTGTATGATTATTTCCTCAATAAATTAGAAAAATTGTACAAAAGGCACTGCCTGGTAAAGAAATTACACATAAAAAGGAGCCGCGTACTCAGGCTGCTTTTTCACTGGAATGGCAAAAATTTATTTCTAATTCATTGCTAGTGATAACTTAAACGTGAGTTTGGTAAATCGTCTGGATTTTACCTTTGCTGACTGCAGGCGAGCAGGTTTCAAACTATATTCACAGACGACTTCTTAATGCAACCACGATAAGCTATTATTATAATGCAAAAACTACAGTTTGATTCTCCCAGAATCCTCATGGTGGAGCTGAAGGCCAAGGTGAATTTGCCAAGGTGAATTGGTTCATGGTGTTTACACCACTGGTGTTTGAGTTCTTGAGGTGTGCCGTGATTTTAAATCTTACTGGAATTCTTCACATAAAGAATAGATTCAGATCAGGTCTGTATTTAGTCACAACCTGAGGATCAAGAGTGGGTTCTTAAGGAGAGGTTTCATTATAGCCAGTTTAAAGCAAACTTAGAAGAAACGGCAGGTTGTAGCTGGAATTATTTGAATGTCCGAAATCATTGATAGACAGACTTTCTCTTGTCCTCTACAGAGAAATTGAATGTTTTTGTCCAACAAATATAGAAGCACTTTTTTTTTTGACAGTAATGCAATGCAGAACAGGTGTTTGTGATAAATTGGAAAGATTGCAGCGTCTGCAAAAAGGGAAATCAGTTTGCAAAATAAGAGATGCAGTGAGTTGTCAGGGTGCAAAATGTAAAAGGTCTGTAAAATTACACCTTCACACTTGTATAAAGCAATGCCCTTTTGATGTTTGGTTTTATTTCCTTTGGTCAGTTTTATTGGTATTCTCATGTCAAGCCTTCTGCTAGTCATAACAATCGGTGTGTGTGATCTGAAGATCTGACTAACAGCCTCGTCCTGTGCTTTTGTTTCCTTTTCAGTCTCAAGAAATCGACGTCCTTATCGGGAAGGACCGGGAGAGCTTTCACACCTGTGGTCTCACTCTGGGCTCAAAGAAGTGTTCTGTCCTCAGAGACAGCCTCCAGGATGACCAGGACTGGACGATGGACATCCGGACAAAGAGCCAGGGAGGGGAGCCCACGTTCAACGTCTCTGTGGGGAGAGCTGGAAAAGGTACAGATCAGTCTGACTAGCGCTCACATCATCAGCTAGAAAAATGACTGACGGTAAAGGTCTAGCTGACATTTCCAAGTTTTAAGTTTTCTTATGTATTTTAATTTGACCCTTTTTAAATACATTGAGTTTTGACCTGCTTTGCTTGCTGTTAAAAGAAGTCACCAAGAGTGAACCACTGACAATTCTGTATTTATGAAACTTGACTTTTGGATATTTACGCAGCATTTATTTGGCAGGCGTCACATTTTGAAATGGGAAGGGTGTGTTCAGTTCACCTGGTGACTAAAGGCCCTTATGGCTCACTGGCGTCTCCCTGGACCGCATTGTCAAAGCACTGGTTTTTATTTAGAATGCTTTTCTTTTTGCTGACCTTAACCGTCCCTTTTTCTGTCTCTTCTCTTGCAGTATTGGTTCTTGTAATGGGCAAAGAAGGGGTCCACGGAGGCGGATTGAATAAGAAGGCTTTCTCAATGGCAAAATACTTGAGGGATTCAGGGTTTTAATGTTTTCACGCTCACTTAGATAAAAATTGAGGGACAAAAAGAAGAGAAAAGAAACGTTGCTGTTAAGATTTTTTTTCTGCAAGCAGTCAAACGTTACAGAAACTTAATAGCAGTGAAGAGTGGTAAGATACGGTCACCTTTGTCCCCCCCCCCCCTCTGTCATGAAAGGGGGAGACTCTTCAGTCGTGTTCATTTCTCTTTTTTTCCTTTGTGCTCCAGTATTGGTTTTAGTTTTTGGGAAAGGAGTTAGTCAATGGTGGAAATGTGAACAAGAAAGCATATTCAATGGTTGAGCACCTGAGGAAGTCTGGATGTTGAGCTACTTCTCCACTCATCCATCACCTTAGCAGCACACTCCCACTCACCGCATTGTGTCCACGCTACTTCCAGGATTAGATGGCAAACAAGGTCGCTTCCTCGCAACTCACCCCAGTTGTTCTTTTCTATAAAACTTCCCACCTTTAACAATGTACTTCTCATGGTGTTACTCATGGCTGTGGTGCCACAATGTATTATTCAATGAAATGTTTATTAATAAAAAGATTTCAAAGTAAATAAAAGTTGAAGACAAATTTGGACTTGCCTTGCATTTACTTAGAAACTGGCTGCTATTCCAAAGGGAAGTACACTTGTAATGGTGGCGACAAGTTTGCCTAGTTATGCTTTGTGAGCATTTAATAAAAGATCAATCGATCAACTTTTTTTTTTTTTGTGAAGCGCTTCATCGCATCAGCAGACATTTGGAAGCGCTTTTACAGAAAGAAACCCAGCGTAAGCGTCAGTTTTGTTTTTTTTTCCTTTTTTGTCACCAGCATGATGGCATTTAAAAGTTGCATGCATGCATCCCCCATGTCTCTGCGTAATATTCCAGCCAAAACCATCTTCTCATCTGCCTCCATCTTCACGTCACCGTCACGGAAACAAGTTTCCTCTGAAAAAGCCCTTTGTGTGTTTCACCGACGATCATCTCGCCCAAAACGACTTCTTCCATCCTCCATAACATGCTTTTGCTGTTGTACATGAATGTGGTCTGAAAAGTTAGTGTTGGGCTGTTGTTTGTAAGTGTACGATCAGCATTCCTAAGATGTGAGGATCTGGACGTTCCATCTCTGACGGCTCACAAACGTGTCAGTCAGCTTCTGGTTATCGCTAATCTTCTCTGTGAATCACGATGCACATGTTATGTGAGGTTACTTTTTGTCCACCCCTGACCAGTTGGACCAACTGTCACCACAAGAGGATTTTCAGAGTTTCTTCAGCTTGCTCTGATGATTGTTGGCTTCACCTGTGGACTGTACATCATTTAGGAGCTACAGATGACTGTAAACCATTTAACTGCTTAGATTTTCCAACACAAATTGAGTTGTCGCTAACTTCTTATCCATTTACCAATGAATGGCAGTCGTTTTACTGCAGTATGAAGACATTTTGACTGTAAACCCAGGCTGGCGGACTCTTGACATCTTGGAATTATTTGCCTTGTGCTTTAGTCTTCAAAGGTGTATTCACAAATTGTCATAGTAGGGTACTTAGAAGTATGTTAAAAGCAAAAAAAAAAAAGATGCTGTGTAAACATGTTGAAAATGGTGTTGGTTGGAATAAGAACATTTGTAAGCCGTCTTGTGAAAAAATTCTGAGAATAACTGTTCTGTGCCATAAAATCGATCTGATCTGTTGCTACTATGAGTTGGATTTATAACTGCTGCCCCCCAGCAAGGAGTAACTTTTAATGGCACTTTCCTAAGGGATATTTTGGCATCCATCATCTCCAGACTTTGTGGAATATGTACAGAATTAAACAACAGAAAAAAAAAACATTGTGAGATTTTGTCTTTATTTTGAGCGATTGTTCTCTATCAAATTACGTAGGTATTTTGTTTCTACGCAGATTAAATAAAACTCAGCTAGAAGCCAAAAATTCCAGGGTATTTGAGTACAAACATATCTTTGATAAATGAAATCAATATAATCTAATCAGCTTGAGTTCATGATGTGAAGAATTATGTTTTAGGAGATATCAAGTTACCCCTTTCCATTTTTACTGAATCAGAAGTAATCTAATAAATATCTAACTATTTATTTTCAAATATATACTGTATATAAATCGATAAAAATAATCAGTTCTGTTGGCGATGTTACGTTTGTACATAGCGAGAGGATCAGGTGTTCCCGTGAGGTTGTTGCGTCACTTCCTGTTTCCGGTGATGTTTCGTCCTGTTGCGCATTTTTACTCTTAATGAACTTCGGGTTAAAATATGCTATAATTGTTCAATTAAATCATTGCAATAATGTCAAATTTAGATAAATTGATCTAGTGTAAATTTAAAAAGAAAACTAAAAAACTTTTTTAACATGAACGCTAAGTAGCCCACTTAGTCTAGAAACAGATTAGCCGCTGTAGCTAGCTTGGCGAGCCGGTGTCGCTTCTGACCGTCTCGCCGGAAGCCAGGAAAACGGGGAGGATCGGTGACCGTAAAAAAAACTACGGTTCACGTCACGGAACACCAATAAGTCGTGTTTAGAGAACACGTCGTGTGGAATGTTCGATTTTATTAGGAAGGATGGAGTTTCTCTCATAGCGGTCTGATCCAAGTTTATTAGCTAATGACAGAACGTAATGACGTCATCGCGCTGCGCCCAGGAGGCAGAGGCGTGGTCCACCTGCCTGTTTGCGCTTCCGTTGGAGCAGGTGCCCCGACATGACCCCCCCCCCACACACACACACACAATTCAATCTTTTTCAGGAGAATCTCATAACTAAATTTGTATAACATTATTTTGTTCTACTGGAAAAAGCTTCAACACTATCAACCTGATGATCAATCAATCAATCAATCAACCTTTATTTGTATAGTACTTGATGATGCTGTAAGAAATCTATAATAAAGAAATTATTCCTACCAATCAGCTGCTGGGATCGTGGTTTATACCCACTGACATCATCATTATCACTGTAAAGATTATTATTATATTCCCTATTGCTGTTATAATCATCATTATTGTAATTATAATCAGTGTTGTAGTCGCAGTTGTCATTTTGAATACTATTAAGTGTCAGTGTTGCCCTCTTGTTTTCTGGTTATCTCCTCAGAAGGTCATAGCAGATGTTCTGCCCACCCTGAGTCTCTGATCTGCTCGAGATTTCTGCTGTTCAATGGTGTTTTTTCCTCACCATCATAGGTAGATAAATAGATATAGATATATACTCTATAGATACAAATCTGAGAAGATCACAAACATGAAGTCACTCCTGTGCTCAGGTGGATGATTGGCATCAGCTGTTGTGTGCAGGTGTGTCAGTAGTGATAATTAGCACCATGCCGGTGTAGTAATCTTTAAAGGCCTTCTTCTGCCTGCTCACAACTCAGTTTAGCATTTGCGGCCCAGTGCTGAGGCGAGCTGCCCGTTCGGTGCTTTTCTTTGTTCCAATGGCGTGTCGAGCGAGTGGGGGCAATATCATTTTATTATGTTTAGGGCTTCTTTTTGTCCATTGCCACTGCAGAAGCTTGACAAAGCTTAAGTCATTGGATAAATTCAGGGGAAATTCGATGCCTAACCGTGGCCAAGCTAAAGGTAATGAACTGCACCACGGAAGATTATTAATTGGGCAAAACGATCTGCATGATGCTAAACCCAAAGGAACTGAAGGTGCCAAGAAGTGGATGGATATTGATGCAGATTACCAAGCAGACATGGGTATGTAAAGTTAATTTCTATACAAAACCTGCGTAAGTCACCAATTGAGGGTAATGTGTTTGCAGCTAAATTAATATGCAAAGTTTAAGAATTTAAGGATTCAACCGGACATGTTTTTGTTATTTAAATGAAAACAGGTTTTGTGAAATCCAAGCATCCTGAAGATCATGGTTATTCCACTAACACAGCTGTGCAACAGATTCTGAAAATGGAACCTAAAGTTGAATGTACAGGAGACTCCATGAAACTTCAAGTCCAAGATTCTTCTACCCAAGGCCTGCTGCTCTTTGTGGATAGGGGTCAGTTCATACCAGTGTAAAATTCCTTACAGATTTTAATTCTTGAAAGTGTGTATGGAGCCATTTCTTACTAAATTATTTAATCTCACAGGAAGAAGCCTCTCTCCTCTGCCTTTGTCAAAGTTACCCCAAAGCTGTGGTTACAGTCTTCAGTCAACACATAGAAATTTGGTCTTGGATGCACCTTACGATGGTTGCTTCGTTTCCCTTGAGGTAGGTTACTCTAATATTTACGCACTGTGTATACGTATGGACAAGCTGCCCACTCTTGATTTTCTCATTTCAGGAGGACAGCTATGTCCTTCCATTGCGTTGGCTGGGGTTACCTGTTAGGATGTCATGCCCGTCGATAAGGCAGACCCAATCCAACCCACCAATGGTCACCTGTCACGCTGAGGGCATGGTCGTGCGAATGGAATGCACAATATCTGTCTCGAAGATTAAAGTCAATGGTATGTTTTCCAGTTGTCTTTATTCTTATGATGGATGGATGTACTTTATTAATCCCAGAGGAAATGGCACATATCCACTGCTCAGGCTTTACATAATGATTATGGTCATCTGAATCAATAAAATGCAGGTGTGCTGCAGTCAGGTTAAACAGGTGTAACTCAGTGGACATCAGTTGACTCTTGTTTGCATGTCTGCTGTTGGAGGCTTAAATTTTTTAAATCTAATGCAGTAAAACATCTTGATGACATGTGTGCATTCAAAGGCAATTTAAAATTAATGGAGGTTAAAGTCCCAAGTTGATTTCAATAACGTTTGATGAACATGTTTTTTTTGTAAATTACACAATGGTGCATAAGTGAACTGACTGTTTAAATAAATTTATCCATTGTATAATTTTCTCTGCCTAAAATGCCGTGACACTTGGATTTCATGAATTTGAGCAGAAATTGGTCTGAAAGATTTTCAGTCATGTTTAATGATGGTCCCCTTGCAAAAGTTTGGGAAGGTAAAACTTTAGCGAGAGGATTAATTTTGTAAACTTTAATGGTTTTTGACTGGTTTTGGAGAAAATCTCCTGTTCCTCAACTTGACCTTTTCTAATGGTGCTCGGTAATTCTTTCAGTGAGTGGAAACTGGGAGCCACTGATGAAATCATCGTCCAAATGTGGATTTGGTGTAGTTGAACATCCTGAAGGTTTGGTCGTCTCTATTCGCTACAAACCCTGCCTGGAGATAAAGGTATTGTGCATATTTTCCAAAGTCTATAAAATTTATTTTAAGAACATAAAAATTCTTTGGTTTTTGCAGGATGGAATGTACACTTTGGAATTGGATGCGGATGGAGAAACCAAAATTTCCTGTCCATCGATGTCACCACATCAACCTGAACCCACTAAAATTCCAAAAACTGAGACAAAACCACAAACGGAACCCCCAAGGCAGAAGGGTCACACCTCTACTCCTCCACCTCTTTCTATGACTACCATTGCTCCTAAACCTACTCCGGCAAGTCGGGTATCGACAACTACAGAGATGCCCAAGAAACCAGAAGAGGGATCAAAGAAACCAGGAGACGAATCAAAGAATATCTATGATCCTTATTTGCAATACTTCCCTTATTACCCCCATTTCTTTTACCCTCGCCCTGCAAATCCAGACCAAACGCCAACACCTACGGTACAGCCAACCTCCCTGCCTGTAACCCAGACAAATGTGGCTAAAACAACCCCAGCTTCAGCTACAGAAGGCCATCCAGATCCAGTTAAGTCACCCCAGAAGCCTGTAAAACAACCTGAAAGCCAACCTGATGGTAAAGTACAGCTTCAGGTGCCAATCCCTGAATCTCATCCGTGGTATCCTGATAAAGTACCACAGCAGCCTTTTCTGCCAATTCCCCCAGTTTCTGAAGATCAAACTAAATTCTACCAGCCATTTTATCCATATGTGTGGCCCCAAGGTCCTTATGAATGGCCCCTACCACCCACAGCTCAAACCCCTACAATAGTACCCCAGGGTGCGATGCTGCCATCCATAACCCCAATGGAACCTGAAACTCCTAAACCTCAAACCTCTGAAGCTGTACCTCCTACGAAACCAACTCCAGGGGTCAAAGAGTCTCAACAGACTGAAGTGCCCGGGGGTGGAATATACCAGCAGTTATACCCCAACTTCTTCTATCCATGGCCATTGCCAGAAGAAAAGCCCACAGCTGTTCCAAAACCACCACAGACTAAAGCTCCCAAAGGAATAATCAAGCCTGAAAAACCCATGCAGCTGTCAGAGCAGGTGCCAGAAGTAAAGCCTACAGCTCGTCCAAATCCACCACAGCCTGAAGGTCCTCAGCCTCCAAACTCCCAAGTATACCAGCCTGTCTACCCCTATCCCTACCCATACCCCTTCTACTACCAACCAGAGCCTGAAAAGCCTGCAGTGGTGCCATTGCCCCACCCCATAGTTCCTCAAGTCCCAGTAAACATCCCTTTCTACCCTCAGCCGGAGCCTGAAAAGCCAACTGATGTTTCAAAACGACCTCAAGTCCCTGATGATCAAGTGCAGTACCCCTTCTATTATTACCCATTCTACCCTCAGCCAAATCAACCAGAAGATGGTACCAATATGCCGCCTGGAAAACACCAGCCTGGGCATCCCAAGCCTCAGCCAACTGAGAAGCCCACCACTTTGTCCAAGCCTCCAACTGAACCACCTAAATCTTTCCCTTCAACATCCCAGATACCAGTTAGTGAATCCAAGACTGACGTTCCCATTGAAAATCCAGTTCAAAGTGCACAGCCTCCAGCTGTCAAAACTCCAGAAGACCTGATACCTCAATTTTTCTACCCTTACTACCAGTACCCCCAGTATGTAACTCTGCCCCCTGTCACCTTCACTCAGACACCAGAACATATCGCCACTACAACCAGTAGTCCCAAGTCCACAGAAGCAGTGGTACCGCAACCACAAAGCCCTCAACCAAGCCATCCACATATCCCACCTGTGTACTGTCCTTCTTTTTGCCCATCAGGATTTTCTAATTGTTGCCCACAAATTGCTTTTCACCAGCATCTCCATCACATTGTTCCAGCTGGACCAGGCGGTAAGGACACACCTCCAGTTTATACAGGACTGCCGTTCCTCAATCCAGCAGTGTATTCTGGGTTTGGCAATAGCTTGCATTCAACTCCCCCTCCTCCAAAACCAACTGAAGCTACCACAACATCCACTGCTGCCCCCATCTCAACCTACTCCCTTCCACCTCAAAATGAAAAGCTGCGATATCATCTGCCGACAGATGGCACCACCACCACCGCTGCTGTAAGTAAACCAAGCAAGGCTACAAATCCTGAACAATACCCATATTTCCAATTGTACCCAAATTCTCTGTATCCTAATTGGCTTCAACAACATGTTGGTCAGTTACCAAGTTTAGGAGCTCACAACACTATGGCCTCTAAAAATCCTCTTCCAGTAATGCCATTAGTGCCCTTTGAGCCCTATAGTACACTGCCCCTGAAGCAGCAGAGGGGACTTCCAACTGGCACCAATTGGAATCCCTTTGGACCAAATTTCTTTCCTCTCGTTGACCCTAATCTTCGACAGCACCCTACAGCAGAGCAGAAAAGCAAACTCTCAGTTCAAGATCAACATCAATCAGACACGGCATCCGATAGACCTGAAGGGCATCCTGAAGACCAGAGTGAACTTGAACGGTTTCTGGTTCCTTACTACATGCTTCAAGATCCAGAAGCGCCTGCTCCGATCAACTCCACACAACAATCTGGGAAGGATTCAAAGAAACTTGCCGGTCATGAACAGACTCTGAAGGCCCGCCCGGATCCAAAAGGTTTTGTTCTGCTTCAACAAGGCCCACCGGGAAGGGAGCACAGTGGGTTTAATGAGCCTGTGATGCCGGTCAAACACCTAGTTCCTGAGTCGGGCTCCCTGCAACCAAACCTTGCAATGCCTCCTCCGCAAGGCCAATCTCCACAAACAGCCCAACGCTCAAAATGGTTAAAAGGATTGACTAATCTCTTACCTGTTAAAGGCAAGGACAAGAGGAGGCATGGAGTTGAATCGGAAGACTTACCTTTGCATGTCTCTACTTCGGATGGCTTTCCTTCTGTGCCTTCACCCCAGGACCCGTTAATCGATGCATCTCAACCAATCCCCAAATCCTTAAACTCATTCAAACAACTTTGGAAACCCACAACAGTTCAAGGCTCCAACCACAGGATTTTTCCTCTAGTCCCAGAAAAGGCCAATCAACACTGGAGCTCTGCAGCTGACCAGCAAGCAAATGGTATGCTGTGATTTTAAGATTCTTTTCCAGTACTTCAACCCAATCTGTCTCTTGCAGGACTGCGTCAGCACGTTCACAGAAGTGGAAATCGTTTGCAGAAATGAGTTTCCTTGATTGTGAATAAACAGTTGAAACTGATTCAGTTTGCTTTTTCTTTAAAGGTTAGAAATGTTTGCGTTTGTCAGACAAGGTTGGGCTTAAGCAAGGCCTTAACTCATGGGGCAGCTGGCTGTTGAGGACGCTGTCCTGCTAGTTTTGCAGCTGACCAGCAACCGTTGGCACGGAGGCAGTTATTTGAGTCAAAGGGTGCATTGCCCTTGCTTGACTGTTCTTATTTACTTTACCATAAATGGCTACTTCCTGGTCCCTCAAGAAGCGGTGCCCTTAAAGCACAGCCGTGTTTTAAGAACGGTATTTGTAAAAATTAAAAAAAAAAAACTGTTGACATGACAAATTTCCATTTTAGATGGTGTGATGTGAAAACTCCATGACTTGTTATAATAATCTCAGCCTGAAGCTGTAGTGTTGTCTGAACTTGAGGGTTATGTAGGACAAAAATGAGTAACTGATTCATTTTGTGGAAAAGGAAAGTGGGTTAGAGAGTCACTGACGCCAGTCAACACATTCTGCAAACATTTTCCTTGTTTGTATTAATGTCTATGTTTACCACTTCAGAGGTTCAATATAACAAGAAATCCGCTTATCTGATGTTGACTTCTGACTTGAATGTGCTGAAATTGTCTTTCATTGCTTTTTGCATGGACCAACATATTGGAACACAAAGATTTGTCTTCAAAATTTATTGAGCATCAAGTGTAAATCTTAAGTCCAGTTTAGTAGTTTTGCAAAGCATGCTGCATTTGTTGTGGAGGAAGTCTGTTGGAGATGAACTTAGAAAAACCTGATCCGGCCTGGGCAGATAGGAACAAGAGGCATGGCGGTTGGAACATTTGCAAATATTTCTCTCTTCTTCAACTTGAGGAGAACCTCAGCACTTGCTGAGCTGCCTCCACCCATTGCGGCATCGCCTGGAGCAGCGTCTGCTGCGGGTGCGTTGGGATCGGCTGCAGGAGCAACGGGAACAACCTCTGCGGACTCCACTGACTCTGCAGACAGGAACCCACTTTGCTCTGGGTTATGCATCGCCGTCAGCTTGTGGTGCCCCAGACCGAGGTTGGGTGACGCGCCGGATGTTTTTGCGTGCACAACTGGTGGCGATGGAGCTACACTGCCTGTGCCGTTGACGGGTGCTTCAAGCACCTGAAAAGACACATGCGTCACATAATGTAAAATGAAGCATGTGACTTATTTTTGGTCATAATTTTTGGAGATATTAAAACATAGTGCTTTACCTGAGGGTTATACATGTGGCAATCAACTTCGTGAATGACAGGCGAGCCTCTGGCAGAGCAGAAACCGTACATCTGGTGGAGAGTTTTCTTCAGTTTTGTTATTTTCATATTTTAAATGCATAATTCCAATAATATAGTGACTACTGCACGTAAACATCCTGTCGATGCTAAATGAATTTTTTATGTACTTACCCGCATGCCTTCAGGCAAATCCACGCAGGCATCAGCTGTGCAATTACTCTCACCTATAATGTATTCAGCAACATAGGTGGACCCACCAGACACCAACTGAAACAAGGTATTGATGAGCATCACACTGACACAGAACAAAATAAGCAAGTGAATTAAATCCTAGAGGGGCCCCACCTGTGATGTCATCCGTCCCACTTCCACAACGGTGAACGTCAGGTTCTCATTCCTCAGGTTGAAGGTTGCCAGAGAAGCTTGGACCAAGGCCAGAGCGCTGGTGTGGTTGAGGGGGAGAAGCATGGGACATCCGATGCATAAATCCTCTCTCGATTCTGTGACGAGAGAAACAGACATGCCGATGATGAACCTGTCTGTCTGCAGTTGTCTGTGGGTTACCTCAGAGAGTGATCAGAAAGCTTTACCCTCTGTTTTACACTTGAACGCTGTGACACTCAGGGCTCCACCGGCCTTCTTCACCACCACATCACAGTCTCCTTCCACTGCCTGGTGGGAACAGAATCAGTATCATCTCTACCAATGTTATTCACATCATGAAAGAGCTTAACATTTGCTTTAATCCTCATGGCTGGATAATTTAGTCGGTCTCACCGTCAGCATTTTGGGTCTGACTGTGCAGTTGACGACGGGCGTGGGGTCCATCACAGGGCAGTCGGTCTCCAGCAGGTCGAGCTCCATGACGTATGTTTCATCTCCATTCGGCTACGATGGGATACAATCAATCGATTAAAGTTACTGTCATACAAAGACCCCAGATATTTCCCTTTTCCTTTTACACATGACGCATTTTTGTGGTACTGTTCTTATTTCGCAGTTGAAAATGCTACAATCTCATCGTTCAGCCCCACGAACCCAACTAACCCCACACCTGCCGGCTTACCTGAGAGACGACCTTGATGTGCTCGATCCTGTTCAGTGCGTACTTATAGAAGTGACTGTGTTGGTGATTGAGGTAATCCAGAGCCACCTGGGCCACCTCTTCTGCTTCAAGCGAGTCACACGAAGGAACCCTCAGGTTTAGCTGAGCCCGGGCCCCCAGCAACGACACCAGAACCACAACGACACAGCTCAGGAGGTTCATTCTGGAGCAGACGAGTCCCTGTCAGGTACCAGAGCAGCAGAGAGGTGAATGGAACGGATGAGAGGCTGAGCAGCAGGAGTGTGGAGTTAATATATCCCTCTCTTCAAACAGGGGAACGGCCAAGTCAAACACTGTGTTCATCCTGTGTTGCGTGAGGGTCGTTCTCCGGTTCAGGATTACTGCCAAAACAAATGCTGGCACCGGATGAGTGTTCTCAGATTCTAATCAGTGGTGGTTCAGAGTGCTTCACTCCACATCTGGTAGCGTCTCTGTGACTTTAGACCACATGTGTCAAACTCAAGGCCCGGGGGCCATATGTGGCCCTCCACATTATGTTATGTGGCCCGCGAGAGCTTAAAAAGGTCAGTGTCTGAAAATATATAGGTCAAAAGTGTACTACATTTCCCACAATTCAGTAATTCAGCCCATTTTAACACTGACAAAACCAATTTGAGCAAAGTTAATGGCCTAACTTGTGTTTGATGTCATTTTTCTTTATTCATTGATAGTTTGATCCTTGATTGATGGAGTTCTGTGGGTTTAATAACCTGACAAATTAAAAGGATTTATGTTAGAACAGAGACACAAATTTTTTCTGTGTTATTTAACATTAAAGAGTAGTTACATTTATTTTACATTATATTGAGTTACATTCAGTTACATTTATTAGTTACATCTGGCCCTTTGAGTACAGCCTTGATGCTGATGTGGCCCTCTGTGAAAATGACTTTGGCCCCCCTGCTTTAGATGGACGCAGAAACAGCATCAACATGTGCTTAATTTTAAAACGGGTGCTCGCACCTTTTCAGCTTGCGAGCTACTTAAGTCAAAAAGATCTCCCAACTACAAAAATACCAGAATGTCCTCCCTGAGGGCCCTCGTCAGGCCCTCAGGGATTTGCTCAATCGGTTCCTGACCAGAAGATTTTGCAAACGAGGGACATAGTCGAGGGACAACCATTGCTGCCTCCCGTGTGTTTGCACTGTATTGATCCATCTTCCTGATACACTAATGTCACACCAGGTCAACAGACCCACATGAAGAATTCCAGGCAAGACAGCTCGGCAGAATCAGAGATAACAGCGTTCCACTGTTCCTGTTTAATTAATAGATTTATAAAATGAATTTCAACAACTTTTAAGTTGATGCTTTTATCATGATCAATATTCGACACGGCATTTATGTCATTTGAGCTGACAATTCTCTGAAAGTAAAAATAACCCATCTGAAAATATCATGAAGGTGTAAACTATAAAGTCATTTTACTCTTACCTGAGCAACAGAAATAACTAATAACTCTAACTCTAATATATCCACTATTCATCATAGAAGACTTTGATGGTTTTTACCTGAAGGACAGGGGTTACCCATGGCAACTGAGGCTGCTGACCCCTGACTCTGACCCAGACCCCTCCTATAGAACTTCAGCTGGGTTCACTGCAGGATGAGAGGCTGGGTGGAGATGATCATAGTCCTGCTAAAAGTCCGTTTCTAGTACCGGCGCCACCTCAGGATGACCCCTGAGAAGGCCTGTCATGTAATTGTGTTGTTCTTCATACGATTGTCTCTATTAGAGGAGAACAACACATGTGTATCATGTGACTAAAACAGACAGAAAATAAAAATAAAGAATAAAACGCGTTCTAAGCAGCATAATGCCACAGCTATTGATGTAGGAACTAAAGCAGTTTGGGCTGTTATTGAGGAAACCATCCAAAATGTCAAGACATCAGTTCCTGATTTCAGGTCTTAAATATTATAAATATAAATGCATGGGTTTGAATATTCTTCTTGTGAGCTGTTTTTGTAACGATCACATGCAGATTTACTCTTTTTTTTAAATTAAATTAAAAAGTTTAAATAGGTTTCATTATCTAACAGATGTTGATATAGATGAGAGCACATTTATGTGTGTGTAAAGAGCATTATATTGGTGATGAAACGACTTAACAACCATTAATTTTTGCTGTACAATATCATAAAGTCAGCAGTAACTTCATACGTAGGTCATGTGTGGGACATTGGGGTCAGGGCTTTGCATTGGCGTGTCAGTCTCTGGGTTCATCAATGACCAGTCTCTCTGGAGGTGGATATGTTGGTTCTGATTCTGGATTCTGGATCCGTTCCCCTGTTGACTTAAAGCTGGGGTGGACACACAGTTGTGTAACGACGAACACTCACTAAAATCTGACAAAATCTTTTATTTCCACTCTTTTCTTGTCTCCATTCTTTGGTCTATTTTGGTCTACCAGTTTGATCCCTGATCAGCTCGTGACTGAAAGATATAATGAATGTAAGGGATAGATGAATCAGGTGATCTTTAGTGTGTTAGGAAGAAGATCCACCACACGACTCGCAAGGGAACGCGCGCCAGAAGGTTGCCAGGGTAACAGCAGCCTTTTAAAAAAAATATCTTTACATTTTTTTATTGTATATTTCATTTGGGCTTCCTGCTGTCCTTGCAGATTCTGAAGTGTCCTGTTCTTCTGTGCTTCAGAACGTCCTGGAATACCTGACGGATGAAGTTCTTTCGAAAGCGTTTGGGCCGTGACGTGTGATGATGTAGGCTCTGTTGGTTTTGCACGCCAGGAGGATCGAACTACAACCATTACAGAGCAACGGATCTGCAAGAGGCCGAATCAGGACAGGAGGGTCAACGAGGTCGAGCTGGTGGTGTGATTTTGTCCCCCCCTGGTGTTCACAGAGAAATCATCAACAGACCAACGAGAACCAGTGTGGAGGTAGAAACAATTAATGTTTGGAAAAAAAGAAGGATTTGTTCCTCTTGTGTGCAGAATTAATGGCACTTCTTTAAAAGTTTTAATTAATCATGCAAACAAAATATGAAAAATGCAGGAGAAACCCCTTTTCAAAGCTAGAGTTGCTGCAAGCAAAATAAATTTAACATTTATATATATATACACTGTGTGTATATATATATATATATATATATATATATATATATATATATATATATATATATATATATATTCTGACAGGAGGCCATCGTTCACACAAGTTGTTTTTCTTTGTCTTGTCATTTGCTATTATCGTAACTTAACTGTTAGCACAAGAGAAGCTATGTTTGTGAAGAAGAAAAAGGTTTTAATGAAGTGGAATGAGTATTTCTTTGCTGAATTAAAGTTTGAAATAAAGGCAGACTGTTTGCTCCACTTTTTGCACCACTTTTATTTTGTTTCCACTCTACAGATCCAGTTAAATAAGACGCATGTTGACTCTAATGAACACACACCTGTAGGAATAGTCCTACCTGTACGTGCATTGATAGAAGCAGTGCTGCAGATTAAAGGGAACTTTAAGGCACGTGACGGCTTTTTTTTATGAGAACCAGCTCAAGAGTATGGATCAGTATTAATCACTACTTCACTAAAGATAAAACCAGTTCTGTGTTTAAATATCCAGACTGCTTTGAGTCTGGATATTTAAACACTAAACGTCTCTTTATCCTCTGTTATGAAGCCTCACAGACCAGCTGATCAAGCTCCTCCTGAGCGCTGAAATCCATACATTTGATCCATCAGACCCCTAATCGTTGATGTAGAACCCCCACTCGATCTCGGGCTCGTCGTCCAGGCGCATCACCAGGTAGGACACCAGCTGGAAGAGGTTCTGCCACAGGCCCAGGAAGACGTACAGGTAGAAGTCGCTGACGTCCATCTGGCAGTGGACCCCTGAGTAGTTCATGTCGCACACACACTCGAAGCTGTTCACGTAGTTGACGCAGAAGCCCCCGTTCAGACATGGGTCCGAGGCACACTCGTCCACGTCCTTCTCACACCTGGAGAGAGGAATTTCATCGTTTGCTTCAGAAAGTGTTATAGTCAGCTTTCACCAGCAGGTGGCGCATGTCTGCACACAGGTTCTGGTCCAGGCAGAGTTGATCCATTTAAGGGGGTTCAAATTAATTTCCACTGAGGGCCACATCAGCATAACGACAGTCCTCAAAGGGACAGATGTAACTAATAAATGTAACTAAATGTAACTCAATGTAATGTAAGTAAATGTAACTACTCCTTAATGTTAAATAATTCTGAATTTATGACTTATTCAAGTTCCAAACATTACAGTTAGACAGAAAAAACATGTTTCTTTGTTTCTCTGTTCAAACATAAATCCTTTTAATTTGTCAGGTTATTAAACCCACAGAACTCCATCAATCAAGGATCAAACTATCAATCAATAAAGAAAAATAACATCAGACACAAGTTAGGACGTTAACTTTTTGTCAGAGTTAAAATGGCCTGAATTACTGCATTATGGGAAATGTAGTACACTTTTGACCTATCATTTTTAGACAATCTGACCTTTTATGCTCTTGCGGGCCACATAAAATGAAGTGGAGGGCCACATTTGGCCCCCGGGCCTTGAGTTTGACACACGTGATCTAATGGGTGGTAATCTAACTCGTACCAGACTCCAGTGAATCCAGGCAGGCAGGAACACCTGTTGTCCCCCCCAGAGCAGTTCCCCCCATTGAAGCAGCTGTAGTTCAGTTTAGTTCCAACGCAGGAAGAAGCAGGCAACTGAGGACGCCTGAACAAAAAGATGATTTATTTTTATATGTCTTTAAAATGTTATATACAGTATGTCTTTAAAAAATGATTATATGTCTTTAAAAAAATAATAAATACTTTTTTATTGTTATTTATTATTATTATTATTATTAATTATTATTATTTATTTAATTGTATTTGATAAAATACTCACGGATTGATCTGGATGTACCAGGGGATTTCAGGAATTTTCTCGCTGTAATTGATCAGAGCATCAATCAGTTCAGCTCAGGATGTATTTTATCCGTGACCCCCCCCTAGATATTAATGGACTCACTCGCAGTATTGTCCGGTCAGGTCTGGGGGGCAGAGGCAGGAGTAACTCCCCAGGCCTTTGAGGCAGGTGGAGCCGTTGTTACACCAGCTGTTTTCACACACATCCACCTCCACCTGGCAGCGATCGCCGCCCCACCCCGCCTCGCACGCGCACCCGAACCCCCCCCCGGGAAGGTTGGTGCAGTTTCCGTGGAGACAGGGGTTGGAGGTGCAGGCATTGGCCGACGCCTCGCACAGAGGCCCCGTCCAATCAGGGGGGCACGTGCAGCGGTGGAGGTCAAACAGGTCATCGCACAGGCCTGCGTTCCTGCAGGGGTTGGGTCGACACACGTCGGCCCCCCAGCAGCCGAAACGGGAGGGCGTGCCCCCCGCTACCCTCACAAACCGCTCCTCCTGAGGTCGGGGGAGGTTCAGCTCCCTGTCCTGGAGGAACGGGAGGAGGAGGCCCCCGATCTCCACCAGACCCAAGCATCCAGACAGATCCACGCCAGCATCCGGGTTCAACCCCCCCAGGAGGATGTCCGCCCCCTCCCGGAGAAAATCCAGACCCCCTGTGGTCGTCTCAGAGGTGCTGAGGCGCTCCTGGCCCCCGTCCACCCCCATGACCCACCTGGAGCTCTGGAGCGTCTGGTTCTCCAGGCGGAGCTCCAGCGTGTGCCACGCCCCGTCGCTGATTGGCTGCTGGCTGCGAATCGTCACCGTGGGGGGGTCTTCTGTCGCCCCGGGCCGGAGCTCCACCACCAGACGTGAGTCCACCAGGGAGACGGTGACGGAGCCCGACCCCGTCCGTCCGTGAAGGAGGGTGGCGGCCGGCCGTCGGGTGCGGAAGCTGAGGGAGAGGCTGCTGAGGCGGCGTTTAATCGTCCCGTCGCTACGGTAACGCAGAACGCTGCTGTCAGCCCGGAACGTCACGTTAGACAAACCTGGAGGAGAGGAAGGAAAGGTGGTGACCCCAGCGCCGAGGAGTAACCCTGCAGATGTCAAAGGGTCGTTCCGTGGAAAATGTTCGCGTTGATTTTTAGAATTATTTCATTTCATACCAGCAGAACATTTAAAACTGGCAATAAACATATTTTTCGAGCTCAGGCACCATTTTTTAAAAGTCTTTTAGCAAATTATATCTAAAAATAAGTTTTTTCTTTTCTTTTTTTCTTTTTTTTTCCGAGTGAAAAATCTAAAGAAAAATGCCAGAAAATCTGGATGTGCTGAAACCACAGTTAGTATAAAACATAAAATTTAATTTAATTTCCCTGATGGAACCTCCTGAAGGGATGAATAAAGTCCTACTCTACGCTCTACTCTCTAAAATAAAACATGATTTATACGAATATAATTTGTAAATTCGTATAAATTCATATATTAATTTAAATTAAAATTAATTTGATATAAAAATTTAACATTAAATTATTTTTTTAATTAATTAGATCACGTGTGTCCCTGCTGGACACTCACACTCAAAGCCCTGGGGGCGGGGCTGACATGCGGCAGCGGCGGGACACGGGGACAGCTCGCACCACTTCACCTCCTCGCAGCGCCGGCCCGCGGTGCTGGGGGGGCAGCTGCAGATGTAGTCGTCCCACACGGGGTAACACGCCCCCCCGTTGAGGCAGGGGTTGACCTGATGGAGAGAAGACACGCCCCCCCGTCAGTGACGCGTCACCAGCGATGGTGAAGGTGAGGCAGCGGCGCACGACTCACGGCACAGGCGTCGTCGCTGCCGCAGCCTGGCGTGACCCCGACCAGTCGCTGCAGGGGGTGGGACTCCACCGGGGTGGGGGTCGGGTAGAACTGGAGTCGTCTGCTGTTGATCCTCAGGTCCTGGACGCAGCCCTTGAAGTACCCGCCGAAGGACGCGGAGGCCCTGGGCTCCGGTAGCCCCCCCACGAAAACCAGATCCCCATGATGCACCTGGACGTGCCGGATGGGGAGGGAACCCTGACGCTGGGTCGACTGGAACAATGTGACCTCCGCCGCTTCCAGCTTCACGGTCACCAGGTGGAAGTGTCCGTCGCTGACCCCCTCATGACCCACGAGGGTCTCGAAGTTGTTGACCTGAACTTTGACCCTGCCCCCCTCCAGCCACAGGCGGACGAACTGGCTGGTGCTGTTGGTCAGGACGAGCAGCAGGCCGCCGGGCCGCCGCGTGCGGACGAACATGGAGACGGTGAGGGCGTTGCCGTCGCCGGGGGCGCCGTCCAATGAGAACACAGCGTAGCTCTGCAGTTGTTCGCCTCCAAACCGGGCGGTGATGGACTCTGTGGGGAGGAGAAGAAGTGAAAATCAAACTCACCCATGAGAATAAGTTGTCAAAGGCCACGTAATGAATACACTACTTTATTTCTGACCCTTATTTCTAACCTTTATTTCTGACCCTTATTTCTAACCTTTATTTCTGACCTTTATTTCTGACACTTATTTCTAACCTTTATTTCTGACCTTTATTTCTAACCTTTATTTCTAACCTTTATTTCTAACCTTTATTTCTGACCTTTATTTCTGACACTTATTTCTAACCTTTATTTCTGACCTTTATTTCTAACCTTTATTTCTAACCTTTATTTCTAACCTTTATTTCTAACCTTTATTTCTGACCCTTATTTCTAACCTTTATTTCTGACCCTTATTTCTAACCTTTATTTCTAACCTTTATTTCTAACCTTTATTTCTAACCTTTATTTCTAACCCTTATTTCTAACCCTTATTTCTAACCTTTATTTCTGACCCTTATTTCTAACCTTTATTTCTAACCCTTATTTCTAACCTTTATTTCTAACCCTTATTTCTAACCTTTATTTCTAACCTTTATTTCTGACCCTTATTTCTAACCTTTATTTGTAACCTTTATTTCTAACCTTTATTTCTGACCCTTATTTCTAACCTTTATTTTTGACCCTTATTTCTAACCTTTATTTGTAACCCTTATTTCTGACCTTTATTTCTAACCCTTATTTCTAACCTTTATTTCTAACCTTTATTTCTAACCCTTATTTCTAACCTTTATTTCTGAGGCCAGCGTGTTCAGGTCCCCTCATTCACGCTGAGCGAGTGGAACACGTTTTTTTAAATCCTCAGCCCAGGTGTAACCGGATGCCTCCTAAGTGTCTAACTGTTCTATTTGTATTGGAGCTTAAGCTCCTTTAACGTCTCCATCAGACTTTAGCGCCGCTTTCTCCATCGCAGCTTCTCCACCCTCAACAGATGGAGAACTTTCTTTGCCAAGTGAAAGCAGTTAAATGTATTTCCAGTGTAATATAAGCTAGGATTTACCTCCCCATCAGTGAAATCTCCAATAATTAAATGTAAAAAAATGTAACTACTCCTTAATGTTAAATAACTCTGAATTTATTACTTATTTAAGTTCCAAACATTACAGTTAGACAGAAAAAACACGTTTGTTTGTTTCTCTGTTCAAACATAAATCCTTTTCATTTGTCAGGTTATTAAACCCACAGAACTCCATCAATCAAGGATCAAACTATCAATCAATAAAGAAAAATAACATCAGACACAAGTTAGGACGTTAACTTTGTTCACAACGTTTCTGTCAGGGTTAAAATGGGCTGAACTACTGCATTGTGGGAAATGTAGTACACTTATGCCCTATTTATTTTTAGTGACCTTTTATGCTCTCGCGGGCCACAAAAATTATATGGAGGGCCACATTTGGCCCCCGGGGCCTTGAGCTTGACACACGTGGTTTAGATGCACAACTCACGAGTTATTCTTGATTTCTGCTGCTTTTCTAACAACACAAAGTGATTCATGAAATGTGAGCAAAGGGAAACAAATTCAGTAAACTAATTCTCCAAATCAAGTCGGTTTATTCTTTAGTTCTGCGATGCGTTTGAGAGCCCATTGGTGGAAATAAGCATAGCTCTTTGTTAGCATTTTGCAGTTCAAAGTGTTGCCACTAGAGGTCACTCTTAAGCATAATAATTCCTTTTCTTTTTACAGACTATGAAATGATTTTGGGGTTCCACCTTTAACTCCCAGCTGGTGTGTGTGTGGTTGTGTTGACGGTGTGTGTGGACGCCTTACCCTCTTCACAGCGGCCCCCCTCATACGGCCGGTGGCACTCGCAGGTGTAGCTCCCCCCCCCGCGGCTGATGCATCGTCCGCGGTTCTGACACGGGTTCTCTGCACACCCGTCTGTGTGGCTGCACCCTGTGGTGACGTTCACCTGAGCGGCCGAGCCCCCCGGAGCGGGCAGCACCAGTTTGGAGCCCACAAACACGTCTCTGAAGCAGCCCAGAAATGGAGGGGGGTGGTCCGGTTCATCCGTGGCCCCCCCTCCAGCTCCTATGATGAGGCCCTGACTGACTCCTCCCAGATCAGGGAGGTCAGAGGTCGGCTGGATGTGCGCGCTGGACCCCCCGGTGCAATTCCCCTCGGTGCAGATGGTCCGGATGAGGCTGACGGGCCCCCCCAGCGTGGCTTCCACCGTGTACCACGTGTGATTGGACCAGGACAGCGGCAGCTCCTGGAGCAGCACGCCGGGGTCGCGACCTCTCCGGCTCCTGAGGCCCAGGCGACCCCCCGTCAACTCAATGCTGAGGAGCAGGTCGCCCACCCGGCGCTGCATCAGGGTGCCCCCTGGCCTAGCCGCCCTGAAGCTGAAGGTCACATTCAGAGGAGCCCCCCCGTCTAGAAGCAGCGTCTCCACCGACACGAAGCCTCTGGACTCGAAGGAGAAGACGGTGGAGGTCCGGCAGCGGGGGCCAGTGAAGCCAGGGGGGCAGAGGCACGAGGGCATCTGCTCTCCTTCAACCAGCAGGGGGGAGCACGTCCCCCCGTTCGCACACAGGTCGCCATCGCAGCCTGAAAGTGCGGTCGTGCAGGTGGCCCCCCCATACAGGAGGCCGTTTTGGCTTTGTGGGGAGCAAAGGCATCTGAAGCCATCGCCGTGACTCTGGCACACCCCCCCATTTTGGCACGGATGGTGTTCACATCCGTGAACGTCCTCGTCAGAGAACGCTCCTGCAAAGAGAAATTCAAGGTTACGGATAATAAAACTATAAAAACTAGCAGCTGCTTGAAATTAAGATAAAGAATCTGTGACAATTTAAAACCAAATTACAAATTACAAGTTAATATAAAACATTTAATTTAATATTAAATTACAATTTAATATAACAAATGTAATTTAATATTAAATTGCAATTTTATATAAAACAAATTACAATTTAATATAAAACATTTAAATTATATTAATATTATATTATATCATATCATATTATATTATATTACAATTTAATACAATTTACAAAGTAATATAAAACATTTCATTTAATATTAAATTACAATTTAATATAAAAGAACACATCTATATACACATTGGCTTTAAAATGTTATAAATATTTATAAATGTTATCCATATTTAGTTACAGCATTCATGTTATAATCAAACATTTACCTGCATAAAGCAACCATAACATCCAGGTGTGTGCGCTGAATCTCAACATTGTCTTCACTAAGCCTCCCAGAATAAATAATAAAGAAATATCTTCATTTTAGTTCAAAGACAGGCAGGGAAAACATCATCAACGCTTCTTATCACCCATGTGTGCGTTTTCTGAAACGCTTGTCACGCTGCAAGCAATACAGGAGGGATTAAGCTAATGCACTTACAGTGTCTTATACATTAAACGTGTTGCCAGAGGGAGGGGCTCATCCAGAAGGATAATTTCTGCACCAGATGAAAACCACAGCGAGTTATCATTCTGGAGTAAACTGTGAACTCTACTTGAGCAGAAGTGAAGATTTCTCTTTCTTACAACTTCTGTAAAGGGAAATATTCCCACAATCTAATACATGAAGACACCTTTGCACATGGATGCACACATGCACTAGAGATTTGAGTGCTATTTGGCTGCAGCAGTGGGTTGAACCGAAGCCCAATCTTTGAAAGAAGTAATCTTGGTTCTAATCTGGGGAATGTTTTTCCCATCAAAGCTTCATTGACGTAATTTTCTCCGAAGAACCCTGAAATACTCTTAACCTTGTGATTTCCTGGGTGTTCACTTCTTATGCATTTGGTCTGGATCAGATAATAACACCCACTTCATGTCATAACCCAGGATGTGGGCCTGAGATCAAATATATAAAATAAAATAAAGTTTATTGTGATTGACCTTTATTGCATGTACCAGTTTGGACAAAAAAATTTACTGCAGTGATTTCTCACTATTTATGTAAATAAACAGTACAACTGACATATTACAACGTGATAGGTTTATGTTGTAATAGAATTATTATTATTATCATCACATAAAAAAACCAACACCTTATAAAGAGGCATTAATCCTTTTTCTTTAGTGGAAGCAAAAGAAACTCACCTCTCTACTTTTATTTTCAAGCCCAGTACTCAAATGTTTGTTTTTGATTTTCTAATAGTGTTTTAAATGGGTTTTTTTTAATGTTTTCAAATGTATTTTTTACTCATTGTAGTTCGCTGGAGATCATAAGCTGCTGTATAACTACATTACCCACCTTCGCATGACCCTTACGTGAGCTCTCCTCTTTAATTTTATATTCAAAATTAATTTTATATTCGTACACATATAAGTAAGTGTAAATTTATTATATTTATTTAGATCGATTTTTATCTGCGGTTATATTTGCAGGACTATTTTCTATTTTCGCTCGACTATTTTCTTTTTTCGCTTCCGGATATTGAAAGTGACGTCACGGGATTCAAGCTGTATCAGCCAATAGGCGGCCGGCTTGTTACGGCGTCCGACGTTCCGACCAGGATGAGAGTCGTTACTTCTATCCAGGATATTATTCCTGTTTCTTTTCCTTTTCCTTCCACCTGCGGTCTGTTTTGTTCTCTATTAACGCGGATTTTCTCTCCCAGGTAAGATTTAAACAGAACGTTTGGACGTTTGCTAACCTTCATTTCCGGGGAAGCAGCAGAGGTCGTTTGTCAACAGTCTCCTCGGAGGGGGCCCGCCCGTCAGACTGATAACACATAATGGGGGTCCTTGAGGTGGGAGCGGAGTGTCCGAACGGATCGCCGGTATTAAACGATGCAGCTAGGCTTGTGTTAGCTTGATGTAAAACACAAATAAAGGTTTTTTTTAATTGAACTGAATTAACCAGTATTCAGTTATGACGTCACATATTTATCTTGATTTAGAACGAGGAGAAATATGAACACCTTAAACGTTATTGGTGACACAAAACATTTCAGGCAGCAGGAATCCTCCTCCTGGTGGAACGGTGCAACCTCTGGATGACGTCATCGTGCTAGCATCACACATGCTAATCCTTGCACACATGAAACCTGTTACCTGGGAGATGTTTCTCCTCTTCTCTTCCAGACACACCGATGAAGAGGAGGCCTTGTAATCCCCTGCGACCCAAACGCAGCCGGCGGACCGGCGCCGCGGCGGAGGATCCCCTTCCGGACTCCCACGCCTCCCCGACCTGTCAACCCGTTCCAGAGCCGACCTCTGAACCCGTTCCAGTGCCGACCTCTGAACCCATTCCGGAGCCGACCTCACACATCCGACACCTGGCCATGTCCCAGCACGGCCGCAGCCTCCTGAGGTTCCTGAACGAGGACCGGATCCGGCAGCGGTTCTGCGACGTGTCCGTGTCCGTGGGGGGGAAGCTCTACAGCGCCCACAAGGTGGTGCTGGCGCACGGGAGCAGCTACTTCCACGCCGAGCTGTCCAAGGACCCGGCCGTGGCCCAGGTGACTCTGGACCACATGGAGGACTCTGTGTTCCAGCACCTTCTGGGCTTCTTGTACACCTCTGAGTGCGTCGTCATGGAGACGGACCTGCCGGCTCTGACGGCGGCGGCTCGGTTCCTGGACATGATGGACGTCCTGAAGCTGCTGTATGAAGACGAGGACGACCAGCCGGCGCCGGAGATCCAGGTGGAGGAGGATGTACGAGGGTCTCCTGAGCCGGATGTGACCTCCGCATACTCGCCGGCGGGCGACCCGGACCTGCAGAACCCGCCTCAAGCGCCTTTTGGTGGACGTGTTGGCACTGAGGACCCGCTGCAGGTCCGGCTGCTCGAGATCCAGAACGTCGCGCCACAGGAAACGAAGATGGACGTTCAGAAGATCGCTGTGACGCGTCGATCCGCCCGCCGGAGGACGCCCGCCAAGTACCAAAGAGACGACGCGGAGCACGCCGTCAGCGCTCCTGATGGGAAACACGACACCGTATCATCAAATGAGGACGCTAAAGGAAGAGGAGAAGAAGAGGGGAGGGCGGGGCCAAAGCAAACGCCACGCCTGGATGTGAAGGACACGCCCATGGAAGAGGAGGAGGAGGCGGCAGAAGCGATGGAGGACGCTTCCGCCCAGCAGGAAGTCGATGAGGTAGAAGGGGCGGAGCTCCAGGCTGTCGGAGAGGTGGAGGTGGAGGCGTGTCCGGCGTCGGCGGCGGCAGGAAGCTCCGCCCACAGCCCGGTTTACCCAGAAGGCCTTGCTCCGGTCATCATTCAGACATCCAGCAAGAAGACGCTCAAGTGCCCCAAATGTGACAAGACGTTTGACCGAGCAGGTGGGAAGCAGAGGGGGCGGGGTCTGCAGGAGGGGGCGGGGCCATCCATACATTTATAGAGTGTAGTGTTTCTGTTATCCTGGAATTAGTTTGTTGTGATTTCAACTCTCATTCATTCCTCTTCCGTACGACTTCCCCTGCGTTCGTGGGTCACGGGGGTTTCTGGAATCTATCCCAGAAGACTTAGCGGTATTTTAACTTTCACCACCGGTTAAATTATTGTCTTTAGTTTGATTTATTTTTCGCAGCAAACATTTTAAAGTCCAAAGTTTTAGTTTTAAATGACAACAAATGGAGAAAGAAAAATCAAATTCGGTCAAATTGCTCTTTATTATCAGTTTAAAGCTGATTGATCGATCGCTGCCACCTTCTGGCGGTAGTGCCGTATTACAACCAGGCCGCTCACTGACGTTCTTTCTCCTGGTGTTCCACAGGGAAGTACGAGAGTCACACCAGGGTTCACACGGGTGAGAAGCCGTTCCAGTGCGACGTCTGTCTCCAGCGCTACTCCACCAAGTCCAACCTGACCGTTCACAAGAAGAAGCACGCCAGCGACGCCCCCTTCCAGAAGAAGGAGCACAAGTGCCCCTTCTGCAGCAAACTCCACGCCAGCAAGAAGACGTTAGCCAAGCACGTCAGGAGGTGAGACGCCCGGAAAAAAAAACAACATACAAGAAAGGGGTTCGGCAGGTTTTCCTCCTGATGGTGTCTCCTCTGTCCCGCCAGGTTCCACCCAGAGCACATTCAGGAGTTCCTCACCAAGAGGAAGAGGAAGAGCGAAGGCTGGAAATGTGCTGTAAGAATCAATTTTTGGACGCAATTTTTTAAAATCACGATAATCTGAACGTACAGAAGAGGTTTGATGATGAATAAGTGAACTTTGAACCCGTCTGACCCAGATCTGTCTGAAGACCTTCACCCGCCGGCCTCACCTGCAGGAGCACATGATCCTCCACACCCAGGACCGACCGTTCAAGTGCTCCTTCTGCGACGAGTGCTTCAAGTCCAGGTTTGCGCGACTGAAGCACCAAGAGAAGTACCACCTGGGTGAGAAATGGAAGGGATCTACCTCCACCCCCGTGCCCCCCCCCCGTGCTGCAGAATGCAAGGACGACGCTGTTTAACCCTCTCGTTTCCAGGCCCGTTCCCGTGCGAGATCTGCGGCCGGCAGTTTAACGACACAGGAAACAGGAAGCGGCACATCGAATGCACGCATGGAGGCAAGAGGAAGTGGACCTGCTTCGTTTGTGGGAAATCTGTACGGGAGAGGTACGTCGCTGCGTTCCTGTTACGTAACTGGAGCCAGACAACATCCTGATTCTTCTTCTCTTGTTTTTTTGTGGACAGGACAACCCTGAGGGAGCACCTGAGGATCCACAGTGGGGAGAAGCCTCACCTGTGCAGCATTTGTGGACAAAGTTTCCGTCACGGCAGCTCCTACAGGTGAGGTTTGAAGATCGGCGGCGGAGTAACCCAGAATGAGTCCAATCGCTCTTTCCACAGGCTCCACCTCCGAGTTCACCATGACGACAAGCGCTACGAGTGCGACGAATGCGGGAAGACCTTCATCCGCCACGACCACCTGACCAAACATCAGAAGATACACTCAGGTGCGGGTTCTCGTGTGATTTTCATCATTTCCCGTCAGGATGGAGGGTTAAATGAACTCCTGTGTGCTGCAGGTGAGAAAGCGCACCAGTGTGAAGAGTGTGGGAAGTGTTTCCGGCGCCACGATCACCTGACGGTTCACTACAAAAGCATTCACCTGGGAGAGAAAGTCTGGCAGAAGTACAGATCTGGTTCCTCTGCTGTTTGTTCTTGACATTTTTCAAGCTTCACTTTGAGTTTCTTTGTTAAGGAGAATCTTTTTCTCAGGTATAAATCAGCCGTGCATCAGTGCGAGGTGTGCAAGAAGGAATTCAAAGGGAAGTCGAGTCTGGAAATGCACTTCAGGACGCACTCAGGTAGGAATCAACCAGCAAACATGGATTCTGTTGATTTAACATGACCAGATAGATTCTATCAGGGGGGTCACACTCATTTCCACTGGGGGCCACATCAGCATCACGGCTGTCCTCAAAGGGCCAGATGTAACTAAATGTAACTAAATGTAACTACTCCTTAATGTAACTAATAAATGTAACTAAATGTAACTCAATGTAATGTAATGTAACTAAATGTAACTACTCCTTAATGTAACTAATAAATGTAACTAAATGTAACTCAATGTAATGTAACTAAATGTAACTACTCCTTAATGTAACTTATAAATGTAACTGAATGTAACTCAATGTAACGTAACTAAATGTAACTACTCCTTAATGTAACTAATAAATGTAACTAAATGTAACTCAATGTAATGTAACTAAATGTAACTACTCCTTAATGTAACTAATAAATGTAACTAAATGTAACTCAATGTAATGTAACTAAATGTAACTACTCCTTAATGTAACTAATAAATGTAACTAAATGTAACTCAATGTAATGTAACTAAATGTAACTACTCCTTAATGTAACTAATAAATGTAACTAAATGTAACTCAATGTAATGTAACTAAATGTAACTACTCCTTAATGTAACTTATAATTGTAACTGAATGTAACTCAATGTAACGTAACTAAATGTAACTACTCCTTAATGTAACTAATAAATGTAACTAAATGTAACTCAATGTAATGTAACTAAATGTAACTACTCCTTAATGTAACTAATAAATGTAACTAAATGTAACTCAATGTAATGTAACTAAATGTAACTACTCCTTAATGTAACTTATAATTGTAACTGAATGTAACTCAATGTAACGTAACTAAATGTAACTACTCCTTAATGTAACTAATAAATGTAACTAAATGTAACTCAATGTAACGTAACTAAATGTAACTACTCCTTAATGTAACTAATAAATGTAACTAAATGTAACTCAATGTAATGTAACTAAATGTAACTACTCCTTAATGTAACTAATAAATGTAACTAAATGTAACTCAATGTAATGTAACTAAATGTAACTACTCCTTAATGTAACTAATAAATGTAACTAAATGTAACTCAATGTAATGTAACTAAATGTAACTACTTCTTAATGTAACTAATAAATGTAACTAAATGTAACTCAATGTAATGTAACTAAATGTAACTCAATGTAATGTAACTAAATGTAACTACTCCTTAATGTAACTAATAAATGTAACTAAATGTAACTCAGTGTAATGTAACTAAATGTAACTACTCCTTAATGTAACTAATAAATGTAACTAAATGTAACTCAATGTAATGTAACTAAATGTAACTACTCCTTAATGTAACTAATAAATGTAACTAAATGTAACTCAATGTAATGTAACTAAATGTAACTACTCCTTAATGTAACTAATAAATGTAACTAAATGTAACTCAATGTAATGTAACTAAATGTAACTCAATGTAATGTAACTAAATGTAACTACTCCTTAATGTAACTAATAAATGTAACTAAATGTAACTCAATGTAATGTAACTAAATGTAACTACTCCTTAATGTAACTAATAAATGTAACTAAATGTAACTCAATGTAATGTAACTAAATGTAACTACTCCTTAATGTAACTAATAAATGTAACTAAATGTAACTCAGTGTAATGTAACTAAATGTAACTACTCCTTAATGTAACTAATAAATGTAACTAAATGTAACTCAATGTAATGTAACTAAATGTAACTACTCCTTAATGTTAAATGACTCTAAATTTCTGACTTATTCTAGTTCCAAACATTACAGTTAGACAGAAAAAACACGCTTGTTTGTTTCTCTGTTCCAACATAAATCCTTTTCATTTGTCAGGTTATTAAACCCACAGAACTCCATATTAGTATATAAAGAAAAGTAAAACATAAAGAAATATATACTTCTGTTAGATTAGTATATAAAAAAAAAACATTCAAGGATCAAACTATCCAATGAATAAAGAAAAATAACATCAAACACAAGTTAGGACATTAACTTTGTTCACGAGGTTTTTGTCAGAGTTAAAATGGGTTTAATTAATGCATTGTGGGAAATGTCGTTTTTGGAGAAGGCACAATATTGACCAACAGTATTTTCCGCTCTATGAGGCGCACCTAAAAGCCTTTAATTTTATGCTCTCGTGGGCCACGTAAAATAATGTGAAGGGCCACATTTGGCCCCCGGGCCTTGAGTTTGACACACGTGAGCTACGGTTCTGTCGTGGATTGGGCCAGACCAGACCGCAATGACCAGATCTCGCCTCTGGGGGTCAGGCTTATCGAATTCCAGAGCCATTCAAGCTGATGTCCCGTAAATAAAACTGGACCACATCAGCTTTATCTTCAAAATGTCATCAAGTCATTTTTATCCGAGCATTTTGACATCAAACAGGAACAAGAATGAAGCTATCCCAAGCTTAAGTCTGAATTAAATAAACTCGACTCGGTACAGAAGTGTGTGGATGATGAGTTTGTGGAAGTTAGTCCACAAACTCATCATCATTTTGTTGGAGGGGTGTAGTCAGGCTAGGCTAACCCGACTAGACCCCTCCCACCTCACGCCCACGTGTCATGTGTTCACCCGTAGGAGAGAAGCCCCACCGGTGTCCCGAATGCAATCAGACGTTTCGGATCAAGAAGACGCTGACTAAGCACATGGTGATCCACTCGGACGCCCGCCCCTTCAACTGCCCCCACTGCAGCTCCACCTTCAAGAGGAAGGACAAGCTGAAGTACCACGTGGACCACGTGCACAGCCCCCGCTTCGGCGACCCGCCCCTCGCCGCCGTCGCCGACCACAAGGCCACCCCCGTTCCCTTCGAGGAGCCGTCGAAGGCTTACCGCGCCGAACCCAAGAGCTCCGCCCCCGCTAACGTCTGCGTTCCCGTCACGTTGATCCCCGTGCAGCTGGCGGGCGACGGGAACGCCCATCGGGGGGCGTCATCGCTGCCCTCACAGACTCAAAGCGTGGTGAACCTCCAGGCTCAGGGGGGGCAGCAGCAGCAGCAGCAGAACTCGGGGTACCCGGCCCCCACGGATCTGGCGTTCCTGGAGAAGTACACCCTCACCCCCCAGCCCACCAACATCGTCCACCCCGTGAGGCCCGAGCAGATGCTGGACCCCCGGGACCAGTCGTACCTGGGGACGCTGCTGGGGCTGGACTCCGCCTCCACGGTGCAGAACATGTCCAACAGTGACCACACCCACTGACCGACACGCCCGACTGTCACCACGTGCGAAGTAACTCTGTGTTTGGAGGGGTGGGAGCAAAACCACCATTATAGACCTCCAGTCTGCCAGAACGTTAAAAGACCAAAAAGAAGGTTTTCAGTTTGTTTCATGATGAATCACATGATTCTGAATTTCTTCCTGTTGATTGGTCGATTTTCTTTCACGATGGACTGGGGTACGATTTATTTATAGTGACCCAAAAAAAACGCAGGACATAATTCAATCAATTTTGTCCCTTTCTGCTCTTATTCTGCTCTAATCCAGGACGTGTTGTGTCTTCAGTTATTATTTAATCCCGACTCTCCGGTTTTTACTGGACTTTACTTTTTGATGCCACATCAAAACTTTTATTGTAAATTGTGTTGTACTCGCAAAAGAGTTTAACTTGTTTTCTCCCAGTTATTTTGTTGGATTTTAATAAATAATTTAATTAAATTAATTTATACAGTAAAAACTGTAAATATTTGCTTGATCTCAAAGTCTTATAATAATATTAGAACGATTTGTCTGCTACAAGGAACTGGTTTGATAGAAAATAAATATCAGTTGATAAATGAAATTAAAAAGTCCTGTAATCTTGATTTAGATTAAGCGTGTGTGTGTGTGTGTGTGTGTGTGTGTGTGTGTGCATGTGTGTGTTTATAGAAACACAAATCAAACTCAGACTCGCTTGTTGGAGCTGAACATCTTTATTGATATGAATCCGTTAAACTTACTCCGTTTTTATCTGTTGAATGAATTTACAATTAATCTGAAAATCCAGAAATGCATTAAAAAAAGGAGCCGAGTCGTTTCCCTAAAGGATGACATCAGTTTTTCTGGTTTGTTGTGATGTCACAATCGTTGCTCTTCTCCTTGGCGATGAAGCCTGAGCAAGAATTCTGTCTAAAAAAGTCAAATGAGTGAGATTTAAATGCAGAATTAAACATGTAAATATGAACTATTAGTGAGAAAACAACATCATCAGCATTAAAGTGTAAAATCAGTGTAAATCCAGGATCAATACGTACCGCCTTCCGCTGGGACTAGTTACGACCTGGAAAATAAATGATAATTAACTCATTAATACTAGTAGTAATCATTTTTAAATAAAACATTTTAAATTAAAAAAAAGATAATTAACTCATTAATACTAGTAGTAATAATTTTTAAATTACATTTTTTTAAATTAAAATTAAACATTAAAAAAATGTAAAAAATAAATAACTCATTAATACTAATGACAATACTAACAATCACCGACATCATCATAGTGTGAGTAATAATTATTACTATTATTATAAACTATTATTTATGCTTTACAAATAGTTATCTTTAGTTAGCATCTCTGCTAGCAGTCTTTATCCTTCACATTCAGGTTTGTTAATTTACTCTAATCTGGATTATGATCAGATTACGGTGTTTGCCTGCAAGAAAACTAAAAAAGTCAACAGATTTAGCGTCTGTTTTTTTTTGTCGTGGCTCTCAGGTTAAGGGAGTGAGAAGCTTTAAAACCCATTTGACCTGTTCTGAACCACATCAGGACTGTTCTGGTTTATTTCCCAGCACTGATTCTTACATCTGGACAGAGTCGGGGTCCCATCGGCGCACTGGGCGTCAGAATAACGCGGCGTCCTCCAGCTCGATCGCCTCACACATTCCAGCTTTATGACCTCTCCATCTTTTATTGGCTGGACTCCTACAGGAATTAACTCTGGATATAAATGAGTGTCCAGCAAACAGAAGGTGGCTGCGAGAAGAAACACAAAGACGTGTTTGTTATCGGTCTAAAAATGTTTAGAAGGACTTCAGATTCAGGATAAATTATGTTGCTGAAGTGATGATAGTATTGGTAGTTCTTAAGGATTCCCACGATGCATTCTGGTATTCAGTGCTGAAATATTGATCACACCAACTTCATAGCAGGATCAACATTTCTTGAAAAGACTTTTGATTTTTAAGGAAACATAACTGCTGCCTGGAAACGTTCAATTCTATATAAGGACAGGTTTAGTCTTATATCTTCCACTCACTGCAGGTCGGTGCTTCCGTCCAGCTTCCATCTCTGCACTTTATAGATGTTTTATTGTTCACTTCTTCTAAAGTATATCCGTCTTCACACTCATAGTGTAATTCAGAATTTGTAGGAAACAATTCCTGGTATTCCTGAAGGATGATGACGGCGTGGGGGATTTCAGGAGGTGCTCCACATGCACGGTTACTTCCTTTAAATAAGAAATAAATCATGAATCACAACACTGATGGACGCTGAGCTGCTGTAGCTGTGATTTAGAGCAGTTAATATTATATTTGTGGTTTTATTTAACGTTAAGGGATGAAGGCGTACTCCTACAGACGGGCACCGGGGACCAGGTTCCGTTCCTGCACACGGCTGAAGTGCTGGGGGCCCCGAACTCGTAGCCTTCATCACATCCTATGGATAACTCGGCGCCGTCCTGGTACCAACTGCCATGGTGCCCCAGAGGGTTTCCGTTGGCAACCGTTAGAGGAAGACAAGCGGTTTCATCTGAAGGAAAAAAGACGGTCAGTAAAAACAGATCCTGATTCGTTTTATCTGAGCGATTCCCTCTTCTCTGTTTCATGAGATGATTTCTTTAGAGACATTTGGTTTGCATGAATTTGATAAATTTCATAGATTGTTTTAAAAACTTCTCAGAATAAATGTCGACCCATTGACACTTGATTTTTTTTAACTTTACATTTCAATGTTGTGAAAAACGAGAGCAAAAATTGTACTCGAGGCTAATTTTGCCTTAAACCAAATATTTATTTCCACAAACAGACGCAAGACTTCGTGACACCTCTAGTACCCATCAATAAATGTGATTCTGAAGGGCTTCAGAAACAAACGATTAGCTGTAAAGTGTCTTCAGTAAAAGAAGAATTCATAGTGTTGTGAATAAACATGTCAGTTCTTCACTGGATGTGACTCAAAGGCCTCATTGAATGTTTGAGCTTTCTAATCATGAAGTTGTGAAATTATTTAAATTTAAATTTGATTTAATTTAAATTTGATTTCATTTAAATTTAAATTTAATTACTGCCCATTTTTTAATTTTTTGTAATAATCTGTTAATCTCTTTCAGATTGACATGGTTATCCCTTCTTTAAATCTACAAAACTTCACAGCTGCACTCCGTAGACGCGGGTTACCTATACACTGTGGTTCTGGAGTCCACATTCCGTTCACACATGTGCTCGTCGCCCACCATTCCTCCCCCGCCGGTTTGAACCCCCCATCACAGGTGTAACTGAGACTGGATTCTTCAGGGTAACTTTCTTGCACAGGAATAAAATAACCGTCATTCAGGCGGGGAGCATGACAGCCCTGAGATGGGATTTCCCCTGAAAAACCCCCCCACAATATTTAATATGTAAAATACATAAGAATCATATTTAATATATTGTAATTTACAAAAGATGGTTGTAAATCAGAGAACTGGACTTTCTTACCGTGCAGCGCTCCAGGAAACCAAAGCAGGAGAAGAAGTCTGAGGAACGTCCGACTCATTTTGGGAACAATTCACTGATGACCCAGAAGCACGAGTTCAGTTCAGACCTGGACAGATCAATAACTGTCAAGCATTCCCCGAATGATAAGAGAGTCAACACGACGTCAGGGTCAGAGGTCACTGCCACCACCTGGCTTCCAGGTGCAAACACAGTTCATGTCCGAACAGCTGAGTCTTGTCTTTATTCCCTATAAATAAAGTGATTACATGGTTTTACGATTGACTTCTTTTCCAACATGACCAAAACAGTCGTGTTGGGTCTCATAATGTTCTAGAAAACACCTCTGTTTCACACACACGTGTGAAACATGAAGACCTTGATTCCTGTCAATCAGAAACTCTTTATTTGGGAAAGTCATGAGTTTGTTTACTGTCCAGATTTCCTGTTGGTCACCTGGTCAGGATGATGAAATACTGACTTCAGTACGGAGGGTGGAATTCTCTACATGATGCTTTTAATTGTAAGATTTTTTTTTTTAAATTAATGACACTGCCTTACAGTAACTTTACCCTCAAAGGCCATTTTTAGGTTACAAATTTTCGACAACCAATGAGGGTTCACTATTTGGCAATTTAGAAAAAAATCATATCATGTTTATTTTCTCAAATTTAATGGAACCAAAAAGAGATGAAATTAACATTAATAGCACACATGACAAATTGCAGGATTCTTTAATTGCAGGTTTTTGGGTACAGATAAGAAAGGTGAGAAATAAGTCAAAATCACTAAGAAGAACAAAAAGCACTTATTGAACAGCAGAAAATCAAGTCTCATTTGCTTTTTCTAATTTTAAATGCAAGGATTCAGTATTTTAATTAAGTAAAATTTTTAATTTTTAGACACAATTTTTTTATTTATTTGATTGCAAGACGTTCGATCATCATTAGTCTTTTTCGGTAAATGAATATAGCTGATAAAAGTAGATTGTACGTCAAATTAAAAGAATTATTGTTTTAGGGTGATAAACTGATTCATCAAATATCTCTAATACTGTACTTAAATTTACTGTTAGAAGACAAATTCCAAGCAAAATTTTTGAGTATTTCCAAAACTTTTTGTTGAAAGTTTCCGGTCTGTGATGCGTCCAGTCGCCCAGTCGTGATGGAGCCTCAGCAATAATGCTGTTAGAATGACATCACATCAAACTGTTAGAATCCTCCATACGAATGAATAATCAAACACTTTAAGTCGGTGGTTTTGGAGGACACTCACCATGTCTACGTCGTACTGGGTACAGCCTGAAAGCAGAGCAGGAGCAGCTTCTTATTGTCATGGAAACCAGAGCGACTGAACCACCATGAGTTTGACTCAGCACAGGATCAGAACTCACAGAAACAACCCAACACTTCAATTTAGAGCAACTTCCAGTGAAGAGTTAGAGAGACGGCCCCAAGATGTGCTGGCGATACATTCGGGGTGTACCCCACCTGTCGCCGATAATCAGCAACCCCCGAGAACCAAAAGGTGGACTGAAGACGAGACGACAGTAAACGTCTCATCTTCAGTCGCTTTTCCACCTTACTTGTGGTTAAGAAAAAAGATGGATGGATGGATGGATGGATGGATGATAGATGGATGGATGGATGGATGATAGATGGATGGATGGATGGATGATAGATGGATGGATGGATCATCAACAGGTTTGAACCTGGCATTGATCCGAGCAACAACGACACGAGGAGCTGATAGAAATACTCACATTTGGAAAGATGCATTCGTCCATTGTGACACTTGCCAAAAGCGTAATAGCCAGACAGTGCACATTCAAAGTGGCCGTTCTGGCCTTCTTTTAGGTACGTAACTCCTGCATTTTTTAACTCTGGGTTTGCGTCGGTGTCCACCACACAGTAGCTGTCTGCAGAACAGAAGCAACAAGTCACTCCAGCTAACGTCTTCAACAGTCCTTCAGAGATCACTCAGGTGTACCTTCACAGGTGGGTATTTCTGTCCACGTGCCATCGCCGTGACACGTCACCTTCTCTGGCCCCCATAGTCTGTAGTAAGTGTTGCATTGGTATTTTAAATGCATTCGATCAGCTTCCACAACAACACCGTGAGCGACGACGGGCTGGCTTCCGCACAAGGAGACTGGAATACGAACGATATAAAGGAAGAAAGAATTTGATGGAGACAAATACCTTGAAATTTCCAGCAACCCTCTGCTGGATGTCGTAGAGGTAATATCTGATACGTGAAAAACAAACTTCTTCACCTGAAATTTTTGATCCGGTTCGGTCAGCGCTGGATCCGTAGGCTGAAGGGTACAGACGAACACAGTCAGCATCATGTTCTCATCTCTAAAAGCTGTTTGCACATGTTTGATACCGTGATTTTCTTACGTGTAAAGACAGTAAGGCTGTCTCTGATATGGTTAAATCATGAATAATTAAATTGCATATTGTTCCAGTACAACATTAGAGGTGAAGACATTCTCCAACAGATGAGACCCTCCATGACTTTAAGGTCATTAACTGACCCTTCAACACCTACGTGTACATTGCGGCGTGTGAGACCATCTGCCATTCAGACATCTGACTTTTGCCCACCAACTGTCCACGGCTGCTTTATATCCATCATTACAATTGTAGACCAGGGTCATTCCATGAGGGTAAGATGTCTTTTGCGGGGCGAAGACACCCCCGTCCAGTGTGGGAGCAGCGCAGGGCAGCCTGTCGCGTTGTGCTACGACGCGGTCAAACAGTGTTGATCATTGGCATTTACGAGATGGAAATATACGTGAAAGCATTCATTCGTTAAATATTCTCACCATGCAGAGCTTCAGGAATCCAAAGCAGAAGAAGAAATCCGAGATGTCTGCTGTACATTTTGTCAGGGACCTGATCCTGCAGTCGGGCTGAGAGTCTAAATCAAATCTGATCAGTTAATTATTGCTGAGGATCTACAACATTTGAGTAAACACACACTTCATGCTGTTGATCTGGAGCCAAGAGGCCATTGGTCGAGTAGACAGAAAGCTCCTACGCAGCACAATAATTTTGACTTTAAACTTTGTTTACAATTCCATTTATATTTCAAGTTGTTATACTAATAATGGATTAGATTTATATAGCGCTTTCTTGTCTGGACACTCAAAGTCGCTTACATTGGATCCATTATTCATTCACTCCTCATTCATACTTGGTGGTGGTAAACTACGTGTGTAGCCACAGCTGCCCTGGGGCAGACTGTTACCACGAGAAAGAACTTAAATTGGTGTAAAATGCACATTCTCCGACCAGAAAACCAACATATCATTCCGCCCCTCTGCTGAAAACTGTTTGACTACAGTTCAAATTCCTGATGATTTCCCGCACTGGTTTGATCAGAGGTCAGTTAGCGACCTTGCCAAAGATTGTCACTGTGTTGACTTGGTTTGATTGTAATATTAAGATACTGGAACTATTGGTTATTTATAGTCATGTTTATTGCAAGGACTGTTCTAAACAAAACGCTCAACAAATCGAGTCAAAACTCTCCAAAAAGAATTCGGAACGCAG
Source organism: Antennarius maculatus (assembly GCA_013358685.1). NCBI lineage: Eukaryota > Metazoa > Chordata > Actinopteri > Lophiiformes > Antennariidae > Antennarius > Antennarius maculatus. The sequence continues at coordinate 20,682,152 of CM023619.1, forward strand.
CGCACTTCCGTCAGCCAATAGAATGTGAATATGGCATCACATGACTACCTACTAAAAATCCGCAATGAGGAGAAATCGAATGCGCGAGGGATTATTGTACATCGTTCGTCAACAGGTGTTCAAGTTTCAAAAAAATCTGGTCCTCATGTTAGGAACAAACGTGTTTCTGGTGTGTGCAGGTGAAGATCCAGTGAAGGCCTTTGTTGTGAGTCCAGCTGCTATGGGGCGAGAGACAGGGTACACCCTTGAAAAGATGCCAGCCCACTGTGGGGCCACATGAAAGACGAACAACCACTCAGACTCGGACTCAATTCACCGTAGCTGTGTGTTTATGGAGGTGGGACGAAGTTGGGTTGGAAACGGGTTGTGGGTTGAGAGGAAGAAAGGTTCTGAACGATGCAGAAGACATGACACAAACATACTTGCTACAACTTCTCATGAACATTTTATTGAAGGCCAAACATATTACAGCCATGTTTCCAAAGTATTGATTATGTCTTTGACATTTCCGTCCCAAAGAAAAAAATCTGGCTTTCATTGTTAGACAAAGATAAAGTGAGATTTTTGTTGGTAGGTGTGTTCCTTGGTGGAAGAAGACTTCACCATCACTCCTTTGTTGTTTCATTCGCAGCGTTCCTGGTGACAACATAGACCATAAATAAGAATTTTAACAGCTGATTACTTCACATAAAACCAATCAATAGATTAACTGATATTCTGAAAGACGAATGAAGAAAAAAAATGAAGAAATGAAGAAAAACACTCACGAAGGGAATTGCTGGACAACCTAAAAGGAACAGAAGAACAGCAGTGAATATTTCATCTGATGGATCACACAACATTTATCACTGAGGTCTCTATCATTTGTGGTCTGCATCCATTCATACACAGAGACCCGAAAAAACAGGATTGTCATCATATAGGATCTTTAAAATACCCTGAACCCAATCCTGAAGAGCAAATATTTCTAGGCAGTATGTTAGGTCAAAAAAAAAAAAAAAGTAAAAGGCTGAACTGAATGTGACAAAACCTAATTTAGAGGCTTCTTATGTAGTATATTTATTATATTGTATACTTTAGTATATTTAGTATGTACTTACACTGGCCGACAATTAGCTCTCCGTCCACGCATCGAACTTTGGCGTGAAAGAAAAGTGTTAAACAAATGAATGATCTACTCTCGCCGTTGCTCAGATGTACAGGATCAGGAATGTTAATAAACGTTTGTAAATAACCAGCAGGAATGATGCAGTCAACTCCTGTAGAAGGCAAACAACAGCGGCTTTCACATTAGTGTCCAAAGAAAAGCCCCTCCAGCTACCGTCTCTGACGTGACTTCTCTTTGTACCTCGGCAGGTTGGTATTTTGGTCCACATGCCGTCGTTGTAGCACATGACTTTCTCTGGCCCCACCAGTACGTACCGAGGGTTACATCTGTACGTTATATACATTGGAGTGACTGCCATACCCATCCAGTGGGGAATAATGGGATCATGTCCACACTTGGAGACTGAAATAGACCAACCAAAAGCTCAAAACGAGCAGCATCTGATGCACGTGATGTATAAAAGACTTATTAATCAAAAACTTACCTTCAGTGAATCCAAGTCCAAGTCCGGCGCCTGGATCCGTCAGGTCAATGGCTGAAAGTGTCAAATACAGGCAAATAACAGTCAGTGTGACATTTCCAAGACTCCCACACCTTACACTTGCAGTTGTAAATATATCTAGAATAAAAAAATGAAGACATCATCCCTGAAATACCTCCAAGGCACCAGGACTGAATGTTCCAGAAAAACAATCAACTACAACACGATAAAGGATCGATCACTGACCGGTGTACTGTGGCGTTGTTCAAGTCAGAAACACAGAAATGGATGGTGAAGGTTTAAGGATGGGGGAATTAGTCAACATTCTGTTGCTTCCGGAGTCTCAGTGTTATGAAGGTCAATCTGTGGAGCTGAGGACGAATCCACGATGTCCACAGATCACTACCGGCCTCCCTACACTGACGGCAGATGGATTCAACGATGTTTAAACTAGATCCATTCTTCCATCGAAGCCGCCGCTGCCCCAACTGAGATGTGATTGGCCCATGAAGTGCCTCTCTAAGGTTGCTCTTAGGTTCCTATTGGATATAGTCCAGCTCTGCCCAGGGACAAGTCTGACTTCTCCCTTGTGATGCAAACCAAGCTCTCACCTGTGTCTCTCCGGGACAGAATGGCCCTCAATAACAGGTCTTTACCAGGTGCACAAAGCACATGTGTACTGGATGGACAATCCCTCATGCAGCCTTCGACATTGTGGAGGACTCTGAGACCAACCAGGCCAGTGGGACTCTTCTTCTTCTCCTTCCTCTTGACGGACCCCACCGTTTTGGGACTTCTGCCTCAATATCTGGATTAGATCTAGCCCGTATTTCTAGTATTTCTCAACCTCACACACTGGCTGGACTTCTCTATCACCAGAGACGTGACAGTCCATGTCTACTAAGATAGCTCTGCAAGCAGGTTGTAGGTCTGGTAAGGTCTCAGGTCGACACATCCAGTATATGTTGGTGAAGACTTTTAGCGTACAGTGTTTAATGAGTTAAGGTGCTGTTAGCATTTAGCAGCCTGGTTCTATCATGACAATAATGACAATGCAGGGACGTTAGCGTGTGACCACAGCTGTGTCCAATCCACAGGAGTCAGGTCACGGTGGTCACATTGGTAAAAGACTGAACACTGTCTTAGCCACACACACACCTAGAAACCCACTGGCTACACTTAGAACATTAACACAAACCTGAACATTAACAATCCCATGAGCCTTTGTGCTCAGATCTGTCCGCAACCAGAGTGACTGCTCCCTTACAAGAGATTTGTGGTCTTTGAACGGTGTCTAAACCTGCCTGTGGTGTCAACAAGAAGGAAGTAGAAATTGAAAGGTTTAAATCAACACCTACGTGAACATTGTGGCGTGTGAGACCATCTGCCATTCTGACACGTAACTGATGCCCACCAACTGTCCACGTCTGCTGCTTTAAGTCCATCTTCACAATTGTAGACCAGGGTCATTCCATGAGGGTAAGACTCTTTATGTGGGGCAAAGACACCCCCCTCCAGTGTGGGAGCAGCACAGGGCAGCCCATCCTGATGTGCTAAGATTCAGTCACAAATGAGATTAGTCAGGGACTCCCCTGGAGTTTCAGACATTCAAATATACGTGAAAGCGTTCATTCCTTAAATATTCTCACTATGCAGAGCTTGGATTTGGGCTCGGCTTAAGATCTTACCTCTCAGCCAAATCAGAAAAAATCCGAGATGTCCGTTGTACATTTTGTCAGGGATCTAATCCTGCAGTCGAGCTGAGCGTCTAAATCAAATCTGAGCAGTTAATTATTGCTGAGGATTTTCAACATTTGAGTAAACACACACTTCATGCTGTTGATCTGGAGCCAAGAGGCCATTAGACAAATATATTCAAGCATACAGGAAGCTCCTACGTAGCACAATAATGTTGTTAAACGTTGTTCACGTCCGTAACTTAAATGCGGCATCTTTACACCAGTTTTGCTTATCAGACCATGTTTATGGTTATGTAACATTACAGAGTGAGTTTTAGTGTTTTACTGTTAGTCTAATAATAATCTGTAAACTGTTGGTTAGAAAAGTAGAGTGACCACAGGTGAACCCTCCACCCACAGAATTGGGAAGTAATTCTGTGCCTGTAAATGTCATTTAATCTGACATTTACAGGCAAAATACAGTTTTTAATTCTCTTAAAACCATGTTTCAGTTACCATTACAGCAACCTAGCATGTTGTCTTTTGTGTTTCCTGTAATAATTTGACCAACTGGAACAGAACTACCAAAAAACCAACAGATCATTCAACCCCTCTGCTGAAATCTGTTTGGTTACAGTTCAAATTTCTAAATGATTTCCCGGACTGGCTTGATCAGAGGTCAGTTAGCTGCCCCAATGAGTCGCCTTGCCAAAGACTAGCATTGTGTTGACTTGGTTTGATTGTAATATTATTAACAGATGTATTCGTCATTTATGTAGGAAACCACATAGAGACAAAAATACTCAAGAGTCTCCGACAAGATTTCTCACGTACATTTTATTCATGCTACTGGATTACATTCATGTTTTCAGTCAGTGCTGTATATGTCCAAAACAAGTGTGAGATGCTTTTTCGGTGTGTGTCGATGTTTTCTGGAGGAATCATTTCAAATCATCGCTTTTGACGTGAGTCCAGTCGTCAATGCGATGCTTGTATTTCTCTGCAAAGACCCTGATTTCAACACAGAAGATAAACAACCAGGTTAACACTGGATTCATTGGTGTAAAGCTGGAGAACAAAATAAGAAAATACAAACATCAATTTGTCATGGAATTTTCTGAACAACAAATCGAGTCTCACCAGTGAATGTGTAGTTCCCAGACAACCTAAAGGAAATGGGACAACAGCAGGTGTTAGTTGAGTTAAATTCACACACGTTAAACACGCACATGCTGATTCTTCGCCTTATCGTGATGGAGAGGTTTGTGTGCCCTAAGGGTCTGAGAGCTATGTTGTCGGGGGTCTTGTGTTCCTGGTAGGGTCACCCAAGGCAAACAGGTCTCAGGTGAAGGAGCAGACAAAGAATGCGTCAGAAGACCCCACGAAAAAACATGGAGAGAGCAGAGTGACCCTGTCCAGAGGAAGCCTGGGGCCCACGTCTGGAGCCAGGCGCTCGCTGATGGGCCCTTTGTCCGGACAAAGGGCCCATCAGGGGCATGTTGTCCCTGGGGACTCCTGAAGCAGTTGCAGGGTACCAACGGTCCAAAAGGACTGCAGCCTCGGCTGTGATGGAGGCAAAACAGAGGGTGTGGGAGGAGTTCAGAGAGAACATGGAGAAGAACTTTCAGATGGCAACAAAGTTGTTCTGGAGGACGGTCCGACACCTCAGGAGGGGGAAACGGGGGACCATCCGAGCTGTGTACAGGAAGGATGGAACGCTGTTGACCTTGATTGAGGAGGTTGTCGGTCAGTGGAAGGAACAGTTTGAGGAACTCCTGAATCCAACTACCCCAACTGACCTAAGTAAAGGAGTTCAAGTGTCTTGGGGTCTTATTCACGAGTGAGGGAACAACGGAACGCGAGATTGGATGGAGAATCGGGGCAGCAGTCGCTTTATCGCACTGTTGCCACAAAAAGGGAGCCAAGCCGAGAGGCAAAGCTCTCCATCTACTGTTCCTACCCTCACCTTTCGTCATGAGCGATGGGTCATGACGGAAAGAACGAGAGTGCGGATACAAGCGGCTGAAACAGGCTTTCTCAGGCGGATAGATGGTGTCTTCCTTAGAGACGGGGAGAAATTGCTTATTCTGCTATGATCATCTATCAAACTATTAGTAATCCAATGATGGAGAGTTAATATTTATACACAACAGGTTGGTCATAATGGAAAGGCTAAACTGAAGTTGCAGTAAAGGAACTTACACTGGGTTAAAGACACCCTTCCGTTCTTGCAGATAACCTCACTGCTGTAATATCTCCAGACACAAGGGAGAAACGTTTGCACTCCCTCATGAAGGTGTTCAACTCCAGACAATGAAAGGCCGACCTCAGAATATTCAGCAGGGTCCAGGGTACAGAAAGCCTCTGTGATTGAAAAACATGAGCAGAAAGAAGTGTGTGTTTGATTGTTAGACCAACATCTCCAAGCAACTCTTACGACTAGAAATGGAGACTTCTTCGTACCTTTGCAGATGGGCTGATGTGACCATTGACCGTTGCTGAGACACCTCACAACGCCTGAATTATTTAGGGTGTAATATATAACACACTGGTATTCCAAAAACATCTGATTCTCGTTCACAACGACAGCGTTTGGAACGGTTTGGTAGGCGCCACAGATGTTGACTGAAAGAAGAAACAGAACAGTGTTACTGGTGATCCTGGCTAACGATGTGGGGTAAAACTGTGTCGCTGTGAACTGATTCCAACTCGTGTTTCAACCCAGATCCTCAGCGGATACACCATCAGCCTCATCGTGGGCCAACGAGGAAATAAACGACTGAGGAAAACGTACTTGTTGTGAATGTGGGATTACAGTTTCTGTCATTTGAGTCTCGACATCCTGGAAGAAAGAGCACAGACATTCCAATGCGTGTGTGTATAAAAGGATTCTTAAATCAACTTCATAACCAATATATTAATGTGTTCCTCGGACAATGATGATATGAACTGACCTCCAGCTGCCGGCGGTCTTCTGCTGCCAGATGTACCTCCACCATGTCCAGTACCTGGTGTGGAACCTGACATAGTCCAGATTACACATTGGTGAATACTTCAATACTCCACCATGCATCCCATTGTCCGTAGACGTAGTGGATCCACCACGTCCAGGACTTCCTGCTAATATATCTGTACATATTATTAAACTACCTCCAGCTTCAGGTGGTGTTTTGCTGCTAATGGATGTAGTATGAACCCTGTCTGCTCCGCCCACAGGTGATCCACCATGCCCAGTTCCTGATTGAGTATCTTTAGTAAGTGTGAAGGCAGTGTGAGATTCTAGACTAGATACACCTTTTAATGGTTAAATGATTCACCTCCGCCTGCAGGTTGGGTTCCAGCGTTAGAGGAGGTGGGGTCGTCCACACCTTTTTGCACCTCTGCAGAAACTTCCTGTTCAGTAACTGGTTTAGTAACACCTACACAGAAAAAGATGAGGAAAGGAAATGGTAAACTTTGGAGAAATAGAAGCTCTACTCTACTCTAACCCTAACCCCAAACCCTAAAACCCTAACCCCTATCCCCAATCCTTAAATCGTAAACCCCTAACCAGTAATCCCTAACCCTGAACCTACTAGGTCTTGGCTTAGCTACTGGAACAAAAAATGTGTGAACTGAAATAAATTAAATACCCTAACCCCCTGCTGCCATCTAAATCTTACCCATATCATTGAAAGACAATAGATGGGTGGTACTTACGGCACGTTGGGATGTCGACCCACACTCCATAAATACATGTGGCGTTTTGTTGTTTGCGTACCCCGTCCAGAGTGTATCCGTCCTGACACTCGTAGAGCGCCGTTGAATCGGCAGCAAACACACTCTTGTGTCTCTGTCGAACGATGACGCTGTGATCGATTCGAGGCGGCTCGTCACAGGTGTTGCTTTTTCCTGCGAAGAGAAGCACAGCCGTCATCAGCAGACACAGATGCTGATGATTCTACCAGGACGGTTAGGATGTAGGATCCCTGTTCCGTTACAGTCGGAACGTTGCAGAGTGTGAACAGTACAAAGACGTGTCACCATCGGTTTCATCCTGACTTACTGTTGCAGACCAGCACATGCGACCACGTTCCATTCGCACATTTGGCCGTGACCTTCTGACCTTTGGTTTCATATCCTCCGTGGCATCTGATCCTAATTGTCTCTCCTTGTTCATACGAACCACTTGGATTCACTTGGTAATCTGCGTGGAGTATCTCAGGTGGAAAGCAGTTTGTTTCATCTAAAGATGAAAACACACATTTAGCAACCAGCAAAAGCTACCAGCAAGAAAGCGAAAACCACATTTAATATTTTTAAATTGCAAAAATTTATTAAAAATAATATATTTATAAAATTAATCAAAAATATTATATTCACAAATAAAAACAATTTGTGATTCAACTCTTCTGCTATACGGAGACAAAGATCAGTCCATTAAAACTTTTCAGTTTGAATCCACAACATTAGGGAGGAACTGGAGACATAATAAAGCTATTAGTGATACTTTCTGTGTCTGAAACCACTGATTCAAGTTTACTTGTTAGCATGAGGTCAAATTAAATAATATAAAATTAGAATATTTTTAACTTTGTGTTAAATTACAATAATTTCCTCATGTTTTTGTCATTCATGTAAAATTTAAATATAAATAGATCTCACACATTTGTGATACCTTCCTCTAAATAGGAAATGTATTAATTATATTAAAATGACCTATTTTTAGTAAAATCTCTTGAATTATCTGTCAATCGATTCCATATTCCACCTCGTCGAACTAATGTAATTTTACGCCAAAATGCAACACACTTCCTGTCAGTTACACCGCGAAAAACAAAGGAAAGAAATAATAACAAAACTTTTGTCATGATTTGCTAAAAGTCTTTCAGAAAATGGTGCCTGAGCTTGAAAAATGTTTTATTGCAAGTTTTTACATGTTCTGCATGGTCTCAAATTAAATAATTCCAAAGTCCAATCTGAACACTTTCCATGGAACGACCCACATGCTGACGATTAACCCTTCATGTTTCCATCAGAGGCAGAAACAGGGCAGAAACTTACTGACACACTGCGGTTCAGGAACCCACGTTCCGTTCTGACATGTGCTCGTCTCCCACCAGCTGTCTGCTGCTGGTTTGAATCCCTCATCGCACGTATAACTGATCCTGCTGCCGGGGGCAAAATTCTGGTTTTCAGGGATGAAGAATCCACTGGTGAGGTCAGGAGCGTCACAACCCTGAGCTGCAGCGAGAGGAGAACCAGCGGTGACAGGGAGAATGAACACAACAGAAGAAAAGCCGTTAAAGTTCTCACCGTGCAGTCGTCCTGGAAACCAAAGCAGCAGCAGAAATCCAACACGGACGGCAAACATGGTGCCAGGATCAGAAGCAGAGCAGGAAGAGTCGACTTCAGCCGGAGCACTGAACCACTGGTTGGGTTATTTCCCACAGCAGGTGACAAAGGTAGACTTTACAAACACACAGACACACACACACGAGTGGGAGTGGCGTGTGTGTGTGTGTCAGGGGGATCAATACTGTGATCTGGCCTCTGTTTAAATATGTGGAGTGCGTGTGTGTGTGTGTGTGTTACACGTTGTTGGGAAATAAAACAACATCCTACAGAATTTCTTCATCACAAAACAAAACGCAACCCATCGATTTATTTGCTTGAGAGCAGATTTCTAACTGATTTTAAGGGACGCTGTGGTCAAAGGTCGACGTGATGAAACCCCAAAGATTCTGAACCAACAGCTGTGAATGTATTGGAAAAACCTTTAAATAACATTTAAAGCTTAGCTTTGGGACTCAACGCCGCCGTAATTCACATGACAGATCAAGGAAATCAATGACTTTCTAGAGGTTTGTATTGATCTCTCCTTCCTTCACTGATTAAAGAGGAAACCTCCTCACCTCCTTGTTGATACAATTTAATTTTTAGTGAATACTGGACAAGTAAAATAAATATGGGTGGAGTTAGGAGCAGTGGGCGGGGCTTAAACAGGTGATGCTTTAAGGAGAGGTTGGATGAGGGTCAGCAGAGTGAGTTAGTGGTGGTGAAAGTAAGAAGCTGTGAGTCAATTCGAATTTTTTTAAATAGAAAAAAACAACAACACATCACTGTTTCCATGGAAACGAGCCTGGATGGTCTCGTCCCACCAGGTCAGACCGAACCGGGAGCTGATGAATAAAACAAGCAGGACAGGCAGGTTGTTTTCTATCAGGCTTTATTGTCTGTTTCCACATGATGACATAAAGACGTATTTCCCATCATCTTCCTCCTTTCAGACGCCACCGTGAGAGGAAGAAGAAGAGCGAGGTCATTGTATGACCGGGACAGGAGCCGGCCGAACCGGAGCTCGGGATTGATCGAGATCAATTTGGTGATTGGAAGTCGTCGTCAATCCGAACCTGCATCCTCCTCTCTGCTGGATGAGCTTTGGCTCCGACGGGTTTTTAATCATTTCTGTACATTCAGGCCACCAACACCCGGAAATAAAAAAAAAAAAAAAAAAGACGTGTAGAGGAAGTCCAAGTGATCGGTTTGTGTAACAATTATTGATATTTGCTGAAAAAAAAACCTCTTTTCCCTCTGACACCATCGTGTGGATGTCACCTTTATATATAAATCAGATTTTGGTATTTTTAAACTACAGAGTAGAAAGTTGTGACGACGTGAAACCCCCCTCCAGCGTCCAGAGCCGCGACTCCGGCGCGTTGCTTTTGGAGTCCTTGGGGACGTGGATAACGTCTGGCTTCTCCTGCTAAAACGGGGATGGAGTTGGACGCTGGGTCGACCAGAGGAGACGGGACGCGAGCTCAGAACCTGAGGTGAGACTTGTGCTTCACCATGTATCTGAAACCCCACAGAGACGAGAGGACAGGGGGGGTGAGACGTGGCATGAGCGGGAAGAGCGACCGACGAACGCGGACGACACTGACCTGTCCAGGGTTTCCCAGAAGCGCAGGAAGACGGGTCGGTCCAGGTGACGGCGGTGGCGGCTCAGCTCCAGGACCGTCACGTCCCACTTCTGCACGTTGGGGTCCGTCTTCGCCTCGTCGTACTTCAGGTGGAAGGCCCGAACTGGAAGCACCAACCCACAGGTTTTAAAAGCACCGATCCAGTCTGAGCACCCCCCGGTGGAGAAAACGACATCTGACATGAACATTTTTGGGATGACTAGCACTCACTTTTGGCAAAAATGTCCACCGGCGATCCGTCGGGCAGCAGCCACGGCCAGCCTTTGAACTGCCAGGCGGGGCCTTGCACAAACACGGCCACCACCCGGTCCCTGCAGGAACAAACACCCACATGTCACCGTGTGTCGTCTGGTGGCTCGCCGCCGGGCAGGCGTACGCGGACGCGGGTCTCACCAGTCCTGCGGCGCCAGTTTGAGCGGCTGGTCGATGATTCGGTACGGGACGGTGACGCTCAGGGTCGTGCCCCCCGGCTGGATCTGGTCTTTGCGCCGCTGCAGCAGAACCTCGTTGTCGCGCTGGATCCCCTGCTTCTTCTTCTCGTCCGACGTCACAAACCTGGAGCGGGAGGATGTTGTAAATGATACACGCCCAGTCTCTTAAGCCCCGCCCCTAATGCCGCTGAATTTTCCATCCGAGCCGCTGTGGATCCACATGTTCTCGCACCGCTGTTACATAATGGTGAAATGTCAGCGTCTGCGATTGCTGTGATTAGAGAGAGAACGGAAACTGTGCCGCTGGGTGCAGAGAGAACACGACGTGCTGGTGTGCATCCCAATTAGTTCAATGTAATAACTGCAGAACACCACCAGCGGCTTCAGCGGTAGCATCGGATCGGCTTCAGGATTCAACCGGAAAACCAACAACATCGGGAGTTTAATTCATTCATTCATTCTTGGCTCAAATCCGACCTGACGTGAAGCTAATTCTGATTTTTTCTGCTTGATGCAGAACAAATGAATCCAACAGACACTCATTAAACCCTCCACTGCCGTTCACCTCAGAACCACTTACTTGAGATCCTGCAGGAGGTCCTTGGCGTTGAGCATGGTGATGAGCGACGTGGTGGCGGCGGGGATGATGACGATGGGCGTACGGGAACCTGTTGGGAGAACAGGAAGTGTTTTAGACGGAGAATCAGAAAGCGACGTGATGCGACAGGAGGGAATGTTTCAAACATCTGATCCAGAGAGAGCAGCTCACCTTTTTTCTGATTGGGTGGGGGTCTGGCTTGTGAGACTGGGGGGGGAAACAAGATGAGGAGAATTTATGACACGTAAAACAAAGCATCAGCTGGGAATGTGACGTTTTTACAACTTTAAAAACTACAAAGCAGAGAAAGGGATTGGCTCTTCTTGTTCATGATCCTCTGATGAAGAATGAAGTTCTGCAGAAGCTACGAGGTCAAACCGGGACATCCTCTGCTCTGAAGAACAAATGATGGGAGGGGGCTACCCCCCCCCCCCCAAAAAAAAAACAAAGCTCCTTCTCTGGAGGGGAAACGCCCGGGTGTACGTTTAACCTACAGGAAGTTGCTCAACATCCTCGCTTTTTTTGCAATCAAACTCGCAGAGCTTCAAGTGAAACTTTCCAAGTTTGATCCAGTGAATGCAAACCCCCCCCCCCCCCCCCAACATCCGCCCCGGGGTCAGGGGGGGGCGACCATCAGGTTGTTCTGCAGTGAGGGGACACTGAAGACATCCTCCATCTTTGTTCTTGTTGAAGCCGACAATCTCTGGTGGCACGGACGCGTGCCTGAAAGCGACACCCACCTGGACGGGGGACGGGCTGCAGCGCCGGCGTCTGGGCCTTTCTGGCCGAGGCTCCTTCCTGGAAAACACAACACAACCCGACGGGCCTGTTCACACACACACACACACAGCAGTCCGTTTCATCGGTGCTCAGGTAACGGTTTGTTTCCCGGCATGCAGATCCTCCATCGTCCCAAAATTCAATCAAAACAACACAAGCACCAAACATCAGCTTCAGAGAGTTGAATTATGGGACGGAGAAGGGGTGCAAGTTCAAAGTCGTGCTCCTTTCCCACATTAATGGAATATTCTTTTTTTTTTTTTGACCGCTGCTCCTCCTCCACTTCCTCCACATCACTACTGCTCGCTCTTACAGACGTGTGTGTGAGCAGTAATCAGTCATCCGGTGACGTTCCCGCATCCCAACGCTAATAAAGACGAGCAGCTTCAGGAACGTAGCTCCGGTGTTCTGCTGCGTTTTCAGTATTAAAACCAGCAGCTAGCTTGTTGCTAGCTTCTAGTAACATTTAAACTGTGACGGACTGATCTATAATAATTATTGTTTTTGACTCTAATGTTCATAATTATCCTCCTGTTGTCTCTGTTCCCTCATGATGTCATATCTGGTCTGTATATCTGAAGCTTTGGTGTGTTAACAACATGCTAATGACATGTTACTGACAGCTACTGCTACCACGTTAGCGCAAATCCATTATTTAAACCATGTTAGCGTCATTAGCATTTGTACAGACGAGTCAGGAAATAACCAGTCTGGACTGGTTGATGCACCAAACTCATTTCCTCTCCTCTCTCGGACTCGTCGTAGGGTGGGGGCGGGGCCTGTGAGTGGCCGGTCTGGAGGCGTCGCGACCGGAGAGAGGGATCACCTGGAAGGATCACCCTCCTCGGCTCCTCCCCTTAACGCACCAAGCCACGCCTCCTTTCTTTCGAATATACCCCCCCCCAAAAAATCATGCAATGAATGCATAATTTTGTAGCGTAATCCTCCTTTCATGCAGTGAAGCCCCCCCTCCCCCCCGGTTCACTGCATGCCGAGCTGAGATAATGCTTCATTCTTCCTTCTGGAGGGGGGGCGTGAATACAAATAGGTCAGCAGCCCATCCCCCTCCCCACCCCCCCTCATCCACCGCCTCCCCTTCAGCAGAACAGGCAGCAGAAGCGGCAGCATTAGCGTAGCGCCGCTAGCCGCGGAACCATCACGCATCTTGTGTGGGGGGCGGACGCTGTGGTTCCCCCCCCCTCCCACACACACACACACACACACAGACAACACCGTGTCTGCAGCGGCGGGAGGGAGAGGGGGCTGCCGAGCGCACGGCGTGAGGAAGAGGAAGGCAGAGACGACGGCTGCAGGAAGGAAGTCGACACGTCAATCAAAGAGGAAGAGGCAGATAAACGAGCGGCGGCTCGGGAAACGGACGCGCGGCAGAAACAACGAGATTCACGGTGGAGACGATTCCCACCGACCCGAGGCACACACACACACACACACACACACCAAAGGCAGCGAAAGGAGCAGGACTCCTGCTAGCTGCCAGCTAATGCCTTTGGCTAAACGCCAGCGGCGGCGGCGGCGTTAGCATCAGCCTCTGGGGACGATGCACCAGAGCAGACGGACGGAGCGCTGACACACAGACGCCCGTTTGTGGACGAGGACGACGTCGCCGTAGGAGCAGGCGGTCCGGGACAAACGCTAAAAATTAAGGACGTCTCCGACGATTTGCTGCCAGGATTCCGGGTGCGATGAAGAGGAGGGCGGTGCGACGGGACGCCGGTCACATTCAGGACGGACTGACGGAACCGGACCGGCGTTAGAACGCGTGAGTTCGCTGCAGGAGCTCAGAATGCAGACGCACACATCAGAGTGACGCTAACGTCCAACACAGGATGTGAGGGTGTGTCGAGCGCTAGCTGCTATTTCTGTCGTGTGTGCTGGTGGGGGGGGGGGACACACACACACAGAAGTGTCTTTAACGTTCTGACACACCACTCTTTGTCCCGTTGGACTACTGTAACCCAGATGTGTGTGTTCCACCAAAACACTGATGACACACAAACACAGGCTTCACATCATCATCATCATCATCTAATACTGACGGCCCCCCAACGTCTGCCTGACGGGGGCCACGGCTCTAGAGATGCCTCCTGCATGACGTATAAACACATCTGTCGTCAATATAAACTGAATTACAGCAGTTTTTTTAAAATTCTGATTTAAATCCATCCTCTTCTCCTGTTTCCTAGGCAACAACAGGTCATGTGTCAGAGTCTCCAGACGTCCAGCTGGTTCGTCCGAAAACAACCAAGTCATCTGCGTACGTGGGAATGAGATCCTAACCCCAGGTCCCTGCGGAGGGCGGGGCCTGCTCCGACACCACTGAAGCCGACCCCCCCCCCGCCACCATGCAGTGGAAACGACGCCACTGCTGCACCCACACCGCCAGGAGGTTCTACCTCCTCTCGCTCCTGGGCGTCCTGGTGTTCCTGCTCCACCAGGTGTGGCTGCCCCGCTTCACGGGGATGCCCTGGTGGAGGGGCAACCCGGTGGTTTATGGAGGGGGGGGCGGGGCACTTCACGCCACGAGGGGGAACGCGTCCGCCCAACACTCGGGGTGGAGGTTCGTAATCGTTCCGCGACCAAACTTCCAGGCCAACGCCAACGTGAGCTCCCACGAGGAGGGCGGCCCCTCACCGCCGGGGGAGCTCCGCTTTGAGAACCATCTGATCGCTGGAGACCTGAGTGGCCCCCTGACCCCGGGGCCTTTCCCCTACATCATCAACGAGCCGGACAAATGTGCCGACGGCAAACCGGCGCCGTTCCTGGTGCTGCTGATTGCCACCGAGGCTCGGCAGGTGGAGGCGCGTAACGCCATCCGGCAGACGTGGGGCAACCAGAGCGTGGCTCCGGACGTGGGGTTCGTCCGGCTTTTCCTGCTGGGGACAAACGGGGGCGAGTTGGGGCTCCTGCAGCAGCGGATGCTGGAAGCCGAGAGCCGGAGGCATCACGACGTCATCCAGCAGGACTTCACCGACTCCTACAAGAACCTGACCATCAAGACGCTGATGGGCATGAACTGGGTGGGGCTGTTCTGCCCTGGCGCCAGCTACGTGATGAAGACCGACAGCGACATGTTCGTCAACACCGAGTACCTGATTCACAAGCTGCTGCGGCCGGAGAGCACCCCCAAGAAGAACTACTTCACGGGGAACAACATGCGAGGCTTCGCCCCCAACAGGAACAAAAACAGCAAGTGGTACATGCCCCCCGAGTTGTACCCGGGCGAGAAGTACCCCACCTTCTGCTCGGGCACCGGTTACGTCTTCTCGGGAGACCTGGCCAGGAAAATCTACGTGGCGTCGCTGAGCGTGCGCCGCCTGCACCTGGAGGACGTGTACGTGGGGGTCTGCCTGGCCAGGCTGGGGGTCGAGCCCACGCCCCCCTCCAACGCCTTCCTGTTCAACCACTGGCGCGTCTCCTATTCCAGCTGCAAGTACAGCCACCTGATCACGTCGCACGGCTTCCATCCCAACGAGCTGCTGAAGTACTGGCATCACCTCCAGAGCAACAAACACAACGCCTGCATCAACGCGCTGAAGACCCGAGGCGGCCGGATGCGCAGGATGACCCGCGAGAAATCCGCTCGGTAACCAAAACACACCGCCGATTGCCACGTTTGTTTTCTTGCATCGCGATGGAATGAAAAGATCAACGCAAACTTTCTGTAAGTTGTGTAAAAAAAAACAAACAAACAAAAAAAAAAAACGAAAATCTGCAGTGTTTTTGGAAAAAAAGATGAAAATTGATGAGTGTATGTCAGTTCCATCTACAACTGTTTGCTGCTTTGTGTAATAATGTAAGATCTGATTTTACTCTGTATGCAAATCAGACAACGTGCCAAATAAAACGTTTAAAGATGTGAATTTAGCCATCAGTGGAGTCAATGCAGAGGACAGTTGAACAGGAAGTCAGCGATTATGTGACCCACTTCTTTATGACCCACTCCTGTTCTTCCTTATTGTGTGTTTGATCTTAAATCACACAAAAGTTGAACTAAATATATGTTGTTTTAAATGCTAATTTGGTTTCATAAGGCAGAAGGTTTAGTTATCTCTCCCTGAATGAACAAACTTTTGTGCCACAATTAGCAGCAACAACTCCTGACTAAATACTTCCACCGTCGCCGTGGTGGAGTTTCGGCCGGTTGTTTAAAACTGCTGAGGCGGCGACTTTCTAGTTCCTGTTTGAAGCTTTCACACAAGCTTTAAATATTTGACCTATTTTCTTTATCACACACAGTAAAATCGTTTCTAGCAAACAGCATCTCAGCATCAGAAACCAGGAAGTCAGTTTGATGACATGCGAGTACGGATTGGTGCAAGATTTGTGGAGATTGATTGAATTCTCATTAACTGTTGTGATTGTGACATCATCATGTCCTAAAAGCATTAAAGCATTGAGTAAAAAAAGTTATAATCCCAATCCGGTGAGTGATACCGAGGCTTTCCTAACAGACACTCCTGATGTAGCGCGTAGCATTGCTGCTAGCTTACCGTCACCGACTTCAGGGTCATGCCGTGGTAGGTGCCCATGGTGTCGATTTTGAAACCTTCCGTTTCTGGAGAACCAACACAAATAAAATAAAGATTAGAAACAAAAAAGGGTTATTTTCTAAAGCAAGATCTGAATATTTGTAGGAACTAATAGTGCGTGTGCACACACACACATACACACACACACTTGTATGAGCTCCAGACTACAATTAGCTAGAGAAGCCAAAGTGGAACGCACCCTCTTTCCCTTTGAAGCGCTCCTGATCGTATCTGTTGTAGGCAGCGGTGACGGGCTGCTTGTTCCTCAGGGACGGGTCCTGCACACAGAAACAAACGATCATTCAAGACACCACTTCCTGATCGCATTCAAGCACATTTAGTGTTTTATTTAGAATAAATAAGCGGAAAAAGCACACAGACAATGTTAAATGTTATCCTCACCGCCTGAGTTGTGTTCTGTGCTGGTCTCTGCTCCGGCGCTCGCCCCTCCTCTCTGGCCTTCACCGACTGAAGGATGGCAAAGATGTTCTTGGAGAAGTTCTGCAGCGGAGAACCAGAATAGAATGAGTTCATGCACGTAAAGATGGTGCCTGTCTCACACTTTCATCAATTCATATTTGACAGAGGACTCATATTTGGTTGTTTTCTCCAACTGGAGCACAACCTGATCCGTTTGCTCCACATAAACATGTATTATTTTTCAGCTTTCTGGTTTTTCCTGCTTTAAACTATCAGTAGAATATTGGCCTTTAGAATCCTCTGTGATTCCACCAACACTTGTTTGCTTCTGAATCAGGTTGACTCGAAATAATTACAGCGAGTTTCTCAGTGTCCAGTAAAAACCAGTAGAAATAACACCTCTGCTGCCCCCTAATGGTTGAGATAGACACCATAGGCCCCACATCCACTGGATGTTTTACACTCACTCAGCATCATTGTTTTGGTAAAATACAGACAATGATTTTGGTGCTGCCAGAAAAAAAAACTAGAATGTTTTTAAAAAAAACTAGAAAAGAAACTTGGGAATTCATATTGGAGTCTCGTTGAATCTTTCAAGCCTCCGTGAGGTACAGCAGACTCTCGCTGTGATTGGACAGCGTTACAGGGGACCAACCTTGCCGGTGCTCTGCAGGATGGTGGTCCTGGTCCTCCAGACTCTCTCCCTGCTGACGATGTCTCTGGTGACGTCCACCTCCGCGTCTACGAAGCTCCTCTGCTTCAGGGTGATGTCATCGTCCAGGTCCGTTTTGATGGTGGAACGTTTCTTGGCCATAATCTTGGCTTTGATGGCGGCAATTTTTTCCACTGACATGGCCTCTGACAGTGATCTGCACGGGAAACATTTGAATAATGTTTGAGCAGCTCAACTAATAAGAGCTGAGAAACAATCCAAGTCGCCGGTGCGACACCTGATTTGGTCAGTCTGCACGATGCCCTCTTTGTGGCCCTCCAAACGCGCTGCCAGACGCTCCTTATCCAGACGAACCCGTTCCTCATCCTGGAAATCAAAGTGGAATTATTATGAGCTCACTATTCTAGTCCAACACACACTGAATTTACGTTTTAATTCTCAACCTGTGAGATAAAAAATATATTTTTAGTCCGTTACCAGTGAATGTCATGTTTTAGGGATAGTTGGTTACTCTGTTCTCCAACTACAACAAAATGGATTCATGATTCACTAACAAATTTCATTTAGCTATAAACTAATCTTCCAAACTGTGTATTAAATTTATTTAAAATTAACAACTATATTAAAAATGTTCTGTTCTTTTGCACATCTGCTTATATTTTGCACTAATTTAATTTAATCCACTCATGCGCCCATCATCTGTAGCTGCTTATCATGTGTAGGAAGAGAATGTAAACTAACCCATCTAACAGAGGGGTGTGGGGGGGATAAGCCCCTATTTCATCACAGCTTCGCACAGAAAGATAAAACATCATTTCTAAACCTGGAGTCTCTATTGTGTGTTTTTAAATTGTGACAGGAAGCCGGAGCAACAAGACACGAAAAGAACGTGCAAACAGAGAAAGGCTTCTGTCCTGTGGGGGTGGGAGCTGAACTCCACCCTGCAGCTGTGAATCGGGAAAAGAGCTTTCATTTCACATTAGCATTGGATCATTTTAAAAGAGCATTTCCTGTGTGTGGAACAGGGGTTAATATTCTACACGTCAGTGACGAGTTTATGAAAAACAGCTGATGACAAAAACATTTTAAGTCTTCTTTACCTCAATCCTTGGTTTTTTGGCTTCAGAGGAGACTTCATCAGCTGCTCGCTTGACTAGAAAAGCAGAAGAGTGGTAAATATTTAACTACACAGCATTTTAGTGGTTTTGAATCAACTTCCCTGGATGAGAAAAAAACCCTTTAACAGAAGACAGCGAGCAGAGAGTGGCAAAATACAACTCGAGTCTTAAGTACAGATTTCAATAACATTTATTCCATGACAATAAAACAATGAATCATTATTTCCAATTAGAACTATCGCTTCAAACATCTCACAACAGTCAGTATGGACTCACCTTGTGTCGGTCGTTGTAAACCTATTTCTATGGGTGCACTTCTGTCGATACTCGTTGATGTTGCTGTGAAAAGAGAACAGAAACACTTCCACCAAACTCTTCTCCATCTCTGCGTTCATGAAAAGTGGTATTAAATACTAATCTATTAATATTATCATCAAAATTTATCAATAATAATCTGAAATGTTCAGAAGTAAATTCATAGAATAAATAAACTCAACAGAGACAACATTCTACGCACAAGGGAAACGACACAAGTACTTACAGCTCTCGCCGTTGAGATACGACAGTAAACCTTTTCGATCAGGTCGTCTGACAACAGGAATATTCTCCGTCTAGAGCAAGAATTCAAAGTCAATTATACTGAGGGCCAAAAAAAAATCAAATGTGCTACAAGCCAAGAGCTTGTAAAAAATTAAAAAACAAAATATGTTCCTTAATATCAAGATAAATGCACATATGAAATTGCCTATGTTATAAACTGAAAATACAATATTGACCTGGTGGGCTACCGTTGCATTGTGGGGAATGTAGAGCTGGTGTGTACAAAACACCAGCTGGCAGCCAGTGGCCTGCGGGCTGGTTCCAGTAATAACAGGGCAGTCAGAGAATGCAACATCCTGCGACTTACCCTACCCTACTTCCAGGGTAGGTCTTTGACCATAGATCAAAGCTAGTGCATAGATCGATCAAAGCAGTAGCTTTGATCTATGGTCCTACTCACACTGGCGTTCTCTCTTGTCTTTCTGTCTTATCTGGCTTCCTGAGTGTACAAAAGTTGAAATTTGACCTTGACCTTGAGAAAAGTAGGTCATCATCATCTCATTTTCACCCCCTTTGCTGCCTGAGTAAAGTTTTTTGTTTCATCTTTCTATCGGCAACGGTTGTGAAGATATTTGGCGGACTAACGGATGGACAGATGGACGAACGAACGAACACTGACAATTACAACACAGTCATAGCCTACAACATCCCGCGACACCTCTGAGCTCAAAATTATATGTGGTCTAAAAGGAAAGGAATGAAAACCTTTTACCCAAAAACATGTCCAGCAAATCAGTGCAATAAAATCTAAATCTTATGTCAGCTATTTGACAAACAATGCTGAAATAGCTGACTGTCCTAGATAATAATTTACTGTTAAATGAAGCAGGGCCTGGCAGGATGGTGGTTATTCAGTAGTACTTACTGCAGCTCTGCGCACATAGGAGGGATGAGGGAGATGCACATTGTTGAGCAAGAACAAGATAGAGTCCAAAGTGTAGTACTCTTTAGGCTGGCCCTCTTTACCGGTACTGCAGGTAAACACAAACAAAAGCATCAACAACAGGTTGACTTCACAGCCCAACAGACCCGCCTGCACACACTTATTATATAAGTGCATAATAAACACACGTACACTACGTTTCTAGAATAAACACGGAACTATTCCGGATTGCTAATCTATTAATCCCTGTTTGTCTCTCTATTGCATTGACGGCTTCCTTTTAGGGCCAGAAGCAAAACTGGATTTTCCTGCAAACACACGTTTTGGCCCCCGGGCCACTAGAACCCGAACTCTCTGGGAACTCAACTTAACTGCTAGCTATTGTCGCTAATTAGTTAGCATTACAATACTACTGTAACTTTGGTTGTTGTACATTTACAATTTAGATATAAAGTCGAACGTGAGTAGAGAGTCTGAGTAGTCCAGGATATAATGCATAAATTCCAGGTTAAAAAAATAAAGTTATTTAAACCAACAACGAGCGGAGTTCTGTTAGCATCGTAGCATCTGACAGCTAGCGGGGCGCTTTGCTCCATAAGGTAAGGATTAGCTGGAGCTGCGGGCCTCCTGCTAAAGCTAAACCAGCAGCGACTCACCCCCAGATAATGTAGTTAGTCTTGACATTCTTCGGCCAGGAGAACTCTCCGAATATAACCTCATCTCCTTTAGCGACGATTTCCTTTTTCTGAATGTTATACTGACGGAGAACACTCAACACGTCCGCCATCTTCACTTGTCTTGATGTAGTGAGTTTGCGAGGCCCCCGATATCAAAGTGATGCGTCTTCGGAGAATGCCTGATTGGAATTTTTTTTTTATTTGGATCGATCGTCATCATTTGTCAGATAAATAGTAAAATACCCGCCGTCGTGAGATAAATTCTTCATTTTGAGCAGTTTTGTTAGTCATAAACAGACAGGATCCCCGCAGGGGTCCAGAGCTCTGCTTCAGGAGGCTCCACATGTTGGACACTTCTCCTGCAGGAAATGATCCTCAAGCATTTTAACTTGGCTTTTAACTAAAAATGTATGCATTCATTATTTTTTAAAAATTATTATTACTTTTAACATTTTAGTGTGGCTCTTCATTGAATCTTATTTATATTATTAATTACAGATTTATTTATTTTACTTTTTTAGACTGTTTTTTATTGAATTTTATTTATATGATTATTTTTACCTCCTTTATCGGGCCTCTAACCTTATTTTATTTGTTTTATTACTTTTATTTACTGAATTTTAATCTATACAGTCATCTTTTATCTCCAAATCGATTAACTTTTTTCTGGTGTTTCTTAACTTCAAAGTGGTTGAGTGTAGGATAACGTTTCCTCTGTTTTGAGTGTGTGTTTGTGTTGGGGAAGAGGATATTTCTTGTTTAAACTGTTTTGTGTATTGTGTTTATGTAAAGCACTTTGGGTTACTCATTTTTTATTAAAAGCACTTTATAAATAAGGTTTTATTGATTGATGAAAACCCTTCAGCAAGTCAATACCAGTTTATATATACAGTATATATTTATACACACACACACACATAGAAAGAGGGAGCAGTAAAGTGTTTATTGAAGGGTTTCGATGCTACAAGAGTCAAGTTGATCAAAGGAGACACGATAGACATGAAGGAAAACAAGTTAATCATGATGAAGCTACCATACAGCAGAACCCCCACTCATGTCACACTATAAATGTAATAATGCTCATATTAAATATTTAGCTTATAGCATTTTGACACTGTATTAACATAGAAAATGACAGTGTTGGCTTGTATGGATAAAAACACACACAATAGCATGTTCAGACGTGTGTTCCTTCATAAACAATGAATTGCATCAGGAGGGATGAGGAGTTTCTACTGAACGGTGTCAGTATTCACAGCAGCTGCTGTTGACTTCAACATTTGCATTTCGCCAAGTGAATTGGTCCCTAATGCAAAAACACAGTGAGCAGGACGTTTATTCTTGGCTTGAAGAAATATATCGCAGTGCACATTTAATACAAAAGTATGTTCAGTTTTTCTTCCTCAGGGAAAGTAGCAAATCATGGTTAGTTTTTTTGCATAACAAAAATTCTTATATAAATATACAGAAACATGCTGGCAGACTCAGTCTTGGTAAGCAGTTGTAAAATGGCAATGATCTGTCCTTCCTGGACAAAATATTTCCGTAAAATCCAAACTGTAATACATGACTTTTTCAGTCCAAAACATTGTCATTCCCATTTCATAAAAGAAAATCCCAAATATTCCTAGAAGTAGAAAATTTTCCAAAAAATTAATTTTTTGTTTAAGAGCACCAAGGATTATTTTTTCACACAAGAGTCAGATCAAAAGTCGTACAAATGAACCGCTCAATAATTGCCCAAGTGGAAAACGGAATTTAGTATAATTGATTATAAAATTTGTGAAAACTGCATAAGAGATGCCACCACCAATTTTTTTTAAATTAAAAAAATTAAGTTAAAAAAAATTAAAAACTATTGGAAATTTATGTTGATGTGGATAAAACACAAACGTAAGTAAAAACTGACTGAGGTCAAAGCAACACCAGGAAGGAATTCTAGGCATTGATATTGTTCTGAAGGATATTACCCCAAAAAAATCAAAGAATTGGAAAATTCAGATTTGGTTCTTTGTTTCACTTCCTTTTTCTTCCATTATATTTGCTAATCGTTTCTAATACGAGGGATCAAACGTACATCCTACCATCACATCAAACCCGCTAATGCTAAATGATTCCGTTGCTACATAATAAGAACTTCACTGAATCCCGTTAAACATTTAAAAATTCCAATATTCAGACTCTTCCATGGTTCTTATTCTTTAACCTTCTAGCATCTAGCTGTAATTGATTCAGTGTTGGATGTGTTATAATCTCTAATCTGTTCAAATCCATCGAACAGCCTGACACACTACAAACTGTTTACATCAAGATGTGCAATTGCATGTTTTTTTAAATCATCTTAACACATTTCAGAAAACAAAATGACATTGTAGTCTAGCCCGCTGGACACATTGTCAATCGAGTTGTGAAAATTTTTTTTTGAATATTAAATGTCTTCTACACGCTACGGGAGCCCGAGGGGTCCACTGTGTGCGTTCTTTTTTGATCGACTTCATCAGATGAGATCCTGGGCGAGGTTCTGAATGACGGTCAGAGCTCCGAGGTCAAACCCGCAGACGGTCAGGATGCCCCTGTCCTCAGTGTTCGCGATGGCGTTTCCGACGGAGGTCAGCCCGCACATCACCAGCTTGGACTCGGCTCCTGTTTTCTGTTGAAGAAATAATCGTATTAAACAAGAAAAAAACACCTTCATCACAAAGTTGATCCATTGCCCAGCAGACAGGCGTCGACGCACCTGTCTGTGATTCTTCAGAGCCTCCGCCGGGCTGGCGGCGAACGCCCACAAGGGATTGTTGGTGAGAATGACGAACACGTCTGTCTGCTTCCCGTTCTCGGAGGCCCACCTGATGGGGAGGGTGCAGTCAGTGGTCCCCCCTGGGATCTGGGAAACGCAAACCACGTCTGGTCAACTGCAGCTACAGCACAGCAACGTCCCTCGTCCTCCCAGTCAGCCACATCCTGCCTCACCTTCACCAGTTCGGCCGTTACTTGAGCCAGAGTCATGTTGGCAGAGACGGAGCACGGAACCAGGACGCCTTCGGAGTATGCCAGCACGTCCACGTCGGCTTCCGTCCTCGCAAAAATCTGCAATAAGCAACGAGCAAGGCAGTCAGAGATTGCAACATCCCGCGACACCCCTGAAGTCATCATTTTACCCTGACCTACACATTTTTGTGCCTCTGGCTTCCTGAAAATGTTGCTTTTTGTTTTGTGATTATATCTCATCAGGTTTCAGAGATGTGTACCTAAAAAGGTATAAGAGTGAGAATTTGACCTTTACCTATTTTTCAAGGTCAAGGTCATGACCTAAATTTCATCCCCTAGCCTCCCTGAAAATAACACCTTTTGTTTTGTCTTTCTATCTTATCCGGTTCCTGAGATATGTGCAACAAAATGTACAAAAGTTGAAATTTGACTTTGACCTAGTTTTCTCAAGGTCAAGGTCATCATCTCAGTTTCATCCCCTTTGCTGCCCGAGTAATGTGCTTTTTGTTTCACCTTTCGATCTGCAACGGTTGTGAAGATATTAGGTGGACAAACTAACGGACTAACACACAAACACTGACAATTACGATTACGCAGTTGTCCACAAACCGTCATCGTCTCACCATGGTAACGGCCGCAGCAGCGACGGCGGTGCTGATGGATGTTCCCGGTACGATGCTGCTCAGGGAGGCACTCACGTCCGCGGCCACCACAAAGCGTTTGCCCACAGCCTCCACGTTCTGAAGACAGAAATGGAAAAACTTCAGAAGTTTGTTTCCCCCCCTCCCCAGATGGATCATAAGGAACCGAAGGACCCACCGTAAAACTCTTGTAGAAAGCGGAGTCTATTGCTTTCAGGATGCTGCTGTCCGCTTCCCATTTCGTTTTCCCCTGATAGCCGTGGCCTCGTTTGTAGTTTTCAGAAGACAAGAGGAGGCTGAACGGGTGAATCTTCGCCTGGCGGGTTCGACACAAACACTTTAAACCAGAAACTCAGGTTTAATTCTGCACACAGCCACAAGTTTGGCTCCTACCTTCCTCAGCGTGGCCTCGCATTGGATTCGCTCACACACAGCTTGAGTTACTGGACTTCCTGGTTCTATTATTTTGTTTGCTGTCATCTTACCTAAGAATCTCAGTACTGAGTGCAGAGACATTTCCTTCAACAGAGCCCTCCACACCTACAGGAAAAAAAAACTATCAGATTCAGGCAGGCTTAATGTTGGCCAGTCCGTGTAGAGACAACCACTGCTGTATTAATGATGTGATTCTGTAGATGAAGGTTTAAAAACAGGCCAAACCACTCACCTGTTTGGACTTGAGGTGGTCTGTTAGCAACTGTTCCTTCACCAGTTTGTGTTCCTCTATCAAATTGACGACCTCTGTTTCGTCACAGCTGTGTTTGACCTTCTCCACCACTTCAAGATAGGACAAAACCTTGACGACCTCCTCAGAGTTCTCCTTTTCTGAGTACGCAGCCTGAACTTCCTTCCATCCTTTCATGATATACTTGCAGACCAAAGCAGTTGCTGAAAGGTAAAAGGTATGAGCCTCACAATACTACTTGACTTGGTTTTCCATCATCTAGGTCACAACACAAAATAGAAAAATAGATTTTACTGATTCATCATAGCTGATTAAGTAGACATAAATACTCTACAATGACCATTATGTAACAAAAGAAATAACAAAGGTGCCTAAAATATGACTAAAAAAACTTTTACCCATTATAACGCACTTTTGTCAAAGTGACAGAGATTTAGAAAACAGGGAAGTTAATATCTACAGTTTTCTGTAAGATTTAAACACACTCATGGCCTCCAACAGTAATGTCCTAGAGGGCGAGGACATTGTCATGTGAGGGGGGTGATGCTTTAACAGCTGCGTGTGATGTGGGTATTTTTAAACTCACCTTCATTCGCCGGTTTGGTGTGAGACAGCCGGAGCAGATCCTGGTGCGACCATCCCTCTTTCTGTTTGCATCGAGTCACAGCTGCAGCCAGAGTCATGACGTCCTGCTCCACGTACCAGTCAGACACGGCTTTCCTCAGGGCACGTCCCCAAATGCCGCACTTCATCCCCTCTTTCAGTTGTTTCTTATTCTGGATGAAGGAGAACAGGTGCGCCGGGTCCCGACAGACGTCCTTCAGGGCTTTGAACGCCGCCTGTCTGGTCTTCACCTCGCTGTGCTGGGAGCACAAAGCCAAGGCAAACAGGGCCGGGCCGGGCCTGACGGCTCGTCCATCCTGAGCAAATCTTTTGATCTCCTCCACCACCTCAGCGCCCCGACCCTCCTGCAGCAGGGAGAGCAGAGCTCCGGAGTTCTGGATGCTGACGCGGTCCTCGTCTTTGGCGGTGTAGGCGTCCCCCTCGGAGCCGTAGCAGAGGAAGCGGCACAGCTTGGCCTTGTCGCTGACATCCCACTGACCGGCGCCTCCTGTGGAATTCAGGGTGTGGTTGCTCATAACACTTGCCGACGGCTCCATTGTAACACCGTGGAAGGTCTGAAACAAAGTGGTGAAAAGGGGATTTGATTCATATCCACCCTCACCAGTCAGTACATGAAAACCCAACAGCTCCTTCAGCTTGGCTCAATCAATAATTTCCAAATTGCATGCCCTCAAAGTATTTAGTGATGGATCAAATTATTCAAAGTGAAAACAGATCACACATTTTCTACATAATTGCTTATTTCTATTAATGTCAAACCGATGCAGTTTTGCTGTGATCCTCAAACCTGGCTTCACACTGCGACAAAATGCACTAGAGAAATGAACCAATCACCGACAAGATTGATTATGACGTAATTTGCTTCACTGATGATCAATCGGATCATTGATAAATAAACAACTTTATTTGACCTTAAAGCTCCTGAACAGCTGTTCGAGCCTCTGAAGCTACCAGGCTAACGCTAACCTCACCGCAGCATCACCGACCGAAATAACCCAAAGCCGATTACTGGACGCGATGATACACGACAGTCATACCAGCCTCACACATCTATTAATAGTTTCTGGTAATAAAAAATAATAATAACAACAAAAACAATCAAGCATAGCTGAAATTAAGTATGCAAATTCATGTTTGATAACTATTTGAAGCTAGCAAACAGTTACTTGACGTTACCGAAATGATTTCTCCATTAACTTTCAAATATTCAATAACAGCAATCTGTCATTCAGTTAAAGGACCGAACCTTCGCCTGAAGTTTCTTTTCCGTGGCGGAGGACTGTTGTCTATCCCGTGTTCTCGGTCCACAGAGTCCCACGGACCTCCTCTGGCCGGGGGGAGGGAGGCTAAGCTAGGCTGCTTGAGCTCCTCTGACGGGCGCCGCTAGCCTGGGATGGATGCTGGCTACCTAGCAACGCTAACGCTAATGCTAACTAAACTGAGCTAACTACCAGCTAACATGGATGTGTTGATCCATATTTATAATAAATTTAACACTGCATGAACTTACCAAAAATTAATGTGCAACGTTCAAGTTCTGATTGTGGTCAGATGACGTGAGGCCTTCGCTCTGACCGTCGGTGAGAATGGATGGTGAAATCGCAATGGATGCCGGGATATGGAGTACCAGCTCAGCCACCCAGTACTCAGCTCTCTAATGTAAATTAACCTTAACATGTAATTTCCCACAACGCAGCAACTTGGAACAATAGATAAAATAAAATAAAATAAAATAAAATAAAATAAGTGTTTTTATTTAAAAGAATGGTGGAACCTGCCAGGCAGGAGGCCTAGAGGAAGACCAAAGAGGAGGTTTATGGATGTAGTGAAAGAGGACATGAAGGTAGTTGGTGTGAGAGAAGAGGATGCAGAAGACAGGGTTAGATGGAGGACACTGATTCACTGTGGCGACCCCTGAAGGGAAAAGCCCAAAGGAGAAGAAGAAGAAGAGGTGGAACCAAAGAAATAAGTTCATGGATGACACAGGTCATATGTTGGAATATTTAAATACTGTATTCAATATATTTCCAGTATTTATGAATTTTTTCCCTTGCTTCACATTCCAGTCAAACATTTTGTTTTCAGATAAAAGGAATCCAGATAAAACTACATATTTTTCCTGTGCCTACTTCCTTATTAATGTCAGTGAACTACACAACTGTCCTCCCAGAACTGTATTTCTCAAAAACGCATTTTCCCCTACATTCTTCATGTTCCTGTCTATGTAACACATTCTCCTCCTGCCCCTTTATAGTTAATGGTTTTTACACCACCCTCTCCATATAATTTCACCCCCACATTCAATGCCTCCCTCCTCTGATGAGTCACCTCCACGTCTTCATCTCTCCTGAGCTCCTCCTCACCTCGTTCATTATCTTTCTGCTTTTGTTCCCTGCCACCACCTCCCACTCCCCCCCCCCCCAAGCTCCACGCTGTCACTACTTCAGGAGCTGCCTGACATGCTGTCAGAGAGAGAATGTCAGAAACAGCAGTAACACCATTTTTCCAGACCTTACATGCACTCAGTCATCATTTACATGCCATTTCCCTGCAAAACTCTCACTAACAAGCCCAAATGTCCTCTAGCCGAGTCCCAGCGTCGCTTCAGCAGTCAGGAAATGAATGTATCACACAGAAACCCAATTCTCCATCCAGGTGCTGCTGTGGCTTTTCTGTTCAAACAAGCCCAAATATGTTATATCTGTCTTTCTCAAATAGTGATGCTAGAATCAGTTAGAGTTTCTTATTACTGTCGACTGCACATGAATATTGAAAAAATGAGAATAATTGTCATTTTTATATGTTATAAATGTGAGACTAAGTTGATTTGACAGTAAAATGAACAAAAACACCAGTTTGCTTTTTAACACATATACAACCAATTGCATGAAAATAAAGATATTTTTAGCTTTAAATATCTACCAGATAAGGAATGCATTTACTTGAGGTTATTTAGGTAATTTGATTTTCAAGGGACAACAGTAGGAAAAATTCTTTCTCATAATAAATCTACGTTATATGTTTATCCATCACTTGTGAGACGAAACCTACATTGATTTAGAGGTAGTGTTGGTTGAATCTTGCTAACTAGTCACAGAGCTTACCTGAATAGAACAATACTTAAAACAATAAACCTCGTCTTTCTGTTGTTCTTCTGAGTGCAGTTTCCACAGAGGCCACTAGGTGTCAGTAGTGCATCAGCTGGGGGAAACATTTCCACGCCGCCTCCAGCAAGACGGATGGTGTCCTTCAGTTTGTGAGTTACTGCTCCAGCTGAAGAATTCCCATGATTTTTACCTAATAAGTTTTTTAATTTAGTAGCAGCACTTCCTGTGCGCCCATATCCACATATTTAACAATATTAATCATATGTAAATTCACACCACACAGCAATCCTGCAGCCATGTGCCTTCTTAGTAGTAAAGAGCCATAAATAATAAAGTTTAACATTCTACAACGTCTGTCTCATGCATTTCCCCTCTGAAGGTTTCCATGGTGCACTAGACTTCACCTCCTACAGGAACTGATCCTTTGCATCCGTCAGGTACGACTGAGGTGACATTTTGAGAGGAAGGAAGGTGTCTGCATGGCATCTGTGGAGCACCACCACCATCTGTATCGCCAGTCCTTGTGCAATGGCTTGCTTTGCAAAACGATTGTTTTTGAATCATGCACTTTCATGTCCCCGGTGACTTCTGTTTCAAGACCTTGCTGTGCTTCCAGGAGGTGTGAAACAGGACTTTGTAGTGCTCAGACTGAATGAAGCGTGGGAAGGAGTCATTCTCCATCAGGCTGTAGATTTTGCTCTGCGCCACAGCAAAACACAACGGACCGGGTCGATGAAGACTCCGTCTTATCTTCTCTATTGTGTTGAAATCTAAGTTTACCTGCAAAATAATTAGCAATACACAACTATTAGCAGCAGGAAAGACCATGGATCCCTCACCACGAGCACATCATTAAAGGAGGAGAAGGTCTGGGAGAAGTTATTTATCCCAGTTAACGTAATTTGTTTTGCACATTTAATGAAACATTAAAATTTCAGCATAAATAAATTTAATATTCAAATTATAAAACAACGTTCCTGCAAAGCAAAAGGCACAAATCCAGTCCTGTTTGCTGTGTTTCTAATTTTTCTGTGAAAAAAAATTTTGAATCATAGATTTGCAAAATCAACCACAAGAATGACAGTTTTTACATGTAACCATGGAAACGGGAAAAAACAATGACAATAACTAATTAGAAATTTGAATTTAGATTTAGGCACAATCTGTTGCACAAAACCTTTCAAACATCTGGCAGAAACTTTTACCTGGTTGGGAGCGTCGGCCTCGATGAACTCCTCATAGATTCGCGTGGCGCTCCTCATCAGCTCCTCTTCGCTGGTGAAGGTTCTAAACTCTTCACAGGCGAACCAGAAGTCCAGATTTTCCTCACAGAATTCCGATTTCAGAAACTCCCGAAATACTGTTTTTCCACCTTTATTTGTGTAAAGAAAAGCAGATTTAATCATCACAAAACCGCTTTGTTAGTTGTGAATTGCTTATAAGGGGATTAAAATTACTCTGCTGGGAAAGAAGTTTCTCTAGAGTTTCCTCCAGTTTCGCTTCATCTGTTTCCTGCCTGCAGATGGAAGAATAAGAAGATTTATATCCAACATATTTTTAAAAAAATCCAGAATTCAACAATAACATGGATGTTTGAATAAAAACACCTGTTGCTTTTCCTCCATAGCGCCGAACTCTGCATGAATTTATTGATTTTGGACTTCCATGCTTTACGTCTTAAAGAGAGAAAAATAGTTTAAAAAGATTTGCATTTCATTTGTATTCCAAGGTTAAGTCACTGCAAATGACACCTGTGTACTTACAGTGTCTTTGTGTCCTGGAGGTCCAGAGATGCTGCACACACGCTCTGCATCATTGAATCTGAATCAGCCCCAGTTTGAACTCCAGTATCTCCTGGGATGCAGATCTTCTGCATCCTCACAGCTCACGCCTGGATCCCGCCTGACTGTTTCCACTGGAGATGGTGCCAACAGGAGTGGACTGAGATCAAGACGTCACATTTCTCCTAGAGCTACCGGTCCCAGACCCCCCCGCCCCCTCCTCGCCGCCCGCCTTCTACCCTTTGGCCTTCCTATTTTTAACCTCTGTTGACACACAGCCTGATTGTTCAGTGATTAGGAGCCACATGAACACTGGATTTACGTCAAGCCTTGACAACCCCCCCCCATCTCATTCCCCACGCTGAATGGAATCCAGTCTGTAAACTATTTATCTGAACATTCAAGTCGGTTCTATTCTTACTCCGGGGGCACCGTGTCACGAGGGATTGTTTTCTCAGCACTTCTTCTTTTATGACGCCGTTCCTCTTGACCGCCCCTCCCTCCCTCCTCTGTGACGTTAAATGTAGCTGACAGCGTTTCAATAAGGAGACACGTGCGAACCAAACAAAGAAAGTTGGTCATTACAGCGTATAATGAGAGATAATGAAGGCATCTGATACGCACTAATTAGTCTCCCAGATGAGGACAGCGAGATAAATCCACCCCCTGAAGGCAACACGCTGGTGGCGGCGGTGGCCGATGAGTGTTCACAGACCAATGAGGCTAATGAAATGATGAAGCTTGTGAAGAGGAAGTGTAGGTTTATTTAAAAAGACAGCAGACACATGAGGAAGTGTCGCCGTGTTGCAGGATGGACGATGACATCACAGCTAATGGTCGCAAACAAAGACCAGGAAACTGAGGAGGGGAATGTGTGTGAGGTGTGACAGGATGGAAGAAGTGATAGACTATTGCATAAGTGGGAAAAAAAAACCAACTCGTCCCAGCATAACTGAATTACAGCAGTAAAAACTTGGTATTAATTCAAACTGGAATTCTAGGGCGCTGCCCATTACCCCACCACCGCTCCATTAAATGTATGTCTACAGGACCTGTGTGTGTGTGTGTGTGTGTGTTTAAATCTTAAATCTTGTGAAAATTAAATAGTTTGAAAGTGTAACACGTCTGAACGGAGCAGGACTCGTGTCGATGTGAACATGTGGTTCACAGGATTAGACCAGGAAGTGTCAAACAGGAAGTAGCCACAAGAGGAACATCCGCATCATGAGCATTTAAAATGTGATAACATGTACTCTGAATAGGAGAAAACGTTATCTAGTGAAAGGAGACATATTTTAAAGCAGAGTTATTCCTGTGTGGAGAGAAAGAACGTATGAACACGACTTGATGAGTTTATTTCATTATTGAGGAATCAAAAGGAAACCAGACAGAGTTTCTGGGTGTTTTTACACGATTGTTGGACGGTTACCAACCAGAACCAGTGTGATCAATCTAATACAGGCCACAGACGAGCAGAAAATCAAATTATTTAATGTACCAATAAAACCCAGAGTAGGTCAGCGTTATGTTGGATCAGTGCCCTTGTTATTTGAAGGCCTTGTTCAAACTCATGAGGATAAATCCGACCGTCTTTAGAACCCTTAGATTTAACTCCAGAAGCTCCACCAGGCTGACATTTTTGTCTTTTATTGAAATATCATGAGTAATATTTGATCACTATTTGTGTCGGTCATCAGGTGTGAAGCGCTTGTGTGTTCAGACGCTCACAATCATCCTGTCGTGACCTCACTACGCACCAATTTGCTTCCCAGCTGATGCCCTTTTTTTTTGTTTTATAATTGCACGTTTGACTGAAGCAGATTTTTATCTGGAGGACATTTTCCACATTTTTTCTGAACTGGAGCTGACACAAAACCTCCTTTGTTGGAGTCGCCGAGCGGCGCGGCACAGCGATCCAGCCGAATAAAGGACCGTGTGGTTTCAAAGGCATGACTTGTGTCTCATGACACGCGTTCCGCACAGAGGACGGCAGTGTTCTCCATCAGCTATTCTCAGACACACACCGTCATCAACAACTCACACTTCCCGTTGTAAATTAAATCTTATTTTAGTTGCTTTTATAGCCTCCTCTGATCTTCTGTCAAATGATTGAGTTATATTTAAACGCTGCATTTGAGAAAACGAGAGGATGCTCAAATCTTACTGAAAGCTTTTCTGGCCTAAATACAAATTCACTGCAGTGACTCTGAAATGAAAATTTAATTCTTTTGTCTCCAAAAGAGACATTATTACTGTGCAGAGCGGTTGCATACGTGTGTGTGTGTGTGTGTGTGTGTGTGTGTGTGTGTTCTCATGCAAACATTATGATGTCAGAGAGCGATTGAAAGAGGAAGTGGCTTCAACGCTTCTAACGAGCGATACTGGATGGGTTCTGTCCTTTTTGGTGTTTTTTTTTGTGATAAACCAGCGAGCGCCGGTTCACGCCTGATTATCAGGCTGATAAACGTCACACTGAATGTTAAAAGCGTTGCTGGTAGAGAGAAGTGCTTGAGACGCACTCACAATCATGAAAGGCCCGTCGCACATAGAGGCTGATGTAAGAGCAGATCCGCCATCGCTGGGAGCTTTTGTGAGTGTCTTTAGCATCGCTTCAGACACCGGACGCAGTTTAAACCCACAGCACATCGTTTTAGATGAACCTTGTTAACTGTTAACCAGTTAAATTCGCCCATTTGCTTCCCTGTCAGGTCGTAGGTTGGACACGTTGACCTGAATCATCTTCTGGATCCGCACTTTTTAAAAAAAAGAGTTTGTTTTTTCCTTGTTCCTTCATGGATAACACGTAACATTGGATGACACGACACATGAGATGAACCAACCAATAAAAAAGTCCTGCCTCAAATCTTATTCTAGTTTTCTTACAGACGTTTAATTCAGATCAAATTGCAGCTTGTTCCTTCACAATGTAATTATTTAAATATGAATAATATTAAACTAATGATGATGGATGGATGGATGGATGATGGATGGATGGATGATGGATGGATGGATGATGTTGGATGGATGGATGGATGATGTTGGATGGATGGATGGATGGATGGATGATGGATGGATGGATGGATGGATGGATGATAAATGGATGGATGAATGGATGGATGATGGATGGATGGATGGATGGATGGATGGATGATGGATGGATGGATAATGGATGGATGGATAATGGATGGATGGATGGATGATGTTGGATGGATGGATGGATGGATGATGGATGGATGCATGGTTGGGTGGATGGATGATAAATGGATGGATGAATGGATGGATGGATGGATGGATGGATGGATGGATGGATGGATGGATGGATGGGTGGATGGATGGATGGATGATGGATGGATGCATGGTTGGGTGGATGGATGATAAATGGATGGATGAATGGATGGATGATGATGGATGGATGGCTGGATGGGTGGATGGATGGATGGATGGATGGATGGATGGATGGATGGATGGATGGATGGATGGATGGGTGGATGGATGGATGGATGGATGGATGGATGGATGGATGGATGGATGGGTGGATGGATGGATGGATGGATGGATGGATGGATGGATGGATGGATGGATGGATGGATGGATGGAAGGATGGATGATAATGACGTTAATGTGATTCCACATACTGTTGCTTTCAGGTACAAAAACATCGTGGGACAATTCCCCTTCCTTTATGGAGGTTTTATAGTTAGTTTATTAAATATGTACAAATCCATTTTAAATGGACATTTCAACATATAACTTAGATTAATTTAGAGGCAACATTAGGATTATGTGTCAGTAATATTGTGAAGTGACTCCTGAAGGTAAAATCTGACGAGCACCTCTCTGCCCTAGTACATCAGCTGGACTGGAACCAACCACCTGCAGTGTTTGGCGTTCCCATGGTAACACAATCCCATCTCCGGCTCCACTTGAGAAGTCCAGCGTTTGGCTCAGCTTTGCAGTCCGGTTGGTAAAACAACAGCGTTCTTTCTCTACAGATCCACAGATTCTGCGTCCAGCAGAGCCCTGTAGAAGTTGGACCTGAGGAACCGTGGGTAGGAGTCCCTCTCCATCAGGCTGTAGACGATCCTCTGGGCGTCGTCGAAGCACACGGCCGTGGGCGTCTTCACGTTCCG
This sequence comes from Antennarius maculatus, assembly GCA_013358685.1. NCBI lineage: Eukaryota > Metazoa > Chordata > Actinopteri > Lophiiformes > Antennariidae > Antennarius > Antennarius maculatus. The sequence continues at coordinate 20,717,068 of CM023619.1, forward strand.
CCTGATTGAGTCTCTGGTCTTGTGATCAATGTTGATCTGGAAGCAGTAAAGAACAAATAATGAGGACAAAAACATCCAGAAGAAGTGAAAACGGACGAGTGTGTCTCCAGTAGGTGTTGACCTCTCTTGCAGCCTCTGGCTGAACGTAGCGCTTGAAGATGGTTCTGGCCCTGGAGGACATCCTGAACGACGACCTGATCTTCTTGTAGTCCTCACACACCAGCCAGAACTCAATGTTTTCATCGCTGAACTCGGACTTGAGGAAGGCCTGGAATATCTGCGTGCCACCTGGACAGAGAGGGCAGAGTTAGCCGAAGTTCAGGGAGAACCTGGACTATGAACCTCAAGCGTGAGGCTAGCATCTTTAGCTTCTTACATTTAGACGACAGGAGTCTTTCAAGCGAGTGCGACCACTGGGACATCTCCTCGAAACTCAGCCTGAAAAAAGAAGGGTTGTCCGTCACCTGAGCTGCACATCAACGGGTTCAAGTTCCAGGAGACGTTTCCCGTTTGACTTACCCTTTGGTGTCAGGACCTTCACACGATCTAAACTGACACTTCAAGATTCCTCGCCTAAATAAACAAAAAACATAAAGGTTGATTCAAATTAAACTTCAACTTCTAGTTGGACAGTCTCACAGTGAGCTGCTGTTGCGATCAGACTGTTACCGTTTCACCAGCCTCTTCTGATTGCCGGCGTCCTTTTCGAGGCACTGCAGTTCCCTCAGAGGTGATTGGACCAAACTTGGCATGTCTTTACCGTTGTGTTCGCGCATCGATGTGAGTCGCGTCGCTCTTCTGTGTCTGTTTGCTGAACCTGCTGTGCATCAACTTTTATATGAACGGCAGGCGTCTGAAGTACGGTTGGTGAGAAGTGTCACAACATCCGTCACACTTAACCACAGAGAGAGGAAGTTGGGTATGACACAAACCGACAGATACCGTCGCCGCGGCTGTAAACACTGACTGTTTGCTTCTGGGGAGGCACATGTAGCTGTGGAAAGTTCTGCAGCAGATGTTTTATGATAAACCAGTCACATTCACAGTTTTGTGACGACAATTTTTTTTTGTTGTGGAATTGTGATGTCTTTACCTGGTTTGAACATTAGCTTCAGGCAGTTAAAGGTCAGCTAAACTACAGTAATAGACATTTTTTGTTGGGGGGAAAATGTGCATATTTGTTTGCCAAGAGTCAATATTAGCATCTCGACTTTTCACCAGTAATAACATGATGCTAACAGTTAATATTATAGTAATACTTGATTGTGTACAAATTACAATTTTTAAGAACAAGGGAGATGTGCAGAGTTGTGGCAACTACAGAGGAATAAAGCTGATGAGCCATACAATGAAGTTATGGGAAAGAGTAGTGGAAGCTAGACTAAGGGCAGAAGTGAACATTTGTGAGCAGCAGTATGGTTTCATGCCAAAAAAGAGTACTACAGATGCAGTATTTGCTTTGAGGATGTTGATAGAGAAGTACAGAGAAGGCCAGAGGGAGCTGCATTGTGTTTTTGTAGATCTGGAGAAAGCTTATGACAGGGTGCCCAGAGAGGAACTGTGGTATTGTATGAGGAAATCTGGAGTGTCAGAGAAGTATGTTAGAACGGTGCAGGACATGTATGAGGACTGTAAGACAGTGGTGAGGTGTGCTGTAGGTGTGACAGAGGAGTTCAAGGTGGAGGTGGGACTGCATCAGGGATCAGCTCTGAGCCCCTTCTTGTTCGCTATGGTGATGGACAGGCTGACAGACGAGGTTAGACAGGAATCTCCATGGACTATGATGTTTGCAGATGACATTGTGATCTGCAGTGAGAGTAGGGACGAGGTGGAGGAGAAGCTAGAGAGGTGGAGGTTTGTCCTGGAAAGGAGAGGGATGAAGGTTAGCCGCAGTAAGACAGAGTACATGTGTGTGAATGAGAGGGACCCAAGTGGAAGAGTGAGGTTACAGGGAGAAGAGATCAAGAAGGTGGAGGATTTTAAGTACTTGGGGTCAACAGTCCAGAGCAATGGAGAGTGGGGAAAAGAGGTGAAGAAGCGTGTCCAGGCAGGATGGAATGGGTGGAGAAAAGTGTCAGGTGTGATGTGTGATAGAAGAGTTTCAGCTAAAATGAAAGGAAAGGTGTACAAAACTGTGGTGAGACCAGCGATGTTGTTTGGTCTAGAGACAGTGTCACTGAGGAAAAGACAGGAGGCAGAGCTGGAGGTAGCAGAGATGAAGATGCTGAGGTTCTCTCTGGGAGTGACCAGGAAGGATAGGATCAGGAATGAGTACATCAGAGGGACAGCACATGTTAGAGGTTTTGGAGATAAAGTCAGAGAGGCCAGACTGAGATGGTTTGGACATGTCCAGAGGAGAGATAGTGAATATATTGGTAGAAGGATGCTGAGTTTTGAACTGCCAGGCAGGAGGCCTAGAGGAAGACCAAAGAGGAGGTTTATGGATGTAGTGAAAGAGGACATGAAGGTAGTTGGTGTGAGAGAAGAGGATGCAAAGGACAGGGTTAGATGGAGGCGGTTGATTCGCTGTGGCGACCCCTGAAGGGAAAAGCCAAAAGGAAAAGAAGACTTGATTGTGTACAAAGGCGATTCAATCATATTAGCTCAGCTGGAATCTCTTGTATTAATTATTATTATAAACTCTTAAACAAGTTGATTGGTTTTGCAGTGATCAATCGATAATTCCCCACTGAGCTGTCGTCTGGTTGGAGAACACTTCCTCTTTCTTTTAAATGTCAGACTTGTGACTCTAAAAGACGGCAGCTCAGCAGAAAAATGAGTGTGTGTGTGTGTGTGTGTGTGCGTGTGTGTTTGTGTGTGTGTGTGTGTGTGTGTGTGTGTGTGTGTGTGTGTGTGTGTGTGTGTGTGTTCGGGTCTTACTCATCCGGGTCATGCTAATCTGAAAAGACTGAATGGAAAAACTCTGAAGCCGCTTCATCCGAGACTCTTGAGGAGGAAACATCATGAAACTAAAAAGAGATGACCATGACTTTCTGTTCAGCCTCTGAGGAACAGATGTGTGATCTACAGCCGGTTCGCTTCACCGGTCACGTTGAACACTTTTTGCACAGTAAATCTGTTGACTCCTGCATAAAAATGCTCCACTGTTGAGTTTCTTTTTTTTTAAAATCCATATTTCTACCTCCATTTTTTTCTTAACATGAACTGTATTCCAGGAGATCTAACAGGTCATTTTCCAGAAGACTCTATTTTTGCAATTTTCTTTCCATTATTTGACATTATTTGATTATTTGACTTTGAGGAAATGCAGGAGGAAACAGGGAAGGGGATGAATGAAACTCACGCCGCCCACAGATCATCCATGGTTCACTGCGGTTACGTCAGGTTTCCACTTCACGCGGTGCTGAAGCTTCAGTAATGTCACTCCTGTGTCATGGTGGTAAAAATACAATGTTTAAATTATCTGTATAACAGAACTCAGTGAAGCTGGATCCAGTCCCTTTGTCACCTTTCGTTTAGTTGCGTAAATACCCGTAAAAAAGTTCCTCCTTGAATGATAATAGAAACACTTTAACCTTTAATCTGGACGTTCCGCTGGAAAACAGAAAAGTTCCTTTTTGTCAGTTCTATAAATGTTCATTTCGAGTTTCAGGTGGAAATTTCCTTGCTGCCTGATGGACGCCTCCTCCATCTCCAGCTGCTCTCCGGTCTCGACCAGTTGATTCTGGAGGTAAAGCTTGCGACATAAAGGGAGGTGTTGTGTTCTAATGTCTGTGTTCGTCCTTGACAGGATGTTTGGAGAGCAGACGACGTGACGTACGCTGATATCTCTGCTACTTTAATCAGTTGCAGCATCCCTGGGTTTCGTTGTTGTCTCTCTGAATATCGTGACTTCAATCTGTACTGTTGTCTCCTTTACTTCCTGTTGTTCGTGTGTTTTGCAAATTGCACCACTGAGTTTATTTGCTGCTTTAAACATCTGCGGAATACGATTGGTCAGTATCTCCAATCCTGTCCCAAGACAACGTTGTTGTAACCATACCTTCCTCTAGCCTAAACTAGAGGAAGTTGTGGTGAGCTGTCTGCACAAGGCTGAGGTTAAAATAAGCACACGCATGGAGAAACTATGTCTACTTATACTTTCCAAACCACCAAGAACACAACATAATGAACACACACATTGAGAGGAATGTAGCATTAGCATTTTATGCTAAACTCTGCAGCAGCAGAACCTCATTAGGATATGAACTTTATGACTTAAATTAAAGTCATAATGCTTTTTTAAATGACAAAAACATATCCCAACTTAAAACTACAAAAAAATTGATCCAACTTGGAGTCGCAAATTAAGTTAAAATTAGTCTGTTTTAAGAATTACTTAAAAGTTCTGCATTGTTAGAAGCATATCAGATTCAAATAGATTTTTTTCCCATCATACGTTTTCATGATGAATAAATGACGTGAATTAATTTGAATCGCCACTCCAGATTAACCCATTCAGGCTAATCTGACTCCAGATTGAGCAGATCGTTTTCGTTCCTCTTTTATTTTTAACCTACCTGCAGCTGTGACGTGTGAGAAACACGCTAACCATCATCAGGGAACATGTGATGTAATTTCTGCTGTTTCTTCTCAGTTGGGTCGTCCTGCTTGTCGAATGACGCTCGAAGGTCTCTGTTGCCACCTGGTGCTTCTTCTAAACAATGACTGCATTACAGGCTTTTCTGACTCCATTGGAGCTAATTTGCATGACATTCAAACAGACCACACCCAGCTAACACAACAACTTTCATTAAAAAACAAAATAAAAACAGACTTTACAAGAGAGTCACATTTTATTTATTAAAAGTTGAATATTTCAGGATTCCTAGGGGAATAATCCATTAGATAAAGTGTACTTTACAGTAAAGACACTCATTTCATTGCGGATGACAGACAGAAAGAAGAATGATGTGCACAATCTCTTGAAACTATTTCATCCTTAGCGTGATGAAAGAGATGACGTGTAATTCTCTATTGAGTCACACAGGTGGAGAAAAGCTATCTCTGCTACACGATCCTGATGGTATGCCATGAACCCGTCATGCATACTGAAAAGAAAGAGTGCTACAGCAGATCAAATTCGGAGAGGAGATTCTCCAGAGCCTCTCCGGTTTTATAAGAGTCACCTTGAATCGTTTCTCCTCAGGAGTCCCTGGTAGATGTCAGATTTGAGGAACCGTGGGTAGCAATCTCTGGCCATTAGACTGTAGATCAGCTTCTGTGCCGCGTCAAAGGAAGTCAGGGTGGGCTGGGAGATGTTCTTTGTTATGTTTTCTCTGGTACTGCAATCTATGTTAATCTGGAATCAAACAGAATTGGCTAAGCTTGGTTCTCGTCATCGGAATTCAATATGAAGCCTCCGACTCTCCATCATTTACCTGTTTTGGTGCTTCTGTTTGGACGAACTCTGAGTAGATCCTGTTGGCGGAGGAGATCATCTCTGGGACTGTCTTGGTTTTTTTGTAGTCCTCGCAGGCGAGCCAGAACAGGATGTTCTCCTCGCTGTACTCGGACTTGAGGAACTCGCGGAACGCTAACTGCCCGGCTGGTGATCAGAGAAGGCAGTGAGCGGCTCAGCAGCTCGACATGAAATCGAATGTACAGATCAGAGGAGACTCTCACCTTTACAGGTGAGGACTTTGTCCACGGATTCACCCCAAGTCTCAACGTCCTCCAGCGGATCTTTGGGGAAGCAACACAATCTACCCTTGAAAAGAGCATGGAGATGTATCACTAGCCCAGCTGTCCCGGAACTCCACATGTTAGATGCTAAAAAAAATGCTTTCAGGAGACATTACCAAGCGTTTATCAATCATGATAAGTTTTGAAAAGATTCAGCTGAGTGCAGCCAATCATCTAGGGCAACTTCCTGTCACTACAAGCCTCTTCAGAAGGAAGGGTGAGGAAAGGTGAGACTTACAGTGAAGGCAAACCCCGCTGGTATTTTCCACATGGCTGCTGTAACCTGCCGCCTGCTGAAAATGGTTAAGGTCCCAAAAAGGAAATATGCAGTAACTCACTTTATCGCCATCTCCACGTCCTCAACGAAGGCAGCTGGGTAAAAGATCCTGCCAAACTGAAGATGGGGTTGTGATTGTTTGGAAATAAGGGAGTGGAAGCGACTGGGCAAATGACCCCCCCACCCGACACGAGTGGAACATATGGAAATCTGTATGCAAAGTGTTGTTGTTGGGAAAGCCGAGGCATCCTGCCATGTCTGTTCCACCTCAAGGACACCTGGACTGAAATGAAAGGTGATAACAACTCCGACACTGGCCGGACAATCACGAGGAGACAGATGGTTCTAGAGAGAAGTCTCAGATTTTAGAATGCTCATCTATTTTGTATAGGTGTGACCAGGATGGCCTTCAAACTCGATAAAATTTCACTAAACCAATTAGCGATGGTGAGGAAGCTCTGGGAGAGATCCTGACCATAAGCAAATGGAATAAACAAATGGACTCTAAATGAAAATGTGCCGCCGTGCTGCCATTTGAATATTTATAGTCTGATTCATGAAGCTGGCAGAAAGAATAAACAAGCTGTGATTTATTCCTCTACAACTCAGGAGAAGATGATCACTGGTTCTTGAGGAAGGAAGGTTGTAATCTGGATGTTTGCATGTTTATAACCTCTCATTCAAATCTGTGCCGTAATCCAGGGAATTGAAAGTGTGCAAACATTAAAGCCAAGTCAGCAGCTCTTTGAGTCAATCAATCAATCAATCAATCAATCAATCAATCAATCAATCAATCAATCAATCAATCAATCAATCAATCAATAGTCAAAAAGTACATAGGGTAGTTGCTGGTAAAAAAAACTTCTTTGGTCCAGACTCATTTATGCAACGTTTAAATCATCATCAGTCTTCAGTTTGTAAAATTAATAGCAATAAATTAAAAAAAAAAAATTAGAAGTAAGTAAACTGATGTCAAATGTAGTAGGTGTCGGGGTTCTGTAGGGGTTTTGGGGGGGTCCTGTAGGGGTTCTGGAGGGGTCCTGTTGGGATTCTGTAGGGGTTATGGACGGGTTCTGTAAGGGTTCCATAGGGGTCCTGTAGGGGTTCTGTTGGGGTTCTGTAAGGGTTCCATAGGGATTCTGTAGGTGTCCTGCAGGACCCCTGTAGTGGATATAAAGCTAACAACGCTGATCATTTCGACTTAATGCTAACCTACCACTTACTAGTACCAAAGCGCAGCAGAGGCTGATGAGAATTGTTAATTTTGCAGCTCACTGATAACGTGAATTGACAAAATAATTAGAATCCAAATTTAGCTCAAAACTTAACCTTGTAGTTTCACATTAAAACTCTTTCGTGGACTTTGCTAAAATGAAGCAGCACATTTTGCCTCTCTGTTTCGGAAGGCAGAGGAATCTACATTATATTTTGTATTTGCACAGCAGAGCGGTGCCCCTGACCCCGGTGCAGACGGCGGTGACCACCCCACTCGTCTGGGTCTGCTGGTTGCATACAGGTCGCGTCACACACTGATTTGTAAGCTCACGGTGTTCAGTGCATTTCTGTCCATCTTGAGCCTCCTGACCACTGGATGTGATCCGATGGGCCCAAACAAACCGAGCATGTAAATCCTAGCAGGTGATGGAAAACACCCGGACTGCCCTTATTTGCGTGAGCGCGGACGCATCAGATCCAGGAATTTGCTTTTCAAAAAAGGTACTGCCTGGAAAAAAAATACCAACGCTGCTGGTATCGATGTTTTGCCTTCTTATGGTTTTTCTTTTCCTGTTCTTGAATGCATTGGGACCCAAACACATCTCCATATGGACCCAGCTTGGAAGAAAAGCCCTGACTTGTTTTCCTGTTGCGTTGCAGTGTTTTCCATCACACACAGGATGGCACTCCTGTCCTCTTCTGGGCACCGATGTGTATTTTACTCCAGCGCTGCGTCTCCACCCTCAAATGACAGCGTAGAATTTATTTCTCTCGTCTCACTCAGTCCTGCTTTGACCAGGTGAACATGAGCAGAGTGTTGATACCACTGAATGTAGGCAGCACACGGACCAGTGGGGGCAGACAAACCCTGAAACCCTCGCAAAAGTGGATCTATAACTCTTGGAAGGACTTTAGTAATGATCCTTTTGTTTTATTATAAAGTCCTAAATGTCTTTATCTCAGCTTACGACCTTCATCTGTCTGAGTAATATTTCATATAAATTCTCAAATTCTCTCTTTCTCGCGTTCCTGTTGTTTGCCTGTGGAAACCTGACCCTATTAATTGACGAATTGCGTTTCAGACGCTTTGCGTGTTTCGTTCCCTCGCATAAAAAGATGCCACTAGTCTTCCATTAAAGCCGAGTCTCACCTTGAGGTTTTCGCCATGTGCACAGCCTCAACACTTAAATATATTTAGGCCTGTCGACATCTTTGTAGACCAACAACATCGAGCGCAAAGAGATTTGTAAAGCGAAAAATTTCACGACTCGGCATCTGAGCCTGGGAGTCAGCAAATCCATTATTATATTTGGTTCCACAGATGAGATAAAAGCTCCTGAGATTGGACAACCTGGTGCTTCAAATGGGAGCGTGTGGGGTGTAAGTTGGGATAAACGGCACCCAAGAGTGAAAAAGTACCGAAAGTACCGACTTCTATTAGCAGGAACTTGACTTCACTCTTGTTTTAAACCCTTCTCGGTCTGGTCTACATCTTTTTAACGCTATCACACCTCCAGGTAAAGTGCTTTCTTGCTGTTCTCTTCAGAGGACACTCAATGCATCTTTTCCCGTAAATGATTTAGAGGCTTTTAACACAGATGGAGTCAAAATTTAAAAAGCGATGAGAAAGAAACTAGAGACCGATAGTGGGCAAATAATGTCAAACTGATGAAATTGCTGTCTTGCAGAGCTCCTACCTACCTGACTATCGCGTATACATGCAGCTGCTGTCGAGATGGATGCATATTTAATGCCGGCAGTGAGGTACTCCGCACAGGCTTATGTAATCTGGCGGTAACTTGGGCTGAGATGGGACCCAGAGTGGCTCTGAAGGCTACTAGAAACCCTGACATCGGTGTTAATGAGCCCATCCAGCTCCCCGTGCTCCCTATATGGGGGTGCACGCATGCACACGTATGCGGTAACATCTTTTTTTTTTTGCATGTATGTGCAAGAGTGTGGGGGCAAACTCAGTGGCATCGCTGCTAGTCTCGAGGTAATATGTATTTGTCTTTGTAAAAAGTATTGCTTGCGCATACATATCCACTAACATGAATTATTCTGCGCCGAAGTGGTGGGAGTTGATAAGGTCTATTAATTTTTCAGTGATATGGAATAGGGAGCTACACGCGATCACAATTTTCCCGACTAGTGTAATGTGCACGCGTTATGGCTCCATTTGTCACATTTAGATGGGGTCATTCCGACTTATTAACGACACAAAAAGGTTTCATTAAAACTGCTTTCATGAAAAAAATTTATTTGACTTTCTCCATTATGATATGTGCATTTTACAACAGCGATGCAACACGTCTGATCACAGAAAGACATAAATCACATGTGATGGCAGCAAACTGAATAACAGCCGTCGTAATGTAATGATATAATGTTAGTATTTAAATGAGACGCATTCTTCTGCGTGTGAAAATAGGATTCATTTTAATCAATAACAGAAAAGGGAGATATATATCCCTCATTAAAAAGTTTCAGTGCTTTGCAGCCACCATGCATGCCGACTTCCGCCCCGAGTTAGTCCAGAGGGGTTTGGACAGTGTGAAGGATAAAATCACAAATCCATTTTAATGAGATATGGTCGAATTATGTTGCGTGATTTAATGTGGAATAAAGATGCTTCTGCAGGATCTTGGAAGACGAAGCAACCGAAGCGAAATGTGTGTGAAGTCAGGAGAAAGACTTTAGTGTGAAAACTGTCAGCGTGGAGGAACGTCAGGTGAGATGGTTCCACAGCCAATCCCATCAAAGGTTCAAGGTGAGCTTCAACCAATCAGTTCCCTCCAAAAATATAGAGATGACCTCACAGGTGCTGCAGAATAATCTGCTTTTAAAATTTGTAAAGTTAATATATTAGCTGCATATGAAGCGTATAGAGATCAAATCAGTATACTACTCAGAATTTGACTGATAAAAAGAATTAAATTAGAACAATGATTAGCATTAATATTAAGTCATGCAGATAGCTAAACAGAGCAAAAAGACTGGAAACTAAAGGGGAACGCTAGCTGGTACAAGCTAGTTGCTGTGAGCCACACGTGTATAAATTATTCAGGTATCTTTGACGAAGCTGCCATTGGACGGATTCATGCTGGTTCCACTGGTTTAGCAGTGTAGCGTGTGGCTAAGCTAACACCTGTAGTTTTATATGAGCATCAAGCGTCTGGTTTTTACTGTCAGAGCAAACAAGCTTCACTTTCAAACAAACTACCGTTTTAAAGTTTTATCACTGGCGAGCAGCCACGCTGCTTTGAAAGTAAAATCTTCCACTGTGACCCTGATGGTTATAAAAACATACACAACATCTGTGGACGATACAGATATGACGCTTCAACAACGGCGCTGGTTATCGTGTTTCATCTCCATTTATCAGACACCTGCGGCGGTTTTAAGTTGTGGCTTCGCCTCTTTCGTTGAACACACAGGAGCGCGACCTCCTCCGAAACATGGGGGCCCCGGGGCCCTTGCTTCTGAGGTGAGACGTGAGATGCAGATAAATGTCAGAGTTGAGGAAGCGAGGGAAGGAGTCCTTCTTCATCAGACTGTAGATGTTCTTCTGGGCCGCTTCGAAGCAGTTCCTGGTCGGCTGCGACAAGTTCCTCCTGATGGCGGTTTTGGTGTCGTGGTCAATGTTGACCTGAAGAGAAATAGAACATAATGAAAAACCTGCAGGACGGCGTATATAATGATGCACTGTTGTGTTCACACCCACACAATAAGACAATACGGGTTTCCTACAGGGAGTAGGAGACGAGTTGTCGGCTGGAAACACACCAGATGGTCACCGGAAAAAAAGATCCAATTTAAAAAGTGCAAAACAAATCCAGTGGAGAAAACCAACATCTGCATGAGTACACACCTGACATCAAACATCACGTCCACTCCAGGAACGGATCGATGCTCGTTCTCTTGAGGAACTTTGGTTTGGATAGATTCTGGATTTGTTAGCAATTCAAGCTAAATTTGAGCGAGCATGGAAACTAACTTCCTGGTTCTGACTTCCTCTGGGCGTGTCCCGTTAGGGGTCGCCACAGCGTATCATCCTTTAAACGAACATCCCGATCTGTTTGGTAAAGTTAAACTTTTAACTTCCTGTTTCCTGCTTGATAATAATAATAATTTATAATGTTCTAATGCAACGTCTTTCATAGCGACAGAAATCATAACCCGAAACCCGGTTCTTGATACCGACGCTTAGTTTTTTTTTTTTTAATGCTTGGATCTCTCTGCACATCACAGGAGCTGTTTTCATGTCATGCCAGCAAACGCTGTAAAAATATTCACACACATTCATCTTAGACTCAAAGTGCGGGGGTGAAGCTGACTCCGCTTCCGCAAGAGAAAGACAAAACCTCAAACCGGTAACCGCCGTCGGATCTGCTGCAGGGCCAGAGAGACCACATCGGATGGCGGTCTCGCCACCTTCCAATGGAAACATTTCAGACCCAAAGACCAAACCTGGCTTGTTCTTCGGCGATGTGTGCTCTAGATGCGTGACCCCGGCGAGCTAACACGCTATGACCAAAGGTCAAACCGCTGCAGGCTTGGAAGCTACGAGTTAAATATGTTCACCACCAACACGCCCCATGTAAGACACAGAAAACCTTAAACCCACACAACTTGTTCGAGCCATTATCTGGCAGCGTTGCATGGACGTCACGTAGCTGGTGATGGATCGGCGTGGCGTGTCGTACCTCTTTAGGAGCGTCTGATTCGATAAAAACTGTATAAATGTATTTGGCCTTGGAGAGCAGCTTTGTGTCGGAGTCGATGGTCTTGTATTCCTCGCAGGCCAGCCAAAACTCAATATTCTCCTCGCTGAACTCCGTCTTGAGGAACTGAGAAAAGGTTTCCACCCCATCTGGTGCAGGGAAACAGAGAATTACTGATTAGGTGATATTCTAAGGAGCTGGAGAGAGAGAATAGCATCAAACTGTCGTTGCCCTCAAAATAAAGAAAAGTGGAAGAATTATGAGCAAAAAAAGGCTTAAAAATCTAGAACGTGGCACTCAAGGTGGTTTGAAAGGTTTGTACACCTTCATGGCAATGGCTGGAGGAAGCAATGGGAATATAGATGAAGTTATCAAAAACGTCTTAATTACATTGCGTGACATTTGCTGCTGAAGCCATAAGTCAATGAGTACATTGAAGGGTTTGCAGCGTTTCCCTTTGGCAGCGATGTGCAACGTCTACGATCATGAGGAAGTTGCAGAGTTTCTGTCTCACCATCTGTCCCAGCAATCATTAAAAGACGTAGTGAAACTGAACTATTCATAGCCTTTAGCGCTACTTAACAGCTTAACAATTCAAACGTGTTTGATGGCGATCTGACAGGAGTTGGGGGTGGGGGTGGGGTGGGGGGGTTTAACTGACCCGAGTGCTTCAGCAGTTCTTCAAAGGAGTTGCTCCACTGCAGAGCTGCCTCTGCTGAGATGCTGCATGTGCAAGAAAAACAGAGACAAAGACGCGGTTAGCTGGTCCCTAATGATGTCCTGTTTCTGAAAGTGTGCAATGAGTCATGGAAGCAGCTGAAAATTAATAACTGCATGAATCGAACGGGTTTGGACTCACTTGCTCGGACTCTTTTTCTGGGTGCTGACGTTCTCATGAGAGCCCGACTTGGTGAGAAACAAACTGAGTCGACTTTTCTTCTCCTTGTCTTTCTGTCTGCATGCAGAAATGAGTTCAGTTCCACCAATTGCATGTAGGTGACACGGTAACGCTTAAAGCGGCTCATGTGACAACGTCTCTGCGGTTTAAAGTCACAAATGCACATGTAGGTCAAAGCAGCTTAGCATTAGCCGACAATTATATATCTGTATGCAAACTGCTCTTGAGGGAAATCTTCATTTTTCTTCCTCCAGAGAAATTCTTGTATAACTTTTTTACTCGTGATTAAAATTACATCAGATTTCAGGCAATCGGCTGCAACATTTATCAAAACCCAGTCTGAAAATTCACAAATCAATGAAAGTAAGTACAAACCTGCTATTATCGTTCTTCATCTTTGGTGCCTGAAAGTCCTCTGGACTGAGCGTTTTGAAATATGCTTCCTCCTTGGGGGCCATGTAGCTGAATTGAGGAAATAGAAAAAGAAGTGACTCCATGCCGTTCTGGGCTATCTGACGTGCGACGTGTCAGGGCGCTAACTGTTCTATTTAAACCCATCGCTCAATCGACCACATCACGCTTTATAAACTGTTTGCATTTAGTTCCCACACCTTGTGCTCCACTTCTTTTAATAGTTTAACCACAACCTGCAAAGAGACGCACAGAAAGCCCCCCCGGGTTCAACATCCTGTCACCGAGCGAAACAGAAAGCAGCTCATTCATTGGTTTTTGTGGTGTTTGTCTTGTCTTAATTATTATTAGGAAATTAATGATGTTAGGAGTAAAAAGGTAATAATCACGGTGACATGAAAACACGGATCACACGTGTGATTTAGTGAAGCTGGCTGCAGGATGTCCTCTTTAGATCCTTTGGCATCACAGGAGAGAACTCATTCTGTGTCTCTGTTTTCAAGGCCAGACACTGCAGAGATGAAAAGAATGAAATTATGATGAATAATAAAAATGTGTCAGAGGCGGAGCTTAGCTCTTTCCACAACATCAGAGCCTTAATGGAGAAAGACAAATGAACTGTGACTCAGTGGAAAGCAGCGGGGAATTGGTTCACTGTGGGGCAGATGGAGACGGATGTGATGTCTCTGTTAGGGAGAGACTGGCTTGTTTTTAGAGAAGCTTTAGGTCTATTTATTATTAATCAATCAGTCAATCAATCCATCAATCCAGTTTATGTAATCAAGATAAAATCATAGTGAAATGTCGCTTCCTGTAACATGTGCTTCATAAATAATTCAAGAGGATCTCCATGGTAGGAGAGCACGAAATCCTCATAAAATATAATCACCTGCACATGTGTCGCTAACTTTTTGAGTTAAAAACTTCGTAAGGAGGAAAAAAAAAATCAAAAAGTGATAAAAAATATTGGGAAAAATTCCTGCAACCACTTCAGTCCTGCCCTCCGGCCGAGGCGGAATAATCGGTTAACCTTCCTCGACTTCATGGAAGTCGAAACACGAGAAAAATAACTGAGTTCCTGGTAAATTTTGAGCTCACACACACACACGCACACACACACACACACGGATCACACATTGGTCTCTAACTAGCAGATCATTTGCATGGTGGACGTTGTCTCACCTTGTCAGTCGGCCTCCAGCTAACTTGAGTTTTTTCCTCTGTCCTCACATTGAAACCCGCTGATGAGGAGCGACAAGCCGTGCTCTGCACACGCGTGTCGGCGTCCGCGGCCCAGTGGGCCGACAAACATCCCTCACCTCCAGGTAAACGGCACACTGCTGAATCGTTGAAAGCAAATTAAGTAGAAGTTATTTGGCTTCATTCCACGCGTTTACCTCGTGTCAACAAAGCAGGTGAGAGAACAAACGAAATCAGTACATTCAGATTAGGATTATGTGATCATTTTAAATCATTTTTACAGCAGCAGCAGGTTTTCTGGTTGCAGGAAAAAGAAATGCAGCGATAAATTCTCACATGACATTAAAGTAAACCACACATGTCAAACTCAAGGCCCGGGGGCCAAATGTGGCCCTCCACAATAATTTATGTGGCCCGCAAGAGCACAAAAAGGTCAGTGTAAAAATAAAGAGGTTAAAAGTGTGCTTTGAGAAAAACTACATTTCCCACAATGCAGTAATTCAGCCCAAATGTTCAGACAAAAATATTTTGAACAAAGTTAACGTCCTAACTTGTGTTTGATGTTATTTTTCTTTATTGATTGATAGTTTGATCCTTGATTGATGGAGTTCTGAGGATTTAATAACCTGACAAATGAAAAGGATTCATGTTAGAACAGAGAAACAAACATTTTTTTAGTGCAACTATAATGTTTGTAACTTGAATAAGTAATAAATTCATAAGAAGGAGTAGTTACATTTATGTTACATTACATTGAGTTACATCTAGTTACATTTATTAGTTACATCTGGCCCTTTGAGGACAGCTGTGAAGCTGATGTGGTGAAAATGAGTTTGACACCTCTGAACAGAACCAGAAATGGATGATACCACATGGTTTCCAGGTGATGGCGGTTAATTTATTGCGTCGCACACGTCCCCGTTTTATTCCTGTAATGCAGCGTCGCCTGGCAGAGCTCGTACATCTTGTGTATATTGAAAATATGCAAATGCATCTTGAAGATGTTTGCATGTTCTTTGGTGAAAGGGGAAGTGATGGACGTGAAACTGCGAAGCGCTGACGAGGGCGAAGGGGGAAGGGCGGTTTCTGCCACTTCCTGTCTGAAAAAAAAATGCGGTCACACAGTCTGGACTTTTTATCAGTCGACACACAGTAAAGAGGAAAAACACACACTGGTGACTCCGTGGAAACGAGATCCTACAGACACACAGACCCCTCAGGCAAACAGACACGTCCTGATCATTTACATGAGTTCCAACATTCCGTTCATTTCCCTGCGTTCAAACGCCGCGTGAACAATACGCCTCGGCGGGGGTCGCTTTCATCTGGAAATGGGACACTTCATGGGAGATGTGGATCGTCGGTGGGAGCCGGGCATCGATGAGGCCTTGATCTCTCCCCTGGGGGGGGGGTGGATGACTGAAGAGCTGCGAGCGAACGGCGTCAGCCAGCCATCAATTAATTAAACGCTTCGTTTAAAACAAAGGAAATAAAAGTTTTTTGTGAGGAAAGTTTTATTAGGGACAGGAATGTGTGCAGAGACGCTGGGATTGGTTTAAACTGTGACAGGGGTCATGTGATCCGGGTTTGGGGTATGTTAAAAAAAAAAAAAAAAACTTTATTAGTCCCCCATGGGCCAATTCACTGCACATAAAGCAGGATAAGTGTAAAACATACAGAGTAAACGTAAACACTGTTAACATAAATAATAAACATACATAATAAATAATAACAAATATAAATACAATGTTTGTTAAATAATAATTCAAAACCTAGTTAGTACAGAACCAAGTGAGTTAGTTTAGAATCTAATTTGTTGAAAACCTGATGGGTTAGTTAATTAGTTAGTCTCTTAGTTCAGAAACTAGTTAGTTTAAAACCTAGTTATTTCAAAACCTAGTTAATTTAAAAACGTAGTTTGTTCAAAAAACTAGTTCAAAACCTAGTTAGTTTAGAACCTAGTTTTTCAAAACGTAACGGGTTAGTTCATTACTTAGTTCAGACTAGTTAGTGTAAAACCTAGTTAGTTATTTCAAAACCTAGTTAATTTAAAAACCTAGTTAGTTAAAAAACTTAGTTAGCTTATAACCTAATTTGTTCAAAACCCAATGGGTTAGTTATTAAGTTAGTTCAGAAAGTAGTTGGTTTAAAACCTAGTTAGTTCAAAAACCTAGTTAGTTAGTTCAAACTAGTTAGTTTCAAACCTAGTTAAACCAGTTAAGTTTAGCTTTGGATCAGGATTAGCTCATCTAGCGCTAACGTCACGCTGCCTGACCGTTTTTGTGCAGATCACACACACACACCCACACACACACACACACACACACACACACTGTTCAAACGTCCTGTTTGCGGTGAGTTAATGATGTCACTCACAGAGGAACAGATTATTCCTGTTTTCCTGAGTTTACATCCTGAAGGCGTCTCCACAGGAGCATCAGCTGCTTCTGGATCAAACCCAGGTGTCAAACACAAAATGCATGCAGAGTGATGGAGAACCAGAGGTGAGAATCATGTGATCAGCCTCGCGTGCAGGGATTGGTATTCCCAACCTATGAATGAATCCAAAACAGATGAGAAACTTTCTATCCAGACACCTGAGCGGCGTCAACATTATTTGGTTTCTTATCTCACCTGGCTTTAATTTAAAATGCATATGCGGTCGGTGTGATTAAATCTCTCCCGACACACTCGGCGCGTTTCAAACGGTTCTGGTTGGCGGCGCCGCGATCGGCCGCGGGATCTCCCTCGTTAGTCTTTACAAGAAGGTGGAGAGCTGACAGGAAATGAACTCCAGCGAGAACCCGTTCACACCAGCATGGCTGCTGACGGGTGACATCATTTCCCTGCTGGTCTGACACACTGGTGTGTTTGTGTTTGTGGGCTCGCGTCTCGAAGCGACCGGGGAACGCACAGGACGAGTTCAGTTTTATTCAACGCGAGAGATGACTCATCGACGCGTTGCCTCTTCTGCAGCGAAGCGAATACATCAGATTCAGGAAATTACCATCGCTAAAAACGGTCTATCAGTGTTTTAACGGTAATACGGATAGAAGGAGGTTTAATATCAGTATGAGGAGGGTTCAGAAACGTTTAAATGACCGTAAATAATAAGATAAATAGTTTGTCGCTCAATCGTGAAATTTGTTAATCCCGTGTGGTTCCTGGTACGCATTAACCGCTAGGAACGAGGGATTACTTTATGTGTAAAACGATTATTACGAAATGTAACTGCAAAATTATTTACCGCCTAAAGAGTCCTCAGATTGTCCACAATTCGATTCTGTGGAACAAATTAGTAGCAGCTCAAAGCTGAAAGTGTGAAATGGAATTAACAGGCTCACTGCTGCCCCCTGTTGACGGGGAGAGGAATCAAACTACAGCCAAACGAACATTCATCCAATATGATTTTTAATGTCTTTCTATGAGCTTTCTCCTCCTCTTTAAAACACTTTTATGCACTGGGGGGTCCAGAAGTTTTCCTGCGGTTCAGACGTGATGATAATCTGCCCGGATGGAGCCGAGCGGAGGCGGCCGCACCAGAACCAGCCTGTGGACGGTTGTTTTCTCCACACGGTTTCTCTGTAGACACTCTGAGTGATGCGGTCGCAAACAGGCCTGGACAGAGTTCTTTATCATGGGTCTATGAGACGTTCAGCGTCTCTCCAGTAATCAGGTCTACATGCCAATAGTGATGGATTCCACTCTGCAACTACTTTGGCCCAGACAACACACACATACAAATCAGAATTTACATTCCCAGGTCCTTCGTGATCAATATACATTTACTCCTGTGGAGACGCCGCATCTGCAAGTCTGTCTCGGTAATCAGATCCCACTTTCCTATTGATGTATGAGAAATTGCAGAAACGGGAACGCCTTTGTGTCGATGCAAATAAACAGCGTGTATTGTTGTTTTTATTTTAGTTCAGAAATAGGAATAGACTGTTATTACTGTCAGGGAAGACGTGGAGCCTCTGCACATTGTCTCCTGAGCGTCAAGTGAGGATTATAAAGGAATTATTACCAAATAAACTTAACAATTCTTGTGTGTGTCTTAATTTTAACCAGAAATGTTGATGGGATTTGTAATTTAATCAAATTAACGCAAAGTTACTGATTAATGACGGAGCTGCAGCTAAAACAGTTCGCATGCTCGGCTACATGAAGAGGGATACAAGAACGATTTGACATAATAAAGACAAACGGTGTGTTTCTTGTCCGCTTTGTGACGACAGACTTCACACTAAGGTGAACGGATTACAGCCTGAAACGACGGTGACACCAATATTTTTCTCTACTTCCGTCAGTCGTATTTCAGGTTTGTGTCCCGGAGGAGAGAAAATATACGACTGCAGTATTTTCCGCACTATGAGACACACATGAAAGCCTTTAATTTGATCAAAAACCAATAGTGTGCCTTATATTTGGGGAAAAAGCTTAAATATATCATTCATTGAAGTTGCGCCTTATAGTCAGATGCGCCTTATAATCCAGTGCGCCTTATATACGGAAAGTCTTCGGGGGCATTCGTTGAAGGCGCGCCTTATATTCCAGTGTGCCCTATAGTGCAGAACACGCTGTACTTAAAACACCAAAGTCCCAGCATCACTCTGTGAGTTCCTGCTTCTGTCTGGACGCCGTCGGCCCGAGCTGCTATCTCCCCCCAGCAGACGAGCGCTTCACGTCCCGAATCAGGGAGGCTTTTTGGATTTATCCTCCCTGCTGGACAGAGGTCAGAGGTCGCAGACGGATACAGGCCAGTGGAGGTTCGCCGTCAACCTCAAGGGCGTTTTGGTGAGACTGCTTCTTGCTGACTCATCTGGTTGTGATTAATGGGCCGGCCCGCTGTCCACAAATCACCTCTGCCTCTCCTCTGCTAAACACACAGGCGCAGGGATATTTTTGAATGATTTATGGTTTCATTGATTTGAAGATGAAACGATGCTAATGGCTTCGTGCTGTTTACATCCTGATCTAAATAAAATAAAGATGATTGTTTCTCACCGCCGTGGGGTTTCCGGCCCCGTTCCCAGAGAAGTATTGTAAATCAGTTTACGTCCAATCGGAATGATGTTCCTGTGCAGAAAGCTCTCCGGGGGGGGGGGGTTCCTGCCATGAACCAGAACACAAGTTCCATTCATCCCTCGCACGCTATTATATCTGTAATTACAGAGGAGGGCAAGCTTGTATATCGATTCAGACTGTAAATCATGAAATGTTGTCGCGGCATCACCGCTTCTCTCTTCCATCCGTCTGAATTATTATGGGATGTGAATGTTTGGTGACTCATCGCTGAGGTTACTCTCCTTCCCTTCCTCCTCGTCTCGCTGCTTCTTTTATCCAAGACGTCCCTGAGTTCCGATTCTCTCTCTCTGTTTCCTCACCCAGCTGCGTATTCCAAACATAAGGGGATCGTTTTATGAGACGTCGCAGCTGCACCAGCATCCACGCGTCTATACGAGGCACCGGCGCAGCTCTCAGGTCTCAATGGCAGTCAGAACGGCGTTAGGAATGGAAGAACAGCAATCTGTTTCTGAGGATCTTATGTCCAATGTCACACGTAGGAGTTGCTTATTGCCTCGGGGGGGTTTCAGAGAAGCTGTACAGTATAACGCACCTGGTGCGGTTCCACACACAAAGGTGTAGCGCTTGGTGTTTGGAGGTAATGTGCCTGTGTGCGGTCCAGGAAGTGGAAACTGTTGTCTCCTGTGGAATCTGAGTGTCTCTAGTGGAAAGTGGCGTCTACAGTGAAAATTAAGAATCACACAGTCAGAGGTAAACCCAGTAAATCCAGTAGAAGAAGTTGTGAAAACCAGTGTTATTGGGTCGACCTGGAGTCGCAGGATAAGTGTGAACTGCAGGGGGGAGTAAAGGTCACAAGGCTTCTCAAACACCCTGCAGGTAAAGTTCTAGACCAGCGAGGTCGAGATGTCCCCGTTGTATCTCCATCCAGCATGCAGGTTATGTATGTGTGCACCTGTGCCTCCTGGATGGCACCACATTCCCGTGGAACACGCACCTGTGTGAACAGAGTCCCCTCACTCACGCGACGGAGGGGGGGGGTGTTACGCCGTAACCTCCTCCAGGTCTAATTAGAGTCTGAAACACATCGCACCAATTAAACAGACGGTTCTGTGAGATCCCTCTGCCTGCGAGCGCACAAGGATGGAAGTGTGATTAATATGCAAAGAAAGCAGGTCACACATAAAACTATCCATCATTCAAACTGGAGGAAGAATGACGCCAGCGTGAGTCGGTCTGAACGCAGCGTCCTCATCGGAGGCTCAGCATCACTCAGTAAACGCTTCTGGAAAAACATTAAGGAATACATTTTTAATTGGGAACTGGGGATACGATCTGGAAATGTAAATGCTTTATAATTTATTCAGTAATTAAGTCAAAATTTATATTTGCTTTTGAGTACAATTGTTGCGAGAAAAAGTCGTCAACGGCCGCATTAATCACCCGTCATTGACAGGTTATTAAATTTTCATGATTCAGCAGCGAACACAGAAAATAACCCATCAATAGAGAGTTTATAATACGTAAACATAATTTATTTAATTTAAAGATTTATGACTGTGTCATCGCATCAGGTTTTTTTTAAGGATGGAATCCAGTGATCAGGACTTACAATAAAATTACTGTCAACCGTTTCTAAGAACGGAGCAATTTACAGCCTGTCAGCGATTGAAGTCCTCCGTATGATGAAGAAATGTGCATCAGCCCCATCCAATCAGGAGGCAGAGAGGATGCTATCAGATGCTAACAGGAGCGCTGATGTTTGAAAGATTACAACCCAGAAATCCAACTTTCAGGATGGGTTTGTGTGTATTCACATTGACATGTTTGTACATATTTGTGTTCATGATTCACATTCAAATTAAAAAAAAACTTTATTTGTCCCAAAGTGACAATTGAAGGCATGTAAAGCAGCAAAAGACAGGATTGGTGCAGAAAAAGGAAATACAGAGTGCAAAAACTAAAAAGCAAACTCAATACACAGAAAAGCAACACATGTGATCATAAATGAGGACAGGTGAGTGTGAAAACATGACTGGACGGATTAATTCTACCTGCAACCAGCTCCATTTGCATGGAGTCTGTTCTCCGAAGTGGAATACATAACTAAAATGTAAATGGGCTGGGTGCTCAGCGAGAGCGATCCATAGGGTCGCCTGCAGCTCCTGCACATCACAATCAGCATGGCGTTCACCGACAGTCCAGCGGATGTCAGGAGGAGTGGAGGAGCGGAGCACCCGGAGATGGAAGAACTAAAACGCTGCAATCCAGACACCTCACGTATCGTTATCAATCACCTGATCAGATGATATTAACGACATCTGTCTTATTTCTGCAGTGACGTCCTGGGTGGGGTGAAGACAGACGGGATTCATGGCCCTGAGAGGAATGTGATCCCAGGGAATAATCAAGCTGACGAATGTGGCGTCCATCACCTCTGGTGGTGCTCCCGCCATGACGGGAAAACAAAGGGGGGCAGGGACGAGAGAAGACACCCTGAACCCCCACCAGACCGTCATGTGGTCCGGCGTGCAGAGGTCATGCAAAGGTCATGATTACAGGGATGAAAGAGACCCACATCTGAGGACGGCGTGTTTTAGTGATAGTATTAGTTTTAGATTTAGTGTTATTATTCTTATTATCATTATTATTATTATTATTATTATTATTATTATTATTATTATTATTATTATTATTATTATCATTATTATTATTATTATTATTATTATCATTATTATTATTATTATTATTATTATTATTATTATTATTATCATTATTATTCTTATTATCATTATTATTATTCTTATTATCATTATCATTATTATTATTATCATTATTATTATTATTATTATTATTATTATTATCATTATTATTATTATTATTATTATTATTATTATTATTATCATTATCATTATCATTATTATTATTATTATTATTATTATTATTATTATTATTATTATTATTATCATTATTATTATTAGTAGTAGTAGTAGTAGTAGTCGTACTAATAATATTATTAGCAGTAATAATAAGTAGTAGTGCTGATAATATTAGTGTTAGTATTAATATTTAGTATTACTATTTGGTTTTAGTGTTAGTTTTAATATTTAGTATTACCATTTAGTTTTAGTATTATTCTTAGTATTTAGTTTTAATATTAGTTTTAGTATTAATATTATTATTTGATTTTAGTGTTTGCTTTAATATTTACTATTTAGTTTTAGTATTATTATTGGCATTTAGTTTTAAAATTAGTATTATTATTAGTATTTAGCTTTAATATTATTTATAGTGTGAGTATTATTTTATCATGTTTGACGTTTTGTTTTCTTGAAAGCCAACTACTTCCTGTGAATTTTGGATGGACTTCCTCTGAACAAACACTTTAATTTAATCGTTAGCGGCATTAAAGTAAAGGTAATTAGTGATTAGTGATCATTAGGTGTTCGTCAGCTGGGTTCAGGTTAAAACAGCTCTTTATTTTGTTATTGGTTGAATACTGTCATGTGTTTAGAGATTGAAATGAAATCATCAAGTGTTTTGTGTGTTGTTTGTTGAGTTATATGCTTCAATAAAAGTGAAATTCCAGAGGATCGACCCCCCCAGGACTGATGAGCCTGACTGTGGCTCAAACTGAATGAACGTATCCTGGCAGCGTGAGCCACAACCATCATGCAAACCTGCAAAAAGTTGAGATATCATATTTAGAAACCTTTAGATCCATCGGTGTCTCTCCTGTGAGGTCACTCAGAGTCCCAAAAAACCCATGAGTTCACGTGAAATGTCAGGCTTTCAAAGTTTTCCAGGCAAACTTTTCTTTGAATTTCATTTGAAATGAGGTGAAAGCTATTTAAATCTTTAGTTTTGGTGTGTAGGATGTAAAAATCCAACATTAATGCACATATAAAGGACCTGCAGGGAAACAGATCAGTTTATAATATCAGCTTTTGACAAGAGGAGGTGTGTTGTTTTGTTTTCGACCTTGAATAAACTTTTGTTTCATCGGCTGGATTTCATCTTGGTGGTGAAGAAGTCCATCCAACCATAGAGGGATCGTTGATTGTGTAGAAGAGAATGAGCTCCTATTGATTTTTAATTCACAAATCAGTTGTTAAATATAAATATCAGAAGACAGGTTTCTGTCAAAACAAGTGATTTTTCCTGAGTAATGAGGGTTTCATTAAAGTTTAAATGTTTGGATAATCAGGGTGGAGGTGGAGGGGTGAACTTTGTGTTTGAATCTCTGATTGCTGTGATAATTGAAAGGCATCCAAGGCAGACTAAACGCAGGGCTAAACACCCTCTAAGCTAACAACGGGGGCAGCTGAGCGTGGCTTCATTCACACCTTTGGGCTCTGGGTTGTCAAGGAGGAGTTTAAGATCAATAGGATCAAACGCTTTAGACACACCATCCAGGAAAACAGAATAAAAAGTGTTTCTCGTCCCGGGACGAGACGGCGGGATCAATGATTGAAGAGGCGGCTGGCCTGGATGGAGACTAGGGAGTCAAGAGAGGATTGTAGATCAAGAGGGGAGCATAGAACAAGAGAGGGTCATATATCAAGAGAGGAGCGTACATCAAGGGAGGAGTGTATATCAAGAGAGGAGCGTAGATCAAGGGAGGAGCGTAAATAAAAAGAGGAGTGTAGATCAGGAGATGAGCGTGGATCAAGAGAGGACCATTAACTAAGAGAGGAGCGTAGATGAAGAGAGGAGCTTAGATTAAGGGAGAAGTGTGCATCAAGAGAGGAGTGTAGATCAACAAGAAGCAGTGGTTCATGCTAACATTAGTCATCCCTGTGTTTCTGTTTTCTTTGATCCGTTCCAGTCCAGAAACACTTGAATGAAGACACAGTCTTCTTCGTTTCCTGTGGGCGTGTCCCATTAGGCGTCGCCACAGCGTGTCGTCCTTTTCCACGGCAGTCTTTCTTCTTCATCCACCTCTCTAACATCAGCTGCCCTCATGTCTTCCTCACTCCATCCATCCACCTTCTCTCTGGTCTTCCTCTTCCCTGGTAGCTCCATCCTCCTCATCCTCACCATTTCTCCTCCGGATGTGTCTAAACCATCCAAGTCTCACGTCGGCTGTTCCTCTGATGCTGAATGCAAACACAGGAAGTGATATTAGTTCTATTAAATTATACATCTTTAATTTTGAACCACTTCAGATGCCATCAGGAGCCTCGACGCTGTTGCTGCAGCGACTAACGGCCAACAGCGTGATGTTCTCATAATGTTTACACAGTGATGAACCTCATTACATATTTTGAATAATGTAGCTCGTGCTCTAGTTCGCACAATTCATTTGGGTCTCGTTAAAGCGTTTTAATGAATAAAGAAACTGCTTCATGTGCTCTGGAAGTGACCTGCGATGTTTAAGAACATCATTAGTATCGCGTGTCGTCGGCGTGTAGGCTGCTGATGGCTGATTAACAACCATGTAGACGAAAAACCAATCAACATAAAGATGCTTACGGTGTGATGATCGTTACCGCGGCCCACGTGGAGCAAACACCTGCAGGAAGTAGGAGGTGGGTTCGCGCCCCGCTCCTCATCATAAACTCTGTATGTTTACAGCCTGAATAATGATGAGCTTTAATTTTAAGAGTTAAAATCTGGTGTTTCTATCAATCAATCAATCAATCAATCAGATTTTAGTTATATAGCACCAAATCACTGGATTCCAACCAGAAACCCACTGACACCAAAAACAGGAAATTAGATATGTGAGTCATTCTTCATCGCTTGAAACAAGTTTATCTTTGGTATTCATGTGAGCCAACAGCGGACCCCCACCCCCCACCCCCTGAAGTGTTCAAGGAGATTAGGTCTGGATGTGATGGAGGACGGGCCACGTTCCCACATTCAGGAGAAACGTTCCCGCTCATTCCAGTGCTCCGTTCCTCACCAGACAACAAAACAGGATTGAAACATCAGCTGGCGTCAGACCGGCGTAGGACCATCACATCAGCTGTTTGCCATCCCAATCAGGAACAGAACGCTCTTCAAAACGCTCGGTGACAGCGAGACGGGACAGCGATCGATAGAACCGATCGAAACACGAATCAGGATGCTGTGGATTTTTCACATTTTCTGGCAACTGATAAATAAGACGTTTTGAATGTAGTCAATAATGTTTGTTCGGCTGTAGGCTGAAGGTAGAGGCGGTCTAACTCCACGTACAGGACAATACCAATCAAATCAATCCACCTATCGGCTTCAACTTTCAACCAACTGTCATGAATCTCCTTTTGCTCTTTTCCAAAAGTTGCTCCTGTTATCAGTGGGCTGTTTCAGATTCAGCTCACAGCGAAGCGGGGAGACGCTTCAGAGCCTCTGAGGCCAAACATCTTATTAGCCCTCCAGTCGTACGGATATGAAAACAGTCCTGCTGATGAGACGCAAAAAATAACCACCGTCCAGAGAATAACGTGAACGTGGTGGCGGCTCCACGTATAAATTATCCTCGGTAAAAGTTTCAAACATGTAGAGAAAGTTGTGCTGAACACGGAACATCAGATGTTACTCAACTGGACTTAGTTGTCCGGAGGAGTCAGACTTCATCAAGCTCCGTTGGCTCAGCAGGGACCAGGTCTGGAGGAAGTCTTTCTGAAAGTCTTCACCGTGTTCTGAAGAACCGTTCATGTTCTGAGCTGTTACTAATAAAGATTTATCATTTTGGATCAGTTGTTCTTGTTTTTGGAATACTTGAAACCCTTTTATTTGACTCAGCAGCCCCCAGTCGAGTTGGAGACCCCTGGTGGTCTGGATCTCATCTGGATCTTCTTTTAAGCGGAGAAAACAACGTGATGGACTTGCAACTACGATCTAATTCTCGCCGTTTGAACCGATGCATCCTCAAATGTTAAGGAACTTGAGAGAAATATTGATTATCTCCAATAACGATCAAACGTATGACAATAGCGATGCAATTCCAAACAGGATGCATCTCCATCGTCAAGGAGACGCATCCCGTCCAACCAACATGAGGCTTCCTGGTATAATAATAGGAAGTTTAAATACGTACAGGGAAAATCATTTAAAATAAATTAAAAGACTTCTTTTTTTGTTGCAGCACAAATTCCACTGAAGGACACTGAAGCTCGCTGAAGATTGAATTTTGCGGCTCACTTCCACAAAGAGTTTCACGATTTATTAGCGAGGATTTTATTTCCCATCCGGGTCCGATAATCACTCTCTTTTAATCCTTGTTTTTTTCTGTACAAACTCAAGGGGGAAATATACGACTCTTTAGTTGAATTAAAGTTCAAACTGAGCACTCAGGGATTTTAAAGAGTAAGAAAAGGAGTGATGTGAAGGTTGGAGACACTTTACCACAATTACACAGCATGTTCAGTGTCGTAATATTCAAGCAGAGGGGGAACAATTAACAGCACAATTAAGAAAAGTAGTAGTGATGTAAAATAAAGACAACAAAGTCATCCTGTGGAAAATGCTGAGGCGGCTAAATTTGGATTCCCACCGCGCTTGTTTTCTGTCCTCTGTTCATCAAAGTTGAGAGAAAAGTGATTTCTATGCTCGCTGTACGCTCGTCGGTTTGATCCAGGGAGGAGTGGGCGTCCTGGAAAGGATCTCCACCGGGAACTTCCTGCACGCATCACACCGCCGTACGATCCCGTGAATAGAAAACACACTGCAGGAGACTGATGGCTGCCTGGAGGTGAGACACACACACACACACACACACACACACACACACACGTCAGATCATCTGACAATTAAGTATTCTGTTCATTTCTTGGTTTTTTTATGTGTTTCGTTTCATCTTGTCATTTCAGATCCTGCCCTGCCCCCCGTTTGTAATCGTTCATTCCCTTCACCTGCCTACCCCCCCCCCCCCGCTCACCTGCAGCCACTCTCCTCATCAGTCTCCACCCTTCATAAACCCAGTTTAGGTCTATAATGTTCATCCTGACTCCCCAGCCTTTGTTACCTGCCTCAGCTTTGACTCCTGCGTCTGATTTCTGCCTGTTTGCCTGCCCCCCCCCTTCTGATTTTATCTGCCTGATTTGACTGATTTAGCTGATACCTGAACTCTGCTTGTTAAATTAAATGTTCTGGGAGTCTCGACCCGCCTACTTGGTCAGTGTGGTTGGACTCATGACACACACACACACACACACACACACACACACACACACACACACACACACACACACACACACACACACACACACACACACACACACACTAATAATCTGAAATTGATTGAATGGATTGTTAGATGTTATGAATTTAGACAGAGTATTTGTACTGAAAACATTTTACACATTGTTTATTGTTACCACTCGCCTACGTCTGCCTGCAGTTACCTACCCCCCCCCCAGTCTTTGCTCTCCCCTGATAACTGGACTCAGATGTAATTTAGCTTCTGTAAATAAAACCACCTTTTCTTTTTTCGTCTGCGCCTGTGCCTCGCATTCAGGTTCAAACTCTCGCATCTCGACACCAGCTGAGATGGAATTTAACTCATTTCTTCTGCAAAAACAGGCATGAGGACTGCTGCTGTGATGGACTTTCTTTTTTTTTTTTTTTGAGGAGGGGGGTGCGGTGAATTCAGCATCACAGGAGCTTCTGAGGCTGAGTCAGACTTCAGCTTTGAGATGTTAAAACTCCAGTTGGGGGTCAGCTGACTCCATCAGGCTGGGCTGCAGATTAAAAACGTAGAGATTCAACTTGAATCTAAAGTATTTTCACATCATCCAAACGTTCGCCGCTCGGCCCCCACCCCACATGAGCCGGGGCGACCCAGGGCTGTTCTCTATGAGGCAGTTCCTGGTGCACTGGTGCTATTCTGGTGTGAATCCCGCCTCCAGCCCCCCTCCACCCACACAGGAAGAGCATGAATGACGAGTCGAGGTGGACGAGCGGTGGAAGCTGGCGTGGGAGGACTGTTTGGTTTCTGCTCGGGAGTCAAGCAGCTTTTTGAGAAACACGTTTCAAGACTTTGGGGTCGACTTTAGCATCAGCGCTAAAGATGCTGTTTCATATGTCGGTTGTGTTTCTTTCACTAATCCCATCCAGCTTCTCGCTCTGCGAGCATCACACGGACGGGGTGTGAGTCACTCTGTCCCATCATCAAGAACACATCCCTCGCTGCTTAAAAATCCTCTTTCATATCGCGGGCGGGTGTCGCCGCTGTGCTCGGCGGCGGCGGCGGCCTGCTCTCGTCCATCAAGCCACAGCGCCTTTGAGCTGCGTGGAGGAAGTTAAGTGATGCAACGTCGTATCTCACACTCAGAAATAGATGAAGCACACACACACACACACACACACACATTCCCTCAGATGTGGAGGCAGCGGGTGTGAGGGTAGCTGACGGAACGCTGTGATTGTGTTTCAGGACGACGCCTGTGTGGCTGCAGTACGCTCACTTCAACTGAAGCAACGCAAGATGTGGACTTTAAATATGTGTGGCAGGAGTTTCCACTTTCACAGGAAATGACAAATATATTAAGGGGCTGCCAGAAAATGAAGAAGTTGTTTTACAGATTTACCAACGCGTCAAACAAAGTTCATTTTACCTCCAGAAAGTAGTGCATCCCTGGGATGCGCTTCAAGAAAAATGTGTGCATCCCAACAAGACGTTTATGCATCCCAAAAGTAAAAACCGAATATACGCTAGAAGCGTTCGCAAGGATGGAGTTTTGCTGATAGTACAATATAAAAACTAATCAAACTGTTAATTTTAATGTTTTTATTAAAAATGACATAAAAAAAGAGTAAAAAAAATATATTTTATCAAAATGTTAAAGCCTGGTAGTCATTTAAAAAAAGTTTATGAAATAGATAAAGATATAATAAAGTTTTTGTTTTTTTTCACTTTTGCTTTTCACTCAATAGTTTTCTTTGCCATTAATTCATATATTCTCCTGTGGAACCAGCACCAAGCTGACAGAACCTTCACACACATTTAGTAATATCTGTAGTAATATCTGTAGTAATATCTGTAGTAATATTTGTAGTAATATCTGTAGTAATATCTGTAGTAATATCTGTAGTAATATCTGTAGTAATATCTGTCTCTTTTTCTTCATTAACTTTTGATTGTTTTTTATGCAAGAAAACACTCATTGTCACTTGGTTTTTCTCCAACTTTTGCATCTTTTTGGAGGCATGGGGATAATCAATCAGTCAATCAACCTTTATTTGTACAGCGCTTAATCACATCAGCAGATCACGTCACATCACTGCAGCGTGTAAAACGAGCAGACATCGTGTTGCAGTTTAGTCGATTTTAAAAAGGCAGAATCACGCAGGTGAGTCTTGTGATGGGAAACATAACGGAGATTTATGGGTTTGAAAGTTAAGTGGAGAAATGGAAAAATTGTGAATATTTTTGTTGAATGGAAGTGTGTTTAAAGCTTGTGTCCCAGGGATGCACGCTGTCTGATGATAGGTGGACAGGAAACCTTTGAAAATAAGTTGTTAACTTGAATTATTGAGTTTATCGGGTTTAAAATCATATAGAGCACTATAGCACACAGAAACATCTACTAGATAATAATACAGATGTAATACATATAAAGAAAAATTTGGAAATATTGATTAGAAATTAAAAACTACTTGGATGACTCACATGTGGACGATACGTCACAGATTCCGATCTTGTTAATGCAGATCTGTGTCCAGATGTGGACGCCTATAAACAACGAGCAGCTCTAGAGATGAAGACGCTCCAGTTGATCCACCTCTTAACAATCTGAACATCACTTCAAAACAATCTCCACAGTGGAAAAGAAGCAGCAGACCTCTTGAGTCTCTCTGCAACAAAAGACGCCAGATGGTCGTAAAAGCGTCTCCTAGCTGCCGCGTACCTTTTATCTTTACAGCCTCCATTCTTATCGCAAGTTTGGATATGGAAGTTTATTGAATATAAGGTTTTACCCAGCTGTGTTTTCTACGTATGGATCAATGATCCCTGAACCTTGGGCATCAATAAGAGTCCTTATGGAGAGTCATCAGCCTCTTAATGCCCCGGCCTGAGATGAAGGGGAGGCAGAAGAGGGACCGAAAGCTTTCCGGCAGCCAAAGCTGCACCTCTCATGGAATGAAAATGCACCTCTTATCTCTGATTCTGTGGCCTGGGTTTGATCCGCGCTGATCTAAAATGACTTTGTAATTCTGGAACATTATCCTGCTTCTCTGCAGCCATCAGTGGCGTCGGCCAACACACACGCATTAATTAGAAATCCATTAAAAGGGCCAGTTCATCCGCAGTGCAGTCATTACCGGATGACACGCCATTATTCCCCCCCCCAACACCCCTGCCCTGCTCTGCGGCGGCGAGAAGTGGCGGCTCCTCATGGGGGGGTGACATGGGATGGGGGGGTGGCATCATCACAGGCAGCGTGATGATAGCAGCACGGATATTAATGAGACACAATGCTGAAATATTATGAGCAACAGCCAAGAGCGCACACACACACACACACACACACACACACACACACACACACGGGGGAGGACTGACCTCGTCTCCGTCCATTCCTCCTCAACATCCTCAAACACGTTCGCTGTAATTTTCTTCTTGTCCACCAGATGGCGCTGACATCCCCTCGTTTCCCACCTGGTCACCTGACTGCCACGCCCAGTTACACACCTGTCAGGTTCACTGGCCCCCAGCACCTCTAACTTACCTGGTTCACCTGATCTCACCTCAGGGGCGTGCTAAGGTTAGCGCGGGTCCATCACCATAGCAACCAATGCTTTACATCCAAGGAGGGCCTGCTTCATAAAAGATGAGAAAAGCAAGAACTTAAGTTAACCAATCAAACTAATCGACCAATCACAGCTGGAGCTCCAGAAGAGTTGAGCTTGTTAAGTTTACCTGATAAACTTTTATTTCCTATTATTTCATTTCTTTTAGGTCATGTGATTCAGCAACAGCTGAGGATTAGCCTGTTTCCATAGCAACCGAGCTTAAACTAAGTTGAACTTCCAAGTTAAAATAAACCAGACTAACTAGAATAAGCCTGGTTTAATAGATCCGGCTTGTCGGAGGATGTGACGTTCAGGGGTTTGGATTTAAGTGGGAATAAAGAGCGTCGCCCTGTGACGAACAGCTTTCCAGCTGGAGGAATACCTGATGGGTGAAGATCAGACAGAAAACTGATTGATCGGTTTGTAGCACAGATAATATTCATTCTGTAAAATCCATATCCGTTTGAAAAGGCAGATATTAAAGTGATTTCCAGCCGTCATCTCGGGTCGAGACGGTGTTTAAGTATCAGGCGTAAAGTTTAAGAGCTCTACAATATGCAGTCGTCACATTAAAAAGAAATGGGAAATAAATGAGTCTATTAACTTACAATTTAGTATATGTTTTGTTATATCTGAAGCAGCCGTGATGCTGCAATGTTTTTATAAATGGTGGTTTTTATAGCTTGGTATTATTATAATCTAGTCAGGTAGGCGATGAGCGCTTGTTCAATTTGTCTGGAAGGAGAGTCGGATGACAGTAAATGTAATGAGCTCCTTCGCTCTTTTTATGTCACGTCATAACAAGCAAATTGTGTTATAATACTGATTCCATCAGGCGGAATAAACTCACGCTTTTTTTGTCTTTATGTGAAAATCTTTGGATAAGAGTGGAAACTTTTCTTCTGAGATGTTCACCCCATCAGCTGAGGAAAAAAACAGCATTATTCCATCCAGTTTGTTTGTGCAGCAGGTGGACTGTGCGCAAACAATAAAACCCAATCCAATTTAATTTTTGCTATGTTGTGCAGGATTGATAAGCTATAATCAAATAGCGCCGTGCGGCAGCGGAGGAGCGAAATGATGCCCTGGGAAATCACGTAGGCAACAAAAGGCTTTCCGGTAGATCGATGCTGTTTTTCAAGACGACGCCGTTCTCTGCACGATAAGCAGTTTTCTTTTGTTTACACGTGAAGGAGCTGAACCACCGATTCAGGAGCAGAAGAATGTAAGAAATGTCATTTTTGACCCAGAATGACTCAATTCTACAGGATAAAACCAGAGGACTAATTAACGGCGTGCGGATGGTCACCTCCAGCGAAGGCCTGCCTGATAGTAAAAATGAACAGCTATTGAAAGGAATTCAAATCCCACCCCCCAACCCCTATCTGTACCACACATTTCCACTCATTCACCCCCCCAGAATAAAAAAAAAAAAAACCACGGAGGAAAACCAGCGTGTACAAAATTAGCCTCAGGCTTATCATAATTTGCCGATTCAAACATCTGAGCCTGGGATGAATGCAGGTCTGAAGGCGAATGTGTGTGTGTGTGTGTGTGTGTGTGTGTGTGTGTGTGTGTGTTGTTGAACCTGAACTTTAACCGTTGTCTATTTATAGACCTTTCTATGAGTCGATCGCCAATTTCTACTGTTGTTTTCTAGCTTCTCATTTCCCCCGGTGATGCTTCTGCTAATGGAACCAACAGTATGTGTTGTTGTGTTTATTCTGTTATCCTATCCACACACACACACACACACGCGCACACACACGAGGGATCCTCATTATTTCCAGCTGTGCTATCGTACACAAACACCTGAGCAGTAATTCTTCTTCTTGTTAAACTGCTGCAGACCGGAGCCGCCGTCCGTCCTGCTGCTTCTAAAACGCACCAACGCAGCTGGAATGACTCCACGCCAACGTTACACAATATTACATCCCACGAGGCGGCGATGTGTTGTAATTGTCAGTGTTTGTGTGTTCATCCGTCCGTTAGTCCACCAAATCTCTTCACAACCGCTGCAGATAGAAAGATGAAACAAAAAGCAGATTATTCAGGCAGTAAAGGGGATAAAAATGAGATGATGAACTTGACCTTGAGAGAACTAGGTCAAGGTCAAATTTCAACTTCTGTACTCATCGTGTATTTTTAGTACGCAGTCACATGATACCGTACGTGCATTCTATTGGCTGACTGCATTAGGAAGTGCGCTACGTTCTGTGAGTCTCTGACTTCTATGAGACACAAAAGTGTTTTAAACAGTCTATCAGAGTGTTTTAAAGGTAATACAGATAGAAGGTGGTTTAATGTCAGTATGGGGGGGGGTTAAAAATGTTTAAATTTAAAGATAAATAGTTTGTCGATCTATTGTGGAATTCGTTAATTGCATGTGGTTAATGAAACTCATTAACCGCGAAGAACGACTGCGCACTTTTATACGTTTTTAGGAACTCATCTCTGAAACCTGATGAGATATAATCACTAAACAAAAAG
The DNA here is from genome assembly GCA_013358685.1 of Antennarius maculatus. NCBI lineage: Eukaryota > Metazoa > Chordata > Actinopteri > Lophiiformes > Antennariidae > Antennarius > Antennarius maculatus. Next base: position 20,750,717 of record CM023619.1, read on the forward strand.
CAACATTTTCAGGAAGCCAAAGGCACAAAAATGTGTAGGTCAGGGTAAAATGTTCAATTCAGGGGTATCGCTGGGTGATGGTGTCTGTTTTTATCACATGTGTGTCCCGGCCATGAACCACAACGCTCGGACACGAGGACGACACGCAGACGACACGCAGACGACACGCAGACGACACGCAGACGACACACAGACGACACGCAGACGACACGCAGACGTCCCGCTGGGTTTGAACCCAGCGTAAGGCAACGACCGCCCGTCCCATTCTGTTTTAATCATATTGCTGTTTTTTAAATCAATGCACACACACACACACACACACACACACACACACACACACACACACACATTGAATATGTGATCAGAGGGTCACACTGGGATCCTGGTGTTCCTTCAGATGTTCTGAGTCTCCAGACAAGAGGCTCTAATCAGGGAGGAGCTGCACTGGGCTTTGAAATCGGGCTTGAAAATAAATGAGATTTTCCTGGCTTGTATTTTATCTCGTTTCATTCAACCAAAACGCTGCGCTGACTAAAAAAAAAACAAAAAAACCCCACTGATTCTCAAACTGATGCGTTCTGTTTCATGAACTGTAGCTGCGCTCTGCTTTGTGTCGCTCTGGGGGTCACGGTGGAGCAGGAAGGGGCAGACGAGGTCAAGCTTCCTCCTTCTCCTCCTCAACGTTGAACCTGAGCATCACCGCCGGACCGACGTCAGTATTAAACAGCGTCTCCAGAATCATCGTGTTCTGCAGACGAACACATCAGAGACTTGAAGCATCTTCATCTCTGTTTGTTCCATACATCCCCTATCACACGTATGGAACATGATGACCCCACATCCACCAGGACTCGTCTGCATCGCCGTGTAAATTACGCTCAGAAGAGATCAGGGCAGAAACTGTTTCTCCTCCTTTGCATATCCTGGATTTAATTTAACATTTTTCTGCTCTTTAAAATGAGAATCTGATGTAGTGCTGATTATTTTCTGGCTACTTCAAGTCTTTTCTGCGCGGCTGTCTTTATCACCGTGACCTCCTCCAGGAGACACATGACCTGATGTATGAAAGAGAAAAAAATTAATCCGCCAAAGAAGAGCAGAACATCTCCAGGATGCACAATAAATATCATTCTGACCACTCATACTCCAGTTTATTTTAACATAAACAGATTGGGTTTATTAAAAAAAAAAAAGATAATTGAAAACGGCTCGGCATCTGATTCATGTTGTGAGAGCAGACAGAAGAGAGGCAGTGGAATGAAGATGAGGGAGCGAGGAAGCCATCTGGTGAAGCGTTGGACTGGAAGGAGCACAAACAATCCGGACCTTGTTCTCGTCTGCGTTGGCGGAAACCGACATGAAGGATTCGGATGGATGCGGATCAACCGACCGGTCCGGAGGTGAACTCCACCCGACGCTCAACGCCACGAGACGGAGGCCCGACGAGGAGAATGGACGCTGACGCTCCAAGAGAGTTATCTGTAAATGTAATAGTGTGTAACAGTGAGTGTGTAATAGTGTTAATAGATGGTAATAGGGTGTAATAGTGTATAATAGATGGTAATAGGGTGTAATAGTGTATAATAGATGGTAATAGGGTGTAATAGCTTGTAGCTGAAGACTGAACTGTTAAAGGAAAAATAGGTTAGATAAAGCAAAAAGATATTAATTGGGTCAAGAGAAAGATAAGAGATGGGAATTGGGTTCAGAAAAAGCGAAATAATAATCTATAAGATAATAATATATATAAATATATATACAATATATATAATAGTATATATAATAATAATAATATATATCTATAAAATAATAATAATATATATATAAGATAATAATATATTTCTATAAGTAATAAACTATAAGAGTTTAGAAATGCTGTTATGGTGGAAAAAGAATGGTGTGCAAATAGTAAAGTATACATGTGCTTATTTGTGTTTATTGATGTACATCATGAGGAATATTGAACTGTTTAATTGATGATATGGTCATAGTTTGTACATAAGAATATCTGAACAAACGTGACAGAAATGTTTATTAATTTAATTGGTTTTGGGTTTATCACAGTGTAAGAAAATAAATGTCACACCCGTCAAACCATCAGGAGCATCTCCAGCTCCCCAGGAAGAGAAACATCCAACATCCCTCCATCCATGTTTTTTTATTACATTTGTGGGTGAAGCAAAGGAATCCTAAAATTGGGATCCCGGTTATATTTTTATAACAAATGAGGATCCAAGTCGTCTCTTCACGCGCCGACGAACGCAGATGCTGGGGGAACCTTCACAGAGCGCCAGCATCCAGTCGCCCCTCAGCCGCATCCGGCTTCTGCTCTCATTAAAAATATTTGCCTGGTTGACACCAGACTGTCTGTAACCGACTGTGAACGTGTCATCTGTCCCCAGAATACACCAAAAATAAAAAATAAAAACCTCCAAAAGTCAGACTTGTAATGACGTCGTAGGAAATAAACAGAAAAATAAATGCTTTCCACTTATCTAGGAGAACGGCAGAAGGAATTACGTCTTTCAGATGTTGAGGGAACGTCTGTTTCATCTGCCCGAAAATATAAATCGAGATTTGGCTGAGAATAAAAAAATGAATTTGTTCCTTTTTTATTGAAGAAGCAGCTCGGTTCGTTCATCGAATGGCTTCACATGAATTTGAAAGTATTATTTAATCATTCAGAGAATTTGGAACAATCTTCGGATGTTTTCGTTATTTTCGGATGTTTTCGTTATTAATGAATTGATTGAATTATTTGAACATTGAGGAATTTTCACAATAATTCATATTTGGTTCTTATTTACTGACAAAATGTTGAGGAAAGATTATAGTTTCCTAAAGATCGCTAACAAGTCTTCTGTTTATTCCTCAGTGAACATGAACAAAACCTTGGGTTCTGGAGGTTCTCCCGCCTCTATTGATCAGGAGGGGCGGGTCTATGGAGGGGCGGGTCCATGAAGGGGCGGATCCATCCGTCTGTCAAAGACATCACCTGTCAAGCTGAAACTTGAAACCTGAAGCTCAGGACACAAAGGAATTGTGGGAAATGATGAAACTTTTTTTTTTTAAATTTCAGATATAGATCCCAGGGGATCTACATATTTCAAATAGGTGATTCCAGCTATCCAATGAGATGCTTCTGATGGTTCAGCTGTCCAATGAGATGCTTCTGATGGTTCAGCTATCCAATGAGATGCTTCTGATGGTTCAGCTATCCAATGAGATGCTTCTGATGGTTCAGCTATCCAATGAGATGCTTCTGATGGTTCAGCTATCCAATGAGATGCTTCTGATGGTTCAGCTATCCAATGAGATGCTTCTGATGGTTCAGCTATCCAATGAGATGCTTCTGATGGTTCAGCTATCCAATGAGATGCTTCTGATGGTTCAGCTATCCAATGAGATGCTTTTGATAGTCCAGCTACCCAGCTACATTATTATGGTAGGAGTTGGTGAAGAGGATCCAATATAGAAATATAAATGTTTAGTTTAGTTTAGTTTAGTTTAGTTTAGTTTAGTTTAGTTTAGTTTAGTTTAGTTTATTTGAAGGGGACGATGCAATTTCATAAAACACATGGATAGAAAAGCCAGAATTAGCCAGAAGGCTTCCGTTTTCATCTGTAGTCCCCCGGCCATGATGTATAAAAAGCAGTAAAAGCAGTAAAATACATCTACAATACAGTAAAAATATACATATTCAGACACTTACTGTACTATTAAAAGAGAATCACACATATCACAACATCACATCTGATCACTCTAACATTGATAGGATGTACGAAAAAAATATTTTGCCATTATTATCGTATTTATGTGATATAAAAGCTGTACATTACTATACTAAGTTGACATTTCCCTTATTTAACTCCGTCACACAGACTGAGGTTTAAAGTAATATTCGTATCCGTGTCACAGATTTCAGCGCCTGAGAGGCTGACGGATATCAAACTGTCAGATGAACACGATCAGTAAGGACAGGTTTCGCCCTTCAACTTCAGCGTCATTTGTCATCTGTGAGCGGCTTTAAGCTCCCGCCGCGTCAACGCGACCACACGACGTGTGTCATTGAGAGCCAACCGCACAAGACCTTGTTTTCCCTCCAGACACCCATCCATCACCGCCGTTTGAACCCACTTCAGCTCGTCAGCTCGCAACTTCCAAATAAAAATGGCCGACCCTCACCTGGCCCGAACCCGCCGCCGATAACTGTGATGTCAGCTGGATTCCAATCTCCAAACTGTGTTTGGCATCGAATGGCAACGCGTGTCGCCGCTCGAAACGGCGGCGGCGTGTGACTGATGACTGCATCCATCACCTCAGCGTCATCAGTCAAACTGACGCCGAGGCAACCGCTGGGAAAAGTAGGTCGGATGGAGGAGAAGTCGTGTCGAGAGATCCTCCAGTTAAGTTTGGGAACCAATCAGACAGGAAGTCGCTAAATTAACGCCGCTGACCTCGGGGTTGTGAAAAGTTAAAACCGACACCGGCGTGGGGAGGAATGCCTGATGAGCGCATGTTTAAATGTATGAGGCGGTTTTATGTCCCCGTGAAACGGTGAAGCAGATGGTCATAAAATTTACACGCCTGCATGTTAATGCTACACCCTCATGTGTATTCATTGTTATGAAGAGGAGGAAACGTCTTATTTCATTTCACTGCTTTCTCTTATTTCTCTTCTATTTTTATAACCCGTGCCAAAAAAAATAAAGCATGACTTGATACGAAACGTGTTTTTACAGGTTGGGATCAATAGATGTCTCCGGATAATCATTTACACGCACATATTGAATCATATCGGAATCAGGACGCGCATTTATATGCGCAGCAATAACATTCAAACCTCCATGCCCGCCGTGGAACGTCTGGATGGAGAGGATCGAGAAAAGCCTGAAGACTTTTCATCAGACGACGTAAACATGGGGAGTTCTGTTTTTTACTGTTTTGGCTGCAGAGATGAGGAAAAATACAAGTTTGTTATCAGACTCCGGATGTCATCGTGTTAGATATGTTGTTTGAAAGTTTATTATTAATAAAAAATGAACAGTGAGACTGACGAAAAGAGTTTAAATGAAGAGAAAATAATAGAAAACTAATAAACATCAAGACTAAAGATAATAAGTGAGGATGCGTTCAAAAACATGCAGCAAATTCAATTTGAATTATTTTTATTTCATTTTTTGAACGCATCCTCATTTATTATCTTTAATTTAAAGATAATAAGTGACGATTCGTTCAAAAAATAAAATAATTTAAAATTAAATTTAAGATAATAATTGAGGATGCGTTCAAAAACATGCAGGAAATCCACCCACCTGCTTCTGTTTGTGGGCGTGTGTCTCCAGGTTGCGGCTGATAGGTTGTCTCTCAACTTGTTCCCGCCCACTTCCTGCTTGATCACCTGTTGCCAATCACAAAGTCAGACCGTCTACCTGTTTATATTCAAAGCCTTCATTCTGATCTTTTGTGGAGGAATTTTAAGTTTTTATTCTACGGGTAAACTTTTGAATAATCGCAAATGAAATTTAACAAAACAAGAATTTTGTAAGAGCGCATAGAATATTAAGAACACTCTGCAATTCCGAGGTCACTGATAACAAAATTGGAATTAAATTGAAATTAAAAGTTCTGTGAAAGGAAATCAGAAGAAGCTGTGAGTAAAGAGCAGCTTGTTTGAGAAGCGAAGAGAGATTTTAAACTTATTTAGAAGAATTATGGCCAAGTCTGGAAGAAGAGACAAGAAGGAAGGGTTTGTTTGTGTGTGTGTGTGTGTGTGTGTGTGTGTGTGTGTGTGTGTGTGTGTGTGTGTGTGTGTGTGTGTGTGTGTGTGTGTGTGTGTGTGTGTGTTTGTGTGTGTGTGTGTGTGTGTGTGACCCCTGTCTAAAATGCATTTAAAAATGTTCCTGCAGAAGAAGTGCTTCATCTTTTTGTTCTAAATGCTTCTATATGTAATTTATGCGCAGCTGGGGAAATGTAAATTATATTCTCTAGCAACATAACGAGGAAATGTTTTTAATAAACGTAGGAGTCAACACCGCCGGTATAGGAACCAAACCGGCAGCACATTCACACACAAGGTCATTAATTTGCTGGCTGAGACGTTCTGCTGTTTATTTTCTATTAGTCTAGACTTTTTTGCGTCGCTTTTTAACTGTGGTGTCGACGACTTTTTGACCTTCATACAGTCAGAAAACAGTCGATCTCTCTTGGTTACAAACCCAAACAGTCACATGGAACTTAGATTTCTCCGGCAATATCAATTATTTAAGTACAGTGGTACCTCTACTTACGAATGTCTCTACATACCAAATTTTTTACTTAAGAAACGCCTCAACAGGAAAATATTGCCTCAAGTTACGAAAGAAACTTCGAGTCAGTATGGGCCGATACTCGCTGCTCCCACAGGTTCCTGAACGCAACATTCTCATAGCTGCTCTGCCATTGGCTATTACCTAGCATCCTGGCATCCCATTGGCTAAGAGGGACTTCTGTGTGGAGCTAGATAGGTGTCTATGCAGCGTCGTCGTCATTCGGCCCTCGACCCGTGAGGTGTTCTGATAGTTTTACGTAAATATATTAACTTTTAGAGTATTCACTATGGACCCCAAGAAAGTGACGGAGAAAAGAGGAAAAGAAAAGACGAAGAAAAGAGTTTTTTTGTCCGTACAAACAAAACAAGAGATGATAGAAAAGCATGAAAAAGGTAAATGACCATCATTTTTATTCTTTATTCTTTGTTTTTTACGTTATGCACAACTCTCATTTATTGTGTAATAATCTAATTGTAACATGTATTTGTTACATGTTTTGATGCATTTTTAAGCTTTATAAAACATTTATGTCTGAATCTCGGGGGGGGGTTGGAACGGATTCGGGCATTTGCATTGAAAACGCGTCTCTACTTACGAAATTTTCAACTTACGAGGTACTGCTGTATTTTCTGCACTATAAGGTGCACCTAAAAGCCTTTAATCTTCTCAAAAACCAAACGTGTGTCTTATATATGAAAGAAGTTTTAAAATAGGTCATTTGTTGAAGGTGTGGCTTATAGTGCAGAAATACTGTAGCTAAAATATCCAGATTATAGCTCACTTGTAGCTATAAAATAGTCATGAGGTCTTGGAACATATGGAGCCTTGAACTGAGTTGTTGTTGAGACATCAAATGTATAAAATGACAAAGTGCTAATTAATAAGGAAACTCTGACATGAGTCACATTCAAAGTGTTCTCTGGCCTCCCGGAGCGCGGAAGACACATAAAGAGTCGTCTCCTGCAGTCATTATAATTCTACGCTGGCTGCATTTATGATCTGTTTATACATCACTAATGCAAATTGCCAGACTCCAACATAATGGTATGCTTTGTCATTATTTATCCTAATATTCACGTCTGGATTAAAAACACTTGATGAGGCGGCCTTATCAGAAACTAGACGGATCATTATAGCGAATGGAGGCTCGGTCTGACAGTAATCTGAGGACAGGATCCTGTGTGTGTGTGTGTGTGTGTGTGTGTGTGTGTGTGTGTGTTACAGCCGAGCGTCTTTGTTCACACGCGTTCTAATTGCTGCCATCACAAACTCATCTTTAGACGCCCGTTGTGGAGATGGAAATGTCTTTTAGCTTACATGAAATTATTTGCAGCTATTTATTTCTCGTCCCTCCAGTTACCTCTGCCAAGCAATTTATGTTCCCACCCGTGTTTGTTGCTTTGTTTGTTTGTTTGTTTGTTTGTTTGTTTGTTTGATTGCCTCCTGGCAGGAAAATGCAAAAAACTAATAAACTATACTGATTCCCACAAAACTTTTGCCTCATTCTCTCTAATGTCTCAGGAAATAATATAAATCACGATGTGCAAATGACACTTTTATGGTGTGTTATATGAATTAATGGGGGTACAGTGGGGTGCATTCAGCTAGTAACGCAAACATCTGGGTTTGACTGTGGCCTTTGTGACTGAATTTTAACACATATATGTAGTTAAGACTAGATGTTTTACAGTTTTTTACTATTAAAACAAATTCAGTCCTCCCCTTTTTCTCTTTTATTTTCTCCTCTCCTGCAGAATCACTTGACCTTTAGTGGAATTTTGGACCGTTCTTGTTCCATAACGAACCGGAGAGGAAATATACGACAAACAAAAGAATTATTTTGGCCTTTAGACAACCAGACCGAGAACATTTCATTTCTGTTGGGTAGTTAAAACGTTAAGAGACGAGTCCAGAACGTGTTTCTATCAAAGACAGAATGGAGGCCATTGTTCTGAATAATCTACTGAGCAATTAGATCTCATCCTTCATCAAGACCTCATCATTTCTACGCCAGACTAACGTGACCCCAAATGAATCGACGGGGAATGAGGGAGAAGATTGTGAAGCTGCTCCACGTGTTCCGTTAAATACTTCATGAAGAAGAAGAAGAAGAATCTTGAGTGATGAAGATGGTCTTTGTGCACCTTTACAAAGAGGATGCGACGCCAGCAGAAACACACGACCCCCCCCCCCCCCCGCTGCTTCGGATGATGACCGGACGCTCGCCGCCTCCCCCCGTTAACACCCTCCATGCTGTCGTGTTGGAGGAGCTCGACTAAATGTAAAATAAACAGGAGCCGAAACAATCAGTGAAAGTAATAGGTTGTGTTTACAAGTGGATGGAAGTCATTGGCATTCATTGACCAGCAGTCGTTCGGGGGGGGGGAGATAATGAGCCACTGTGGAATAAGTGCTTGTATTATTTCAGTGGAGGTATTTGTTTTGGGCAAAATCTTCTTGAACTGACAGAAGTAGGATCAGAATAAAGTTGTCATATTATATTTTATATCAGGACGGTTCACCCCATTGGGCTGCAGTTCATCTAGAGGGCGCCAGTGAGTCCTAAACGGAGCTGAAGATTTTACATATAGAAATATTTTCACCCACTTCTAGAAAAAAAGGCCCGACTTTAACATTATTTTGTGGTAATATATTGATTATGTATCAGAAAAGAAATAAATCTAAAGTTATTTTACCCGCTAACTAGCCTCCTGCTAATTAACCCTGGTTTGAACTTTCGCTGTGACTTCTGTGTTTGTGCGACTCGTCACAGTATTGCTGAAGCTTTTATCTCCGGTTCTTATATTTCAGATCCTTCCTGCGTCCAAATGTAAACTCCTAGTAAACCCTGCATTTCTCCGACGTCTGTTGTTTGAGTTTCCCTCCAGCTTTAAGCCGTCTGTTTCTCTCACTCCTCTTCTTCTCCTGCCATGGTCTCCTCCTCCTCCTCCTCCTCCTCCTCCTCATCATCATCATCATCATCATTTGAAACCATCTCCTGGCTGTTTTTTTGTGCCGGGACAGGATTGTGCGTCTCAAGGGGAGCTTCCTGATAAGTTTTTGACAATTGATCAGTCAAGATTCAACAATCCTGCTCATTTCTGTCCTCAGAGTTCCTGATTTTACTGGATGCGAAACGGAGCTCGATGGTTTCGCTCACGCCTGGTGATGTCCTCTTTCACGCCTCTGAGGACATCGACTGTGTTTAGAGTCAATGTCAGGTAACTGGTTGTGATTGGTCTGTCACAAACCCTAATGAAGGGACGCTTCTATGAACTGGAGTCCAGATCGACAGGAGCCGGCAGATTCACACGATGCTTAGAATTCCTACATACCCTAAACGCACCACTGATGCTGCAGAATCAGCTGATGCTCAGTTTACTGGAACTAAATAAACAAGTGGATCAAGAAACGCAACATATGAAGCCCAAATGTTGGATCTGATCAATAATGTGATGGAATTTTATAAGATGAGAAAATGAAAAAAAAAAAAAAATCACATGATAATTAAAACCTCCAGCGTGTTTGTATTGATCGCCCATCATAAATACTTTAATGAGTTTGTGATTCATCTGAAAACACAGGTTGGTTATGTGTGTGTGTAAATACACTTGTGTCTCTCTGTGTGTGTTTGCACACACACTCCAAACACTTCTTTAATTTATCTTGCTGAAGCATGGGCCCACTCTTTGCACCGGTGCTGGTTTCAGCTTCACATTTGGAATGCAGATGAGCTCCTCTGCCGTTCTTTTAGCTCTGGTTGTTTGGCTTCGGTCTTAATGAGGTGTAAGCAAACGGGCTTCTATTAACCCGGATACGCTGCTTAGAGGCGACATACACAAATATGTTGACATAGAGCAGGTTGATCACCTAAATGAGCTCCGACTGGAGATTTCTCAACTGCAAAATGCAGATAAAAATCTGTTTTTTTTGCTTGTAAAGAAGTGTTGGGTTTCCTTCAGGGCAGTGTTGATCTAAGTGTAAATTGCTGCTTCGCAATCCTTCCACATACAAATCAGCGCCGGGCTGCTGAGCGTCGCATTCCTCTCAACTAATATTTATTCTAACGCTCCAGCAGGAATTCAGTTTCATTTCCAGGCCACGCAACCGAGACAGCGCCTCCTCCTGGAGCCGACGCCGACGGGTCTCTGGAGGCGTTTTTGGGCCTCGTGACCTCCGCTCGAACCCTCAGCCACCTCAATGCGCCGCTGTCACCATCGCTTTATTCGCTCAATGCCAGGAAAGTTCCTTGAAAAACGCTCTTCTGCTCATGAGAGCGCCGATGCCAACAAAGAAGGTTGAACGCGACGTGGAGAGTTGCCGTAAAGTGCTGTTGAACTTTGTCACGCTACGACTGCGTGGGTTGTTCCGTTCAGAAGAAGAGCGCTCTGTCAAGGTTTAGGAGTTGAATTCATTTTTTTTTTGAAAAGCGTAATTAAAGAAAGAGACAAAAACACAAAGAGAGAAAGTAGAGAGAAAACTTGTACAGGTAGCGGTAAAAAAGCTTAGAACCTCTCCTCTGGACCACTCCAGTGGAGAAATATATTAATCCTGGTGAACAAAGAATGGAAAATAAAATAAAAATATTTGGAATGCTGCCTTTAGTTCCTTTGGGGGATTGTGTTCATTTTAATAACACTGACAGTTTCAAAGAGTGATGCATAATTACATATTACGTGAGGCAAAATAAAGATTAGTCCATTTTATAGGAGATTTATTCGTCCTTCTAAAATTATAGAATTGAACAAAGACCTGAGAATTGGACTGGGCGATATCTACTGATGTATGTAAATGATCTCGGTGAGGAGAACACTTCTCTGAGTGGATTCCGGCCCTGAACTTTTTGCTCCGGGCAAAACCTCATTTCAAAATTAATCCCTAATCCAAAAATCCTAATCCTCAACTATCAAATGAAGCGAATTGAAGTGAGGGCTGACCAGGAGTGACCCCGCTTCTCCCCCCCCAAAAAAATAAAACGTAAAGAGGACAGAGGTTGACGTGACACTCGCAAGCTGAACAAAGCGAGTCCTCACACACACACACACACACACACATGCACATAATGTCACATCCAGTGTCTTGAATGCACTCAGAGCTGCATTTACTCAAGATAAGCATCACCTGCACAGGTAACAGGTGAGCAGGCAGCCTGAGACGACCCCAGCAGAGACGCTGATGTTTAACACGTGTGTGTTTGCAGGTTTAAAGCAGGTTTTCCTGCACGTAACCAGAGGATAACACACAACTAGCCAGAGTTCTACGTGTAGTTGTGCTCCGGAGAGGAAGAGGAGGCACGCAAGAAGAGCAGAGACTTCAAATCCAAGTAAGAGGCTTAGTTTTAGCCCGAGAACTCCTTTTAGCATCCTTTGGTTCTTTATGAAAGCTGACAGGGCAGATTAGCTTGACAGCGCGCGGGTCATTGTGAATGTCACATCTGTCTGTGGCGACAAAGCTCCACATTCCTCCAAATCAATAACACGGTTCACTCCGGCGAAACTCATCACCAAAATAAAGTGCAACATGATGTCCTACTTTTCTCTGCGCTGCAGAGGAGAAAACCGTAAAGGAATCCGACGCCAGCAGCTCGGCGAGGCTACGCTAAAGCAAAGCAGCGCTTTGAGCTAATCGCTCGTCAGCATGCTAATGTTCAGCAGGTACAGGATTAAAATCCGGCACACATAAAATTCCAGCATGTGCACAAGATGCAATGCAGAAGATGCAAATATACGTGCACTATAGCTTACACACAACTCAACAACACACACAAACTGCCAAATACTTCATATATCCTGCAAAATGAAGCACTGCAGCCAAAACTACACACACTGCATTAACAATATCAAACACAATTCATCCATATTACCTGATATTTGTCTAATTAATCTCATCTTTAGTAAATTGTACCATTGTACTAAAAAAATAGGTCAAATTATTGGAAATGTGTCTTTTATTCCTCCACCAAACCAGTTGGTGCAGCTTACAGAACGTGCACCAGAAAAAAGAAAAATACTCACAAAAAACAACAAATTGGAAAATAAAATTATGGAAAAATCTGCAGAGAAAACAAACAGGCATAAAAAATAATTAGTCAGCATCTTTGTCCACAGCTGCATGTGGCCTGGTGTAGGTCTGTAGGTTCATTTTCTTACTCTCCAGGACACCTCCATCCAAACATCCCAAACTGAAGAGAATAGAAAACAACACTGGATATTAAAGTTCAAGTTAACACCAGTAGTTTTTTAAAATAATGTGATAATAAAACTGTTCACTACTATGGAAATGCATGAAAACAACTTTAAAACACGTGATTTTGAGGAGCATGTTTTCGGAACAGCACACTGTGTTCATTTTCACTGCTTACTTTTTTTGTGTGTAAATACGCATATGTTTTAATTTATTCTTTTTTCTGTTATTTTGTAAATATTTATGTATAACTATATATATTTGGGATTATTGATTGTTCATTAAGTAGTTGAGAAGGGGTAGGTTTAAATCAGATTATGCTTCATCCTACTCGTTTTTGGAAATGTGGGATTCATTGGTTTGACTATTGTTATTGTTGTTTTGTCTACTTTCTATGGTCTTATTTGTTTTTCTGTTCAGTCTATTTTGTTGTTTTAATGCGACAAGTACAAAATAAAAAAATATCCATTTATTCATTCATTCATTCATTCATTCATTCATTCACTTATTCATTCATTTATTTATTCTTTGTGGTGAACAGTAACCACAGCTTTTGGTATGCGCTGCATAACATTATATTTTAATCAATTATATTTTAATCACATTATATTTTAATCATCTGATATATACTAGCATGTTAGCATGCTAAAGCTATGTTTTCATTATTTCTCCATTTAGGAGAGAACAACACTGAGCTGAAGCTGATTCCATCTGTTTTATAGATAATAAATCAAGAATTTGTGACAAATTGAAATGTTGTTCTTGTTGTTACCGCTGATGGTTACCATGGCTGCCGTTCAAACCACAACGGTTGACCTACTGCAGGCACTAAACTCATTCCCTTCCTGCCTCTTGGGACGACGCATCTGCAACAAAATGCCTTTAACTGTAATGCAAATCCCTCCTTTGGACCAGAGTCCCATCAGTTTGGATGAAAGAGGACCCGGACCAGCGCTGTGACCCCTCCGGTCTGTTAGCGCGGCTCAAACCTGCATCCGGCAGTCCTTCCAGGCTGATTAGCAACCGGACAATAAAAACAGGCAACAGCATCATTAAATTCACACTACCGACACCTGACGGAATCACGGCGGGAACAACATGATTTATCCGTCTCCTCTGACCACGGGACACATGCTAACTCTGACCTTGCAGCTAGAATACATCATTAAATATTCTTATGGTGTAATGAGCCAGCCGACGTCTCCTGCAGACGACTTTTTGGGCTGAATTTCTCATCTCAAGCAAATTAGTGACAAAACCTAATTTAATGAGATCTGAAGGTCGAGCTTTTTGTTTCAGAGACGTTCCACCTGTACAGGCGGGGGCTCGGGAGAGCGCCAAACTTTTTTTATGACGCTAGAAGTTTTCGGCACGCGAGTAAAGACGATTGTTTGAATCAGACAGGAAGTGATTTATTCCGACGGCACCGCCCTGACAAAACGCTCATGATGTTTTCCTTCCACGTGCTGATGCAGCACTGACAGAGGAATCATTACATATTCACTCCAGGCCTGCAAAGCTTTCTCTCTGTTTAGTCTTACAAATATATGCAACTGTGCATTAGAGGCATCATGAGGCTGTCAGGCGGCGCAGCGGGAACATTTATCTTCTAATCAAATGATGACTTTGTTCTCCCATGTGAACAAGGTGACTTGTACAGTCCATCAAATATTGCTCAGCGGCCCTGTCTCAGCCGTCTGAGCGGAACGCCAGGGTGACTTCACTCCGATCCGGACGCCGGTAGGAACCGTCGGCACGAGACGTCTCAGGTTTTAGCAAAATAAGTGATTTTAAATGTTATAAATAGTGTCAGAATGAATATTTGTTTGTGTTTAGCAGTTACAGCTGATGTGTTTTTAGCTCACCTTCAGACGGCCGTGTTGATTCCATTCCTGTCACTTTGGTTTAAAATCAATCAGCAGAGACTTTTGGATCGATAATCCATCAGAGTGGACATCATACAGCATGTGCTGTTGTTTTTTATGTCAAGGTTAAATCAAGGTTGGAAAACTGGGAGCAAATAATTTGAGACGAAGAAAAGAAAAGAAAAGAAAAGCTTTAGCGTCGCTATCAAATCAGTAAATGTGAGTTTTAGTGGAAGACAAATGACGTTAAAAGCAGGTAGCATCATCCAGCTACATGGTTAGCATCAAACTTAGAAAATTATTCATGGCTCCTTAATATCTAGGATAAAAACAACACCTTTGTGTTGTTCTGCTCAATTAAAGACACATCATGTGAACGACTGTCCTACTATTTTTTGATCCTTTTATCCAGACTGAGAGGAAGAGGAGGAGGAGGAAGAGGAGGAGGAGGATGAACGTCTGCTGGTTCTTCCTTTCAGCGCCCTGATGTCAAAGAGGAAGCTGCCTGAGAGGAAGGTGATGAATCGCAGTTTTTTTTCTTCCCTTTGCTCCTCCAGACTGGAACTCAGAATTGATGAATTTCTTTCAACAACCAGCTTTAAGAGCGGAGTCCGTTTCTTCTAATCAGAAAAGACCTTTAATTTATTCTTTCAATCTGGTTCTATGTCAGAGCGTTCTAAAATATGCCAAAGGGTGTCCCTCTTGAATCTGCACAACCTTTACAAAACATGACAAAACTTTCATCATAAAATCGGGGCTTCATCACTCAGTCGTCCGCGGCAACAAGTGTAGATACTTAAGAAAACCTGACTCACTCGCAAATTACTTTCATTGATTCCAACCAAACTTTCAGCTGAAGAACAAAAAAGAAAAGCAATTAAATAGTTTTATTAGAATGTTTCATTATTCTCCACATGGAGTAAAGTTATCAGCCAACTTCCCAATGATCAAAAGTCTCCTGAAGAAAAGAAGAAAACACACTCCTGTGAGGGGCGGAGTCTGATCCAACGCTGTCCTGCTATGAACTCTGGGAGGACGACCAGCGAGGAAGACGTTGAGGAAGCCAGGGGTAAAAAAAAAAAGTCTGCATACATTTTCTATAACTGTTTGTTTTAAACCGGTTCGTGAGGTCGGAGGTCAACATATCTGGAGGGGGGGGGGGCAGGTCTCCAGGTGGATTTGAACCGACAACCAGTTTGTGTGTTGAAGGGCGTTTTCACTTCAAAGCGTCGTTTAAGAAAAGGTTTCATGTGGACTGAAGGTGGTGGAGATGTTTAACGCAGCTTCCTGTCAGTCAGACGTATCGCTGACGATAAATGATGGAAAGATTTATTAACTGTTAGAGTTTGTCAACCTGTTTCCTCTCATTTCCCCTTGTTTCCTATTGTTTCCTTGTTTCCTATTGTTTCCTTGTTTCCTATTGTTTCCTTGTTTCCTATTGTTTCCTGTTCTTTCCTCTGATTTCGTCTGGTTTCCTATTATTTCCTCTTGCTTCCTATTGTTTCCACTTAGTTCCTCTTTTTTTCTTTTATTTGCTGTTATTTCATCTAGTTTCCTCTTGTTTCCTGTTATTTCCTCTTATTTCTTCTTGTTTCCTCTTGCTTTCTACCATTTCCTATCGTTTCCTCTGCTCTCCTATTGTTTCCTCTAGTTTCCTGTTATTTCCTCTTGTTTCCTGTTATGTCCTCTAGTTTCCTATTGTTTCCTCTAGTTTCCTATTGTTTCCTCTTGTTTCCTGTTATTTCCTCTTGTTTCCTGTTATGTCCTCTAGTTTCCTATTGTTTCCTCTAGTTTCCTATTGTTTCCTCTTGTTTCCTGTTATTTCCTGTTATTTCCTCATTTCCTATTATTTCCTCTTGTTTCCTATTGTTTCCTCTTGTTTCCTTTTATTTCCTCTAGTTTCCTCATGTTTCCTGTTATTTCCTCTAGTTTCCTCATGTTTCCTGTTATTTCCTCTGGTTTCCTCTTGTTTCCTGTAATTTCCTCTAGTTTCCTCATGTTTCCTGTTATTTCCTCTAGTTTCCTCGTTTCCTGTTATTTCCTCTAGTTTCCTCATGTTTCCTCTTATTTCCTCTGGTTTCCTCATGTTTCCTGTTATTTCCTCTAGTTTCCTCGTTTCCTGTTATTTCCTCTAGTTTCCTCATGTTTCCTGTTATTTCCTCTAGTTTCCTCGTTTCCTGTTATTTCCTCTAGTTTCCTCATGTTTCCTCTGATTTCCTCTGGTTTCCTCATGTTTCCTGTTATTTCCTCTGGTTTCCTCTTGTTTCCTGTTATTTCCTCTGGTTTCCTCTTGTTTCCTGTTATTTCCTCTGGTTTCCTCTTGTTTCCTGTTATTTCCTCTGGTTTCCTCTTGTTTCCTGTTATTTCCTCTAGTTTCCTCATGTTTCCTGTTATTTCCTCTGGTTTCCTCTTGTTTCCTGCTGTTTCCAGTGTTTATGCTAAGCTGAATTGCTGCTGACCTCACTACTCTGTCTTAATCTTCACATCCATCTCTTAGAAAAACCAATAAACACATTCACAAAAGTTTGAACAATGCTTTAAATGCAAAAAACAACTATATCATAAATTATTCATGGAGAACAACAATTGAGGACAATATGCAAATAAACAATATAGAAATAAACCAACTATTCAGGTGGATTTTTCCACACGCTGTGTGCGTGTTGCTGCGTCGGGTCGCGTCTCCTCGACTCCCATCATCACATGCAGGATAACCAGCGTGACTCTTCATCTACTGGTTTCCACATTGTTCCTCCTGACTCTTAAATCCTTGCTGCTCAGCGTTTCCTCCGCTGACTAAATACCCCCCCCTGTTGTTTCCCCTCTCACTTTGGCTAACGTGTGTTTCCTGAAGCTGCTGATGCTGCCAACAGCCTCCAACCACAGCTCCGCCAAAATCACGCTTCCAAAACTCATCCTTTGTATCCACATCCATTTTTGGCTGCAGCAGTGAATCAAAACCTCACCTGCATGGAGGAGCAGATGAACCGGAGGATCTTTAATTCTGTAGTTCCACCGGTTCTGGGCGCAGATGTTCACGGGAGGCTACGTGACAGGCCTTCAGTATTCTAGGTCAGCCTTCCAACGCTCCGGTGTGACTCAAGAATGAAAGGGCACGTACAGGGAAGAAGCAAAAATAGCAGCCGGGCCACTGAAGCCAAAGATTTGACAAAAGCCTCGGACATGTGTGTTCCCTGACCTGAATAACAAAGAGAGCTGCCAGACGACCAGGTGGACCAAACCAGTAGGGAAAATAACCAGTTTTATCTGCAGTTTTTACTCCATTCTGAAGCGTTTTTACACTTTCGTTCATTTTTTTTGGCCGAAAACCAAAAATCTAAAGAGGGAAGCTAATCAAACAAGCCGTGCGCTCATGTTCAGATGGATGCTAATGGGTGTCAGCACCTTACAGCTCCATGAAAGCAGGAAGTCGTTCTCCTTTTGTCTTCCCCCAAACACGATTCGCACAATGCCCACTGGCGTCCTCGCACCAGAGGCCGATTCACTCGGGAGGTTAAATGCAATTAGCCAAGACCTCATCATTGTCCATTCTGTTCCGTTTGCACTTTACACATTCACTACATGCAAAAAAAAAAAAGAAAACTGAAAAAAAAACAAAAAACCTCCTTCCCATTTTGGAGAGAATTTACGAGAACAATGGAACACGAGGTGACGTGATCTGTTTTACACCGAGTTAATCAAATATGATTCATACGTCCAGAATAAAGGCAGAGAATTTAACGCTCTCGGAGGCAGGAGGACGCTGTTTTATTAGAGGGAACAGAAGAACGTAAAGTCCATGATTGTAAGACGTGGGTTCAGTGGACGGACGGCGTTGGGATTCACTCGGCGGGAGGAAGAAGGATGGAAGAGAAGGAGAAGCAGAAAGACGCTGAGAGCAGCGGAGAAGCTGCCGCTGGAGGAAGTTACAGACGTCAAACTGGGAAACTAGGATAGACGGAGCGAGAGGAAAACAAAGACGCATGGAGGGAAGAGAGAGGTGGGGGGGGGGTTTGCAACTTTTTCAATTACGGCACACGCCGACAACAAAGACCCAGATTTCAGGAGAATATAAGAGCGAGCGGCCCCCGGAGGGAGAAGCTCATTTAAGCATCTTGGTTTCTGCCGTCTCTTCTCCACACAGATTACACCAGTTGGAATATTTAATGCGCTCCTTTTGTTTCACAAGCAAACACGGGCGTTCCTTATCATTACAGATGTCCTAAACGCCAGGATCAGCTACCTGGAGACGAGCACCAGAGAAACCGTTAGCATCTGCAGACGTGACCCCGTCTAGAGTTAAGAAATAAAAGCGGGCCCCTCATATTCACGGGGGCCTCCAGCCAGATATGCATGGAAGCCAAGTATCGGTGATTAACAGACTCCATCCTGCTACCCCCGTTTAACACAGGGGGGGCCTTTGTCGTCCAGGTTCTCCGCCTGAATGACAAGCGACGCCACAAAAAGCCTCTCCTGGCAAACGTGACGCGTAATTGCGCCAAAGTCCAACAACTTCTGGCGTGGAAATGTAGCCGCTTTCATTGTGGCGTCCCCTGAAAGAGCCTAATTAGACATTCATCTGCGTACCTGTCGACCCCCACAACCCCCCACCCCCCGGCTCGTCCTGGAAGCTGCTGGCAGCTCATTTTCCTCTCATGTCCATCACGTTTTTACGTTTGTTTTTTTTCTTCGTGCGGTTTGGAGGAAACCTGCAGGGATCCACATCATCATCATCATCATCATCATCATCATCATCATCATCTCCATCGATGATGAATCCACCGCCTTCGGTTTATTATTTACGGGGTGCATATCTAATAGTTCTTTTGCATAATTCTGAATTGAAGCATCATTTTAATGCGGGGAACAATTTGTGGTGGAAAATGATCAGATCACAAGGAAACATTTCCTGAAAATGGCCTGTAATTATTATCACAGGTGAATGTCATCATGTTGGATGTGGGACCACTTAGTGGTGGTGGTGGGGGGACTCTGAAGCCCCCCCAGTCAATAAAAGAAAAAGAACAAACACAGAGAGATAATTAGTCTATCATCAGGTCCTTTTAACACTTTTAATGCGTCGTGTTCGCGGAGGGGAACATGCTGTGATCGCAAATAATGGGGGGGGGAATTATGTGGCGGTAATGGTGAATGATTGAAGCATCCGCATCATCATCATCATCATCATCATCATCATCATGTGGTCCTCAAAACTTAAAGCCCCTCCGGCTCTATTACCCTCATCAGGACGCACTTGTTCCCTTCCTGCTCTCTCACTTGTAAGAAAAAAAACAAAAAAGAGGAGGAAGAGGAGTTCTCTGTGATGAAGGAGCCGCTCATTCATCCCGCAGCTCCCGCCGCAGAGAGGAGGACTGACCGCACGCTCCCCCCGCACGCACATTTTCACCATGAGGCGCAACTTTAAGGACCGCGCTGCGTAACGCGGATGGATGATGGATGGATGATGGATGGATGATGGATGGATGATGGATGGATGATGGATGGATGAGTCCTCCTTCGTGCCTCCGCTGCTGCAACTTCCTGCTGATCCGCGGACAAACGCACGGATGCGTTTAAAGGATCGGATCCCGCAATAAAAGTTGCGCGCAAGCAGAAATCAGTGAAAGCGTCGCGGAGGAATCCGGAGAGTTGATCCACGGAGCGCGTCGGTCGGTCCTGATTGGAGGATCAGGTGGGTCGGGAGGACTTGAACGCATCACTGAAGTCTCCACGCGTGTTTTCAAATGAAATGATCGCGTTCGACCCGCGGAAAGACGCGCGTCGCGCCCGCGGGTGAAGCGTCTTCCTCCCGGTCCGGAGAGGATGAGGAGTCTCTGGGGGAAGCATGAGCTGTCAGGGGATCGCTCCTAAGCTATGGGAGGGGGCGGCTCTCGGCCTCTGGATCTGCTACTGCTGCTGCTGGACCTCCGGGGCCGCCGCCGGTGGAGCCGCGCCCGCCGCCGGAACGGACGACGGCGCGCCGGGGCCCCTGGGGTGGCTCCTGTCCGATAAGGGGCCCTTCCATCAGTCCCTGGAGTTCACGGAGGCGGCGGAGAGGCACCAGCAGGGCTTCAGCACCAGATACAAGATCTACAGGTGTGTGTGTGTGTGTGTGTGTGTGTGTGTGTCTTCAGGAGCACGTTTTCTTTTCACTGACGCGCATTGTGTAAACACTCAGAACCGCCCCCACAGGTATTACCCCCTTCCCGCGCACACACACACACACACACACACACACACACACACACACACACACACACACACACACAGGTATCACACCTGCACCCAATCAGTTTCCAGCTGGTGGGCAAATTTTGAGGTGGGGCGTACGTGTGTGTGTTGCTGCTTTGCTGCTGCTTTTATCTGAAAAGGAACATTTTAAAGTTCTATTGAATATTTTGTATCTGAATGTATTGATTATTCAGGGGTTGATTATTAGATCGGATTACCAATGATTGATTACTACACACACACATACACACACACATACACAGGAGAGGTGATCAAAGCCACTCCTCTTGGCCTCTTATGCTGATTGATTGATTGATTGATTGATTGATTGATTACTTATAGAGTGAATTAGTTTGATATATATGATGTGATGACGTCTGTCTGTCTGTGCTTACTGTATAAGAAATTCAATTCTATAACTTGTTTCAGGTTTTTTTTACTTTATTAAACATTTTTTTGTAAACGTACATGCTTCCAAATATTGATCGTCTCCCTGATTGCTGCTAATTGTTTCCAATCGATGGTTAACTTTGCTGCTGTATTAAAGGGGTGACTGTATTGATGTTTCTGGGTATTCAGATCAGTTTTCGGTACTTTTAGCTCAGGTGAGTCGTCGATACTCCAGACTGGAGCTGCTTTTTCTCTTTGGTCCACTTCACCGATGAGAAAAGGTGTTTTATGATCTGAATTTGTCGGCGTATGAATCAATAAGCCTGTCGTCTCCTCCAGGGATCTGTAAGGCGCTGGTGTTTATCTCCCGGTGGCACCTGAATCTTTTCAATAGACCTGCTGCATAAATGCCCCAATCGCCCCCCCTGACTGGAGGCCCCGCCTCTCCGAAACCTGCTGAATCTGTGAAAACTATTGAACACAGCAAAGCCTCCTCAGCCTGCTGGAGGTGGTGTCACCTGTGCCTCTCTGTTGGAGGTGGCATCACCTGTGCCTCTCTGTTGGCCGGCTGGTGTCACCTGTGCCTCTCTGTTGGCCGGCTGGTGTCACCTGTGCCTCTCTGTTGGCCGGCTGGTGTCACCTGTGCCTCTCTGTTGGCCGGCTGGTGTCACCTGTGCCTCTCTGTCGGCCGGCTGGTGTCACCTGTGCCTCTCTGTTGGCCGGCTGGTGTCACCTGTGCCTCTCTGTTGGCCGGCTGGTGTCACCTGTGCCTTTCTGTTGGCCGGCTGGTGTCACCTGTGCCTCTGTTGGCCGGCTGGTGTCACCTGTGCCTCTCTGTTGGCCGGCTGGTGTCACCTGTGCCTTTCTGTTGGCCGGCTGGTGTCACCTGTGCCTTTCTGTTGGCCGGCTGGCATCACTTGTGCCTCTGTTGATCCGCTGGCATCACCTGTGCCTCTCTACTGGATGGGGCATCACCTATGCCTCTCTGCTGGCCGGTTGGTGTCACCTGTGCCTCTCTGTTGGCCGGCTGGTGTCACCTGTGCCTTTCTGTTGGCCGGCTGGTGTCACCTGTGCCTCTCTGTTGGCCGGCTGGTGTCACCTGTGCCTCTCTGTTGGCCGGCTGGTGTCACCTGTGCCTTTCTGTTGGCCGGCTGGTGTCACCTGTGCCTTTCTGTTGGCCGGCTGGCATCACTTGTGCCTCTGTTGATCCGCTGGCATCACCTGTGCCTCTCTACTGGATGGGGCATCACCTATGCCTCTCTGCTGGCCGGTTGGTGTCACCTGTGCCTTTCTTTTCGCCGTGTGGCATCACCTGTGTCTCTGCTGGCCGGCTGGCATCACCTGTACCTTTCTACTGACTGGCTGGCATCACCTGTGCCTCTCTGCTGACTTGCTGGTGTCACCTTTACCTCTCTGCTGGCCGTCTGGCGTCACCTTTGCCTCTCTGCTGACTTGCTGGTGTCACCTTTACCTCTCTGCTGGCCGTCTGGCGTCACCTTTGCCTCTCTGCTGACTTGCTGGTGTCACCTTTACCTCTCTGCTGGCCGTCTGGCGTCACCTTTGCCTCTCTGCTGGCGACACCTGTGCCTCTCGAGGCTCTGTGCAGCCGATCCGGCGTCCTGTAAGCTGCTGCTCACGTTTCTCCCCCAGAGGCAGTTTTTTGGGGGGATTTAGGGTTTTGGCGGCTCCAGAACGAGACCCGACCAGGATGGAGACTGAAGCTGAGTGACAGCTGAGCTTTTGGTTCCAGCGCTCGACTGTTTCTTATTTTCTGTGTTGTGAGGCGACATCAGGGAGAAGCTGAGGGCGTATATTCTTAGAAACGTGTCGTGATGGTTTCTACTTCCTGTTTGATGCCTTCTCTTAAATCGCCCTGAGGCTTAAAGCGCTTCTCCACTCCTCTGACCTTTCCAGGCGCTGGAACCCCGTCAGGAGCGTCACGTGGTCGTGGGTTCGTCGGCGGGCGGCGATCAAACAGCTCCACGGATCGTTCCATGTGTTTTCATCACTATCGATTCCTTACAGCGTTTACACTGAGCCCACATGTCAGAAATGGAACGCCTCCTGTGTTTGCAGTGAGGCTCCAGACTGAACCCGGGGCCCGTCTGTCGGCGGACGCTCGTCCCGTACCCTCGTTACCGTGATTGGCTGTAATGACACACTCATCGCCGGCCCCCCCATTATTTCCCTGCCGGTCATTTTTCTGGTGGCAGTGATTTGATTGCCTCTAAGGAGGAGAAGGAGGTCCTCAGAGCGGCGGTGGCGCCCAGCTGGTGGCGTCCAGCCAGAACCCACAATGGCAGCTGATGGCGAGGACCCGCTCGTGGTTCTGTTGGGGTCCAATCAGGGAAGGGGGGTAATATGGAGGTGGCGTTCGGATCATACAGACCCAGGGAATTAAATTATTATTAATCACCAGCTGGGGCCGAGCCCCCTCCCCAGGACAACGCTAACGCTAACCCCACAGTTCCTGCCTGCAGAGGGATTCAGAGGCGGAAATAGACCATAATATTCATAATTATATTTACCATCAGTGTGTAATCACCTGAAAATAACAATCATTGTATTTCATTACCGGGAGCTCTTTATATGGAGGGGGTCAGCTGACCGGAACGGTGCTGCAGCCACCACCTGGGGGGGTGATGAGGGCTGTGCAGACGGATGCAGGCGGATGCAGACGGATGCAGGTGGATGCAGACGGATGCAGGTGGATGCAGACGGATGCAGGTGGATGCAGACGGATGCAGGTGGATGCAGACGGATGCAGGTGGATGCAGACGGATGCAGACGGATGCAGGCGGATGCAGACGGATGCAGGCGGATGCAGACGGATGCAGGTGGATGCAATCTGCAGCATCGTTGGTTGAATCCTACGCCTTTGCTTCAGTTGGAGTTCCTGCTGTCTGCGGTGTCACAGCTAGTTAGTGAGCGCTGCTTTTCAAGCTAATGTGCTAAGCGTCAGCTGACAGGAAGTTCCTCTAGAAATCAGCATCTGCTTTAGACGACCTTAAATAAATAATGCAGGACATCTGCAGAACGCTCCGTACTTCTGTCCCCCCTTTTGTTGCCTCCCAGGAAATTGTAAAAACACAAACGCACACATAAAATAAAAAAGTGACAGTTTTGTCACGACGCACAATAGAAAGAGCTAAAATTCCTTTTTCAGTCTCTGTGAGCTGCCAGGAGGAGAGAAAACAAAAACGCACTCTGACAAACGGAGAGGCGAACACAATGGAGGGACGACAACGATCTTCAGCCGCAAAACGAGTTAATGGATTTAAAACGAGAACGAGCGGAACGTCGCTAATGAGCCCAAAACAAAAGGAGAGAGCCCTGTAGAAGTCTGAAAGGTTGAATCAATTAAAGCATTATTTATTTGTTGATTTATTGATTTGCACATTATTTATTTATTTGAGTATTTATATGTGTATTTATTCATTTATGTGTGTATTTATTTACTCATTTGTTTATTCATTCAGAGATCCTTTGTTGAAGCTGTGTGTGTTCTTTGTGCATCAGTGGAGGGAACACACACACACACACACACACACTCACCTCAACCTTTGCTTGTTGAACTGACGCCTGGGGCCGTGTGTGTGTGTGTGTGTGTGTGTGTGTGCCTGCCTGGTGTTTTCAGAGAGTTTGGTCGATGGAAGGTCAACAGCCTGGCGGTGGAGAAGCGGGACGCCCCCGGGGGCAGCGGGGGGCTGGCTCTGCCCCTCGACCCCGACTTCATGCACGCCATCCGGCAGCTGGGGCGGCGGCCGAGCCTCCAGACGATCACCGAGAGTCTCATCAAGAAGTACGGCACCCACCTCCTGCTCGCCGCCACTCTGGGAGGTGAGGTGCATTGTGGGGCTTCAAAGGGGGCCCGATCCACACGGCGTCACTTATTTATTTCTGTCGTTCTGCACACGGGGCGCCGCTTCCACCGCCTGCTGCTCTCCGAACAACAAAGCAGATCACAATTTTTCTGGATCAGTGTTTTTCTGGCTCCCAAATAACATCTGATGGCTCTGGTGTCGGATTCCAAAAACAATTTAAAAAAAGGTTTTGTTTTTTCAGCCACATCATGATTTTCCCTGAGGCTCTCCATTTGGCTTCAAAGCGTGCATTAGTTTAGTCACAACACGTCCATATGAAGCAACTGTAAATTTTGTTTATAACCCCTATTGGCAACCTCGCAATCCAGGATTAATTTGATGTTTTTTGCGCTTTTTATCTGATTAAAATTACAAGAACTGGCCAAAAAACGGGGCAGCTAACGTATGGTTTGGCTGTAACGATGTCAGAAATGAAGACAAAGCACTTCTTTATAGTCTGACTGCTTCATGCCAGGAAAAAAATCCATAAAGACAGAGACGGAACCGTCTCCCCTGGTTGGGTAGAACACAGAGAAACATTAAAAACAAGTGTAATAACAGCGAAGAACCTTCATGCTTCACCTCAAAGAACTCTTGATCCGCGGCTTTCGTGAGACTCTTGACTGACGCGGCGGATGCTGAAACAGAAGCGTGTGTCTGCTGCGAGCGAACGTGATCCGTCCTCACCTGACAAGGTCGAGAGAGAAAGTAATAAAGCAGAGACGCCGCCTCGACCTGATCCCCGCCAGGACGGATGCGATAACAAAGCAAATAAGTCGGACTCCGGGAGCCAGTCGGGTTCGTTTTATCTGAACATTTGAACCGCTGATTTCCCCCTGACCTTGGTCTTGCAGGATTTGGCGCCTAAACCTAAACAAATGTCAGGCGCGTCAGCTGCAGGCCTTTAAACCGTCACGCCAATCCTTCCAGCGATATTTATTAGTTTTAAAGCGATGGTGCTGCCAAACGTGCGCCGAAACGCTGGCGTCAATTTGGAAGGCAGTTTGATTGAGTTTGGAGAACTTGTGTGCCTTTTCATAATGAGGTGCCATCTGGCTCGCGCTGATTAACGCGCACAAATTAGTAGAATTTAAATGTGAATGCTTATGTGTTTTTTTTTTCTTCTTCTGGTCAAATTAGGAAGCGCACGATCAATATAAATCTTCTCAGGCAGACGTTTTACTGATTATAATAAATCACACCTTTAGAGGAACCGGAAAGAATAAAAACCTTTGGCGTGATTGATGGATTATTACAAGAGATGATATTAGGGATTGATCCTTCATGGGATGAATCGGCTGCAGAGGCTCCGTCGCTGCTAAATGTCGGCACCAATCAGCTGCTAGCGGCTCCGGACGCGTTCGGGGAAACGGGCCAATGAGACGCGTATCGACAAAACGGCTTCGACGTGCGATTAAAGTCGAAAGAGAATTTAACGTCGTTACTGTTTTTTTTTTTTTGCTAAAGAGCTGCATCCCGTGAACGGTCTGGACTTCAAAATGCATCATCCAGACGTCGCTTCCTGCAAATATAATAACGAGAAATCAGGAATAACGCAAAAAAGGAACGCAACAAATGAGAAAACTAAAGATGCAGCGAAATGCAACAAAAATGCAACAAAATGTTTTATGCAAATGCAACAAAATGCAAATGCAACAAAAAAAACAAAAGATGCAACAAAATGAGAAATAAAATTAAACAACAACAACTAACAAACAAACCATTAAATAAATAGAGAGAGCGTGTGTTTCTGTGTTTGTATCAGATCTGATCAGTTTGTCCTTGAGTTTTGTGAGGTCGTCGTGACCTTTGACCTTCTAATCTGCTCATCCCGGCGTGCAGACGGGCGTCAGATGGAGCTGATGGTTTAATTATTTCATCGCTTTCATCAGACAAAGAATTTTCAAGGTCAGGGTTTTCATTGATGGGGGAGACGGCATGTGTGTGTTTCTAATGAGTGGCCTCAGGATTACAGGTGGATTACAGATTAAATGTCTCAGATTATCTTCACCTCAGACCTGATTTGTTATCAATGCAACTTTTGCTGCTTGTAATTCAGAGCATTTAAATAGTTAACGCTCGATGTTCTTAATCAATAATCTTGATGACCGTCACAGATCAACGGATCTCGTTCGCTCCCTCTCCATAATGATTGATCACTGCTGTCTCCTGATTGGACCAGACACCAGCGATGTTCCCTCTCTCTCCTACAGGAGAAGAGTCCCTCACCATATTTGTGGACAAGAGGAAGCTCCTCCAGGGGCCTCCTTCGCCCTCAGGGCCCGAGGGAGGCCCCGGGGCCGCGGGGAGCCCTAACGCTAGCGGGACAGTGACCCTGGAGGCCCTCCACCAGCTGACGGCGTCCTACTTCACCGACAGGGAGAGCACCCTCCGCAAGCTGCACCACCTCCAGATCGCCTCCACCGCCATACGGGTACGCCTGTGAGCCAATCAGACGCCCCCCTGGTCCCCCCTGAACTGAATGCTGGGAAAAACTGCATATTTGTGTTTAATCTGCACACGCGTGTCAGCATGACTTCAGAGACAGTTTTAGTGTTTTTATTAAGAGCGTTTCTCAGAAAGTATGAAATGAGTCTCACATCCAAAAAGATTCTTCCTGAGATTTAAAAAAAAAAAAGAATTGTCAGCTAAAATGTCTTTCCTTGTCAACAGTTGATGACATCACCACTGGGCGTGGCTCTCTATGAACTTTTAGCCTCAACAGAGAGTAAAACACCAAGTTTTTCAGTTTTATTTTATTTGTTTTTTATTTCACATATTTCTAGTTTATTATTAATTATACATAATTATGTATGCGGTGTGCCCTCGTTCTTTGCTGTTAATACGTTCCAGGAACCCCCACGCGATTAACGAATTCCGCGAAAGAGTGACGAACTATTTATTTTATTTTATTTTATCACGTGACTAGACCTACTAAAAATCCGCGATGTAGTGAAGCCGAGCGTGTTGATGCTCCAATACGCGAGGGACTACTGTACATATTTTTAAAACGATGAATCATATATATGAAAGTTAGCAGAAACTGCAGACGTACAAAAATGACACCTCTAATCAGAGTAAGACTTTTATTCTCCAGTAAAGTAGAAGGAAGTCAGAATTAGACTTCTAGTCCTTCCTGACACGGACGTTTAAATCCAGACACTTTAGCAGCTCAGCTTCACGATAACATGCAGCAACAAATCCTCTAAATCCAGCTCAAGGAATTTTATTTCCACGTTTTATTTAATCAGGTGGGATTAAGAACACATGCTTATTTACAGATTTGGCCTGACTCAAGCAGAATTCACCTGTTCCGGCCTGGGGGGGGGGCTCCACTTTAAACCGGATGCTTTGAATGCATCAAACTTTTCTACTAGTGTCTGGTTAAATCTGATTTTTCTTAACCGAGCTAACATGCTAACCAACCTCCTGCCGCTACAACATGCAGGGTTTGCACGCAGCCCCTCCCTCTGCAGCGGCGTCCCTGTTTTCTACCCTACCCATCATCCTTTGCACCATCTGAAGTGGCTATTACAGTGCATGCATTCATCAGCCTGAGGGGCAAATGTAGATGCTAAAGTGAGTGGCCGCTGATGAAGACAAGTGCCCCCCCCCACAAACGGAGAATGTTCCTCCAGTTCTGCATCAGCTTGATGGATTAAATATATCATTCCATTAATTTCCAGCCAGGCTGACTTCCATTCATTTTCCACTTTGCGGCGCATCTGCAGCAGATTGAATATTGGGCGGGGGGGGGGCGAGCTGCGTGTCACAAGCGTGTGCGTAAAGCACCTGTGACACGCAGCCATTTGATTAAATCACGCGTGGCGTTCAGAGTTCCTCCAGAAACAGGATGGACTCCCCAGAATAAATTTATCCTAATCAGCCAAAAGGTGTGTGTGTGTGTGTGTGTGTGTGTGTGTGTGTGTGTGTGTGTGTGTGTGTGTGTGTGAATTAAAGGAGAAGTGGCCTAATTTAAACATCAAGATGAATTACTGTTAGGCGCTGCATCATGTAAACAGAAGGGAATAAAAGGGAAATTTATGCTTTGAGGAGAAGCGTTCAGAACAGAGACGTCGTGGGGGGGTCACTGTGTTCAGGCTGGATTTATATAAATATGTAGGATTAGGTTTTTATCATTTTAACATACAAAATGATTTTTAAAAATTCCAGAAGCATCACTTTTTTCCTGATGTTCTTTGCAGGTGACGGAAACCAGAACCGGACCCCTCGGATGCAGCAACTACGACAATCTGGACACGGTCAGCTCGGTTCTGGTTCACAGTCCGGAGAACAAGGTCCAACTGCAAGGTAGAGTGTAAATATAAAGCTCCATCTGAAACACACCACATTATAAATTACATGTTGGATATTTGTCAGATTTTGCGATCTTTAAATGGAGCCGTGAACTTTAATCCCAGTTTTATTGAAAAGCTAATCCAGGAGGAGGAAACTGCTCTTTTGTTTGGGACTATTTTCAGCTGTGGATGAATACATTAACATTATATTTACAATTACAGTTTACTCCTGATAATTTTCTTGATTTTCCTTTATAAATCACTGTTTGTTTGGCATTTTCATTTAAATGTATCATACAGCACACAGACACGGTGATATTTGAGAAGTGAAACAAACTTTATTAGATTTACAGAAGGTGTGCCATAGTTATTTAAACAAAAGTAGGCAGGTGCGTAAATTTGGACAACCGATATATTGATTTCAATATCTTTAGCACAAATTATTGGAACTCAGTATTTGTTTGATCCGTGTATTGACTCTTGACCTACACACACAGGTGGAGCCAATCATGAGGAAGAGTATTTAAGGTGGACAGCTTGTTCTCCATTTGCCTCTTCTCTGAAGAGGGGCATCATGGGAGCCTCAGAACAACTGTCACAAGCAAAGATTGTTTAACATTAGGGTTCATTGGAAGGATACGAAAAGCTATCAGAGATTTCAGCTGTCAGTTTCCACCCCGAGCATAAAAGGTCAGCGTGTCTAAAACAGGTCGAAAGTCAAAAAAATACCTTCAACCAGAATCCAGACCCTCAATGGAGGCGACAGGAAACATTGATCATTTCTGGATGGCTGTGATCACATGATGATGACATCACTGTTGTTTTTTTAAATTCAGCTTATTCATTGTCCTCTAGTTTATTCTTGATGTGTTTTCCTCTCCCCCCACCCCCACCCCCCCTTTGAAGGGCTGCAGGTGATTTTGCCGGCTTACCTGCAGAACCGCTTCATCCAGGCGGCTCTCGACTACATCGGCTGTAAATCCGAGGGACGGTTCGCATGCCGGAGGGGCGACTGCTGGTGCGAATGCGGCGCGGGCTTCCCTCAGTGTAACTGCCCCCACGCCGACCTGGACACCCTGGAGAACAACCTGCGGCGCATCAGAGACACCTGGAGACTCGCCAACCAGGAGTTTGAGGAATCGGGTGAGCGGAGCGTTTAAAGTCACCGCGACCTCTACGGTGACCTTTGAAATGTCAGCGCGACGGCTTTCAGGGATCCACGGGGGGGAAAAAACGGGGGCTTTTAAAGCTCTGCTGGAAGTGATGGAACTGATGCGCCAGAGAAAAAGCCTCTGTTATCACCGAATGGAAATGTGTAATTAAAGGCATGGATTGACATTTCAGCAGCTGCAAAGAAAATAACCTTCTGTTTCAACGCGGGGCGTGTCTGAATCGTGAGCTTTGGTCCTTTTTGTTGCCTTTATGCTAAGCTATGCTAACTAGCTGTTACCTGTAGTGTAGAGTTGCATCAGTTTTCTCAAATTGTACCCAAAAACGTCAATAATTTTATGCAAATTTATAATGAAATCTCAACATTCAAGAGTGTGAGAGAACACACTTCCTCCTCTTTATCTGTACGCAAATAACACAAATCAAAAACCACACAAAGGCTGGCTGGAGTCCAAACGCCAAAGAATTTATGATTGCACTAATTTTGAGGTAGTGCTATAATAATCGTAAAATCCACCGTGGAGAAGATGAGCGGGCAGGACGGGCGTTTACGCCGCCGTCCAAGAGTCTGAGGGAGACGTGATGGTTTCCTGGCACCGGTCAGACGGAGGAAGCTGCTGTGAGGGAAACAAAGCCAAGGTTCCGCTGTGATGAAGGTCCAGCATCCAGATAGTGATGATGAAGAGGAGCTCACGCGTGTTCGTCATGGTGATTTCAAGCCTGTTTGTGCCCCTGGAGGCCCGTGTGGCGGAGCTCGCCCTGAGGCACACCTTTCTGCAAATGTACTACTAAATGAAAATGTGTTACAGATGGAAAAAAAAAATCAAATAAAGTCGAGGATTTATTTTACGTTTGTGCGATCGAGGCTACCCAACTTGTTCGGGGCAGGAACGGCGTTTGTGTTCTCGGCGTCACTCGTGTCTAATTAGAGAGCGGCGGCTTTGAAGACGCTTCACGCTGCACGTTTGGCGACAGGTTGGTGATTAACACGTTTCACACAAACAGGAAATGAAAGAAGTTTGTTCTCTGACACGCTGATAGCATCAGGAATCCTCCCTGTGTAGAAAAAATCACGACAAAACCCACTTTCTTGGCGCGCCGTTTGCTTTTAGGGACCCACAATGAGGAGCGATTTTTTATTTATTACCCTACGGCTCATCGCCACAGGCGGAATTCACTTCCTCCTGTTCTTCTTCTTTCCAGAAGAGTTCCAAAGCTTCGTCAGGAGGCTGCCCACGCATTACGCCGTCAACGCGTCGGTGGTGGAACACCTGTGGAGGAGCGACGCCGGCCTGCCGCAGCGCTACCGGCAGCTGGAGGCCGGCAGCCAGCGGCTCCTCGCCAAAGCTCGCCGCACCGCCAACAAGCTCTTCAGCCTCAGCAGGAGGTGCAGGAAGCAGCCGGGGATCGTCTTGCAGAGGCCGAGGTGAGAGGGAGGGAATATTAAACCGCTCCCCAAAAAAATGTATAATTATGAAAATGATTTACGCGCCAGGCGCCGGAGGGGAGCGGCGGAGCGGGACGGCGCTTATTAGAAGGCACTCCAGGAGGAGGAGTGCAGGATTGAGGTGAAAAAGTGCTGACAGGAGCAAAGACGAGGAGGAAGACGAAGCGGGCGGCGTCGACGCTTCGCCGTCTGCAGGTTTCAGCCGCTTCATCGATTCAGCATCTCCATCTTTATGGGAATCGTTGGTTTTAACACGACGGCGTCCGGATTATAAGCTTCCTGCCGGCACTAAAATGTGACGACTTCTCTTGCATCCTTTTTTTTTTTTTTTATCGGCTACAGTTGCTGTTTCAGCATCCAGAACCCCCCCTCCCCTCCGCCCCCCTCCCACCTGGATGCTCTGCTTCAGAGATGCGACCATAACTTCCCTCAGATTTATGCCTCTCTTGTGGACACTCCGTTGATGGCTATTTCTGCCAGGGAAATTAAGTAAATGACACAATCAATCAGCTCACTAGTCCACAATCCAATTACACATCTTTATCACACCCTTTCTGCTTGTAAAAGAAAAAAAAAAATCCAATAGCGGCGGGGGCGGCGGGGGGGGGGGGGGGTCAAGGGGAAAGTCTGGTTTTCAGGAAAGCGTTTGACAATTTTATACGTCTGCCGTTGTAACTGGATTCAAATCCGCCGTCAAGAATATTAATAAAGTGACAACCGGTAGATTAAGTTGTTCTCTTTCCTCTATTTGCGTGTGTCATCATCATTTATCTGCATCACAGAGGGGAAATTCGGTAGATTAAAATGTTTGGATGTCATTTTGAAAAGTGTTTTTGCAGCGTATAAAAAAAAAAAGAAGACATTTTTGTGAAAGGCAGAATTAATGTTGCCCAAAACATTTCCTGTATTACACAGTAAGAGGAATCTGTGCGATAAAAGGGATGAGCTGTGGCGTAAAGGTCGCGTGGCTAACTCATAATACTTAACCTCATGTTACCTCCAGAAAGTAGTGCATCCCTGGGATGCGCTTCAAGAAATGTGTGCATCCTAACATGACATGTATACATCCCAAAAGTAATAACAGAATATACGGTAGAAGCAACACAAAGATTGAGTTTAGCCAATAGTACAAAATAAATAAAAACTAAAACTGTTTAATGACTTTATTAATAACGACGTCATAACTGTTTAAAAAGAAAAAAAAGAGTAAACTTCTGTATTATTTTTATCAAAATGTTAAAGCCTGGTACTCATTTAAAAATTTTAGAAATAAAGATGTAATAGTTTTTTTTTCACTTAGTTTTTTTTTTTCACAATAGTTTTCTTTGCCTTTTATTCATATATTCTCCTGTGGACACTGAACCAAGCTGACAGAACCTTCACACACATTTAGTTATACCTGTAGTAATATCTGTAGTAATATCTGTAGTAATATCTGTAGTAATACCTGTAGTAATACCTGTAGTAATACCTGTAGTAATACCTGTAGTAATACCTGTAGTAATATCTGTAGTAATATCTGTAGTAATATCTGTAGTAATACCTGTAGTAATACCTGTAGTAATATCTGTAGTAATATCTGTAGTAATATCTGTAGTAATATCTGTAGTAATACCTGTAGTAATACCTGTAGTAATATCTGTAGTAATACCTGTAGTAATACCTGTAGTAATACCTGTAGTAATACCTGTAGTAATACCTGTAGTAATATCTGTAGTAATACCTGTAGTAATACCTGTAGTAATATCTGTAGTAATATCTGTAGTAATATCTGTAGTAATACCTGTAGTAATACCTGTAGTAATACCTGTAGTAATATCTGTAGTAATACCTGTAGTAATATCTGTAGTAATACCTGTAGTAATACCTGTAGTAATACCTGTAGTAATACCTGTAGTAATATCTGTAGTAATAACTGTCTCTTTTCCTTCATTAACTTTTGATTGTTTTTTATGCCAGAAAACACTCATTGTCACTTGGGTTTTCGGAGGCATGGTGATAATCAATCAATCAACTTTTATTTGTATAGTTCTCAATCACATCAGATATTTCAAACGCAAACCCAACAGAACGCGTCTTGTTGCTTTGGGGGGGTCTAACTGACTCCTCTCTCACTGCAGCGTTAAAACGCGCAGACGTCGTGTTTCCATTTGGTCGATTTTAATAAGGCAAGATCAAAGCATAATGGTGATTTCTGGCTTTGAAATTAAAGTGAAGAAATGGTAAAATTGTGACTATTTTTGTTGAAGGGAAGTGCATTGAAAGCTTGCGTCCCTGACGATCGTGCATAGCTGTCAGAAAATGTGCGTCAAAGACTCAAGAACGCACGCAAACGAGAACGCTGCTTAAGGCTGCTGTCGTCTCTCCTCCAGGCCCCTGAGCTCCTGGCTGGGCTTCGCCCTCTCCGTCTTGTACTGCAGCGAGAACAACCAGGTGGGGGTCTACAGCGACGCCAGCCGCAGCTGCTCCTGCCCCTACAACCGCCCCGCCTGCCAGAGCCTCATCCCCTGCGCCGTGGGCGACGGCGCCCGTTGCGTCTCCTGCTCTTCGGAAAACCGCACCCGATGCTCCAGCTGCAACCCGGGCTTCACCCTGACCCAGGGGGCCTGCAGGCCCACCGTGCCCGACCCCACCGACCCCTACCTGGGCATGGAAAGCGACCGCGACCTGCAGGACCTGGAGCTGCGCTACCTGCTGCAGCGGCGCGACCCTCGCATCGCGCTGCACGGCGTGTTCGTGAGCAACGACGTGCGCGTCAACGCCTGGTTCGACCCGTCCTGGAGGAAGAGGATGCTGCTGACGCTGAAGAGCAACCGGGTCAAGTCCAACCGGGTGCACATGCTGCTGGGCCTCAGCCTCCAGTTCTGCCTGACCAGGAACAGCACCCTGGAGCCGGCGCTGTCGCTGTTCGTCAACCCCTTCGGCGGCAGCCACTCGGAGAGCTGGACCATGCCGATCGGGCAGCACGGATACCCCGACTGGGAGCGCTCCAGGCTGGACATCCCGCTGGACTGCTACAACTGGACGCTGACGCTGGGAAACCGATGGAAGAGCTTTTTCGAGACGGTTCATTTCTACCTGAGGAGTCGCATCCGAGGCAACCGGAACGTAACGGCGTTCTACGAGCCCCCGGAGGCCACCGAGCCGCTCAACAACATCGGCTACATGAAGGTGAACGGCATGCAGCTGTTCGGCTACAGCGTGCACTTTGACCCCGAGGCCATCCAGGACCTGATCCTGCAGATCGACTACCCGTACACTCAGGGATCGCAGGACTCGGCGCTGCTGCAGCTGGTGGAGCTGCGCTACCGGGTCAACCGCCTCTCGCCGCCGGGGGCCCCCCACCTGGATCTGTTCGCCTGCCTGCTCCGACACAGACTCAAACTGTCGGCGGCGGACGTGACGCGGATACTCGCCGCCCTGCAGGCGTTCAGCGCCAGGCAACCCAACGACGCCGAGTACGAGGCCAACAAACTGTGCAGCTAAGAGACGCTCACACTTGATGTTTTGTACTATTTCCCGGGTCCGTTGTGTTCGATGTGTGCTACGTTGTTCAGGCTTTGTTGTACAAACACCATGTGCAATTCAATTTTAGGTTTTTAGTATCTGGAGTGAAGTTTGGTGGATTAAAGAGGCTGAAAACCTGCTTTCAAATCTTAAATACTTGAACACATTTGTGCTCCGTTGACTCGCAGTTGAGCGGCTGGTCAGGACTGACTCAACGAGTCACATGATATTTTTGATCGTTCGAGTCTTTTCTACAAAAGCGGTCCTCACAGACGTCCCAGTCGTCTCGCTGGGGAGTCGTACTGGTGTCGCTTCTGCCCATCTGGAGCCCCAGAACACAAGGTCTCTGTTCTCCACCGGGGGAACAGCCTTGGCTCTGATTACTAAGTCTATAGCGAGAGAAGGGGGGGGGTGTCTGAGCAGTCTTCTCTTCCTCCCCCCATCCCTGTCCGCCATTCAGTTACTGTGATAGATGAGCCGGGGGGGGCTGCTGAGGCGTCGCCACAGTAAACAAGGTGGTATGGAGTGATCCGGACCCCCGCAAGAGTGAATCCAACCAAAAGGGAAATGCCGCTTTTATTATAGGCGAGCTTCTGAGAAAAAGCTTCATTAACATTCACCGGACGCGTTCATCCAGAGATTAAAGACGGACACAATCTGCTCCGATGCTATCGCTCACAACGGATGCTAACGCAGTAAAAAAAAAAAAAAAGCACGGACCGCAAAACATATTGAGGCAAATTGTGCTCCAGACGTCGATTAAATTAAAGGATTTGGCATCAACCACAGGCCTTTTGTTTTAAATATTGATTTTACAATGTTGTTGACGAGCTCGGAGACGGAGCTGCGTCGTCTCCAAATGTTTTACGGAGAGATCCGACATTCGAGAAGCTGGACGGTTTAGTCATCGTGTTAAAATCACTGTTTAAAATTCCCCTCTCACACCCTTGTGAGTTCTTTTTTTCCTGCAGAAGTAATTTATGAAGTAGTTTTACCAGTAAAATCTTAACTTTCAGAGACGTGTTCAAACCCGCTGACCTGCGCGGTGTGTTTAAGGACTGCAGGGGATTCCGAATGTGGACGGCGTCCGAGTGAAGGCTTAATACCTGTGGATGAAAACCAAGCATCTGGTGTGTTTTTTTAAGAAATAAATTCAACTCGCAGATATTCTGTGACGAAACTTAAACAAACTGCGTGACCTTCTGAACGTTATGTTTCATTAAAAACTAGAAAACTCATATCCAAGGACACAAAAGCTGTTAGTGCTAAAAAACATTAATTTGTGCTGATGTTAATGGACCAAAACCTCCATGGCAGCGGAATAATAGCAGAATAACGGCGCACATGTGTGTGGAAATGTAAACAAAAATGAGTAAAATGAAGAAACCAATTATGGGATGCACACCTTTGAGGTCCCCACAAAGCATGTGTGATACTTCATTGGGTTTCTTTTGTGGAGCTACGTGAAGTTAGACGAAATACGTTTTTTTGAATTTGATTATAACAAGCAGTAAACACAGCAGTAATATATAGCTGTCAAAAAATGAAAAATGTGTTTCTGGAACAGTTTTAATAAGCAAATATTCTGCATCTGGGGGTGAAAATGTGTTGCGTTGCTACTGGAAACGGTCCAGTTTAACTGCCTCTAACTGGAAAAGTTTGTGACGAGTAGCTCTTCCATTCTAGGCACACACCTTCTCAAGATCAATTTGATGAAGAGGACACTTTTTTTTTCCTGCACTGAATTTCTCTATGAAGTTAATTTATTGAAAACTTGGAGAGGTTTTTTACTATGGAACTATTTATATGAAAATGGCTGCTACATTTGCATATTCCAGCAGAAAGCAATCAGCCGGCACATTAGGATACGACATAAATAAAAGTTTTACATCCATAAAAGGGTTTCATTAGCAGAAGAACGCCAAACGCTCAAAGGAAATAAACCTTTAAGGAGAGAAAATAAACTTTAGCACCACTAAAGAACCTCCAGGTTTAATTCACTCTGCTAACACTGCAACAAACCCAAACTCCAGCTTACTATAGCATAGTTAGCTTAGCATAACACATTATTACACTAATGTGTCATTTTCACATTTTGGCTTTTGTAGAACAAAACAAATGGAATAAATGAAGCAAATTTTAAGCGAGATGCTAACAAAGCTAACTGGCTGCTAGCCGATTTCAAATGGATTTGTGGTATTTGTTTTATTCCTTCAAAGCCAGTCTTTTATGCCATCAATGCCATTCAGTGTTGAATTCAAAATAAAAAAGCTGCAAGTCAAAATTAATGAACGGAACTTTCATGGACTGTCATTTTAAAAATCCTCTTTGTTAAAATGACTAAAATATTCTTATTGAAAACAACAAAGCTCTACACGAGCTTATTTCTAAATAACTTTCTGTTGCTCCTGAAACAGAAATAATGGAGAAGCTAATGAGGAAATTCTTCAAATTGGACCGGATTTGAAGACTTTTGCTCTGTTTCTGCACCGGCTTCCGCAGCATCCTTGAACGCATCGTCTGTTAGTTCTGCCAATTGAATTCATGGCGCTGAGGTATTGATTGGGCTTCGCTTTGAGTTGCTTTAGCTTAGCCTGGGGTAAGTTTCTCTATTTGATAGTGCAGAATAGTCTTGATGTGCTTGACCTCGACGCTTTTGAGGGTTTTAAAACGTTTGCAGATGCATCGACGCCTTTGGCTCCCGAGCTCCACTTGACCTGCACGCACTGAAGCATCAAAGACCGAACGCCTTTTAGCGCCGCTGTAAGCCTGAGTGCATACATTCAGATGATTTCAACAGCTTCCAGGAACATTTTACTGCTCTTCTATAGCTCAGGAGACAAATTTGAGATTCTCACCTCAGTCTAATTTTAGTTTCCATGTCTGAAATGTTTCTCCTAAATATTCCCTAGGAGAAACAGGTGAGACTGTTAGAAATTAAATGAGACTTTGTTGAGATCTCTTCTGAAACTTAAAAGGAGACTAAATTTAGATTTAGTGCATCTTTTTGCTCCTGAGAAAAAACTGAGACACAGGAGAAATAAAACTACAGATCTCATTTTTGTCTAGAAGTAAATGACACATCTTTTTTTAAATTCCATTTTCCTCTCTTCGTCACGTTTCTGTTTCCACTCTTGCTGCTCCGCTGAAGGATTGAGGGTCAAACCTGCGTCGGTTCAAACCCGACTCAGTGGCTGAGCTGGAGGCTGCAGGGATGCAGAAAGGATGCCGGGCCTCGGTGGGAACACGAGCGCCACTAATGTGTGCATGTGTTTAACAAGCATGCTGGTGATGGGAGAGCTGTGGCTCAATGAAGGAGAAAAGTTTATGGAGAGGACGAGCCCACGGGAGGCATCAGGAATAATAGCTGCCGATGTGTCAGAGCGGCGCCGGCAGCTTGCTTCAAAAGCCACGAGGGAGATGGAGCGTGGGCCCAGCGATAAACACAACCCTCCGGAGGACAGTAAACCTCTTATTGATCACTGGCTTTCAATTTAGGGTCACATGCCTCACATTTGGAATCACCAAAACATATTTTTTGGCGTCGCAGCTGCAGACATACCTGCCTGGTGTTACCTTCAGGGACGCCATTGGCGCTAAATAAAGAAGCTCCTTCCTCCAGGAGCGGCGGGGGCATCGGTAATGCCTCTTTCGCCCTACGTGCAGTCTACCGAGAGCCATTACCGCCCAATTCAATTAGCATAAGGGCGGGTTAATTTAGAAAATTAAAAGTGGAGTTATGTTCTGTGCCGGCAGTAGTAAGGGTCCTGATGAAAAATGGAAGTGCGGCTCGACGTGGGGATGATTTGACGGCGATCCAGAAGTGTGACGTGGGATTTTTAAACAAAATGAGATGCGATGCACCTTTATTTGATGAGGATGGAAGAGCTCTTGATGGGAAAATGCAAATATTAATATGAAAATACAAATATAAAAAACACAGGCAGAGATCTGAGAGAGAAATGTGGATATTTTCATGTCAAAATCAAAAAATCCTGGATGTTTATTCCAGTGTTTTTCCTCTCAGTCGGCCTGAACTACGGGCCAGATGACACGAAATCACCCTCACTGATGGAATGATGAAATCCTGTCAACAATCCGCCGTTAGCGAGGAACTCATGAGGCGTTTGAATCAGGAGCAACTTCTCACCTGTGCGGTGAGAAACAGCTTTCATGCTTTAGAGAATTTAAAATGAGGCCAGTGATGAAACTCAAAGAAGACAGCTCCTATAAATTAGCCATAAAATACGTCTGCAAACCAATTTAACGCTCCAAAATACTTTACTTTGTACCATATTAGAACATTCAATTATGATTTACAAGTTTAGAATTTTTTAAAAAAGGAGAATGAACTTCATATAATCAAACAGCATCATGCTGACAGTTGTAAAAAAAGCAGCGGCTCCTGGATTTGCATGAAGTGCTTCTGTAATGAACACACACACACACACACACAATGCAATGCAACTGCGCGGTTGCACTTGTGCCCCCCCAGCTCCTTCTCCATCGCCTCGGCGGTAACGATGCGGCAAGGATGGAGGTGGAGATGAAAGAGGAGATGTGAAGGATTTCCAGATCGCTGATAAAGCTGCGCGTAAACAAAGCTCGCCACCGGGGGGCGACTGGGGGTGGGGGTGGGGGGTGGGGATTAAGTCTCCAGACGCGTCGTCCTCTTTAAACCAAGGCGCTGGAATCCTAATGAAGCTCCAGACTGAAACATCTGAGAAGGTTTTGGGTTTCCAGGATCGGAGCAGAAGAATAACGCGCCGACTGACTCATCAGCCGCCGTCGCCACCCATGGAAAACCTGGTGCGTCCTCCAAGTGGAACACACTCCACAACCAGCCAATCAGTGGCGGTCGTTGGAACTTGAGGGTCCTTGAAGTGCAATCGTCCTTAATAATTGTCAAGGCCGCTTACGCTTGAATCCAAGCGGCGCCGACGGGGCGGTGGCAGCGTTTCTTTTTGTCGTTGTGGGTGACGGGGGCTCAGGAAAACGAGGCAGATGTGAAATGTGCAGCAAGCTGTTGGGGAATATTTCATCATGTCATTAGCGGGAGTCGCTATCTTCGCCTCCATCTACCGGGTAGCTTTCCCCCCCCCGCCCCCCATCAAATGTTTACCCCTCAAAACTTCCCCAAAACATTATGAAAATATTATATAAGCCTCTTAAATTATAAATAGACACCATCTCCACTCCTGGAGGGGGGAGAACGTTCAGCTAATGCCGCCGTTTTGTGGCGCCGGATGGCGAAGCTGATGATGATGATGATGATGATGATGATGATGATGATGATGAAGAGCTTCTCCAGCCACGCCGCGTATTTTTATCCCACACTCTGATTCCATCTGACGGCCCCATTTATCGTAATGCCTTTAAATATTTCAAAATCATAAACAAACAATTAGTTGTGTTCATTTATTCAGCAGGGCGGCGCCACACCTCCCAGCCCCCCCCCCCACATCGCATTAATCAAGCAGGGGCTGACTCGCAAAAAAAAAAAAAAAAAAAAAAAAAGGGTACAAGAGGCATTCAGAGACCAGAAAAACATGCTGAATCAGCACTTCCTGTTTGTGTGGGGGGGCGCTGGAAAGCAGAAGCTGCCACAACTGGACAAACAGTAATCTCACAAGGGGGGGAACCGGATGTCGACGTCGGTAAAAGCACGAACCGATCATCTCGCTAAGCATGACTCAGCGGGGAAATGAATGACTCGTGTAAACCGATGATGAATAAAGTGTCTTCATGCCGTCGTACTCGGTGGGGGGGGGGTTGCGGCGCTGAATCCTAGTCCGATTCCCTGAATTCCCGTTCCTGGAGTGAACAAGAATGTTGGGATGACTCAGCTCACCTGGAGTGGAAATGCCCCCCACCAGCCTAAATGCCCTTTGAAAGCTGCTGCGCCTTCCCCTCGCCGCGCCGTCGCCTCGATTAGCGAGGAGTTTAGCAAAACCAGGCCGGGACGTCACTTCACCGGGGATTGTGGGAAATCCAGTTAGATGTCCCGGAAACATCACGCCTCCTGCAACCGGGCCGAGTGAGGCCACCGAGCTTTAGTTCTCACACACACACACACACACACACACACACACACACACACACACACACACACACACACACACACAGTGAAAACACTCCAACCACAAACAGCTCCTGCAACCAACTGTGCAAAATGTGTCTGCGTCTTCTTCTTCTTTTTTTTTTGTCTTATTTTAAATCGCATTAAATTAAAAGTTATAATGAAGAATAAAAACAGGTTGTTAGTTTCATACGAGCAGATTTCAAAATAAACGCAGCAGCGAATGTGAAATCAGAAGGATGTGTTTGCCGCTGACTAAAGACAGCAGAAATGTCTCTTGATTGGTGGAAACTGGTCAACAAAAGTTATTCTGTTCATCCTCTGGTGACCAGGAATTAGTCCGTGCCAACAGGACGTCCGTCTGTCTCCCTGGTGACTCCTCGAACGTCATCCATCAGACGCAGGAACGAGGCTAATTCCTGGGTAAATAATTGTCACCTGCCTCAGTGCATCTCGTCTTCATCGACTCCCCACTTCGCCTCCAAACGCCGCGGGACCTGAAAAGCAATAACAAGACAGAAAGTGGGAGCGTTTCTCCTTTGAAAGCGTGTCTTTCCTCCCTGCAGGTAAACGTGGCGGCGGCGGCGGCGGCGTTGTGAGGATGCACGTTTTCTGTTTTTTTTTCAGACGATGATGATGAAAGAGTGCTTCACGTCTGCTTGGAGATGAAAGAGATGTCTGTCTTCCTCCAACGATCCATTCCTCTCCATTCAGGTGTCTCATCCGCGCTCCCCTCCTCCTCCCCTCCTCCTCCTCCTCCGGGTTGCTTCCCTCCATCATTCCATCAACCCCCCGCCCCCCCCAGCTCAGCTGTCAGGTTCCGTTTCCGCCGGAGACGCTGTTAACAGGACCACAATGGTGCTCGGGAAACTTTGATGTGGAAATTGAGATAAATTGGCCAAATTCTTCTTCTCAATCTCAACTAACAGAAGCTTCAGAAAACGTTCACAATAAACCACATGTGTCAAACTCAAGGCCCGGGGGCCAAATGTGACCCTCCACATCATTGTATGTGGCCTGCAAGAGTGTTTAAAAATAAATAAGTCTCCACAAAGGGGCTGCCCGCCACTCTACTTCCCATTGCATGCTTACATGTGTGTGTGGTTGTGTGTATTACAGGAGCCTGTACACAATGATATGCATGCGTGTGATTGACGAACAAAAACTACAGTGTGTGCTCTTAATTTCCCTTCTGGGATTATAACAGTGTACAAAACTTTAAAAAATTTAAAAAATCAAAAATATGCTTTGACCAAAAACTACAGTAGTTTTCGCAACTATAAGGCGCACTGGATTATAAGGCGCACCTTCAATGAATGGCCTATTTTTTTAAAAAATTCATACATAAAGTACACTGGATTATAAAACACATCTGAGAACTCATCTTCAATGAATGATCTATTTTAAAACTGTTTTCATCTATAAGGCGCATTGGATTATAAGAAATTGAGAAAACTAAAGGCTTTTAGGTGTGGAAAATATTGTACATTTCCCACAATGCAGTAATTAGATCAGTTTTAACTCTGACTAAACGTTGTGAACAAAGTTAACGTCCTAACTTGTGTTTGATGTTATTTTTCTTTATTCATTGATAGTTTGATCCTTGATTGATGGAGTTCTGTGGGTTTAATAACCTGACAAATGAAAAGGATTTATGTTAGAACAGAGAAACAAACAAACATGTTTTTTCTGTCTAACTGTAATGTTTGGAACTAGAATAAGTCAGAAATTCACTTATTTAACATTAAGGAGTAGTTACATTTAGTTACATTACATTGAGTTACATTTAGTTACATTTATTAGTTACATTAAGGAGTAGTTACATTTAGTTACATTACATTGAGTTACATTTAGTTACATTTATTAGTTACATTAAGGAGTAGTTACATTTAGTTACATTACATTGAGTTACATTTAGTTACATTTATTAGTTACATTAAGGAGTAGTTACATTTAGTTACATTACAATAAGTTACATTTAGTTACATTTATTAGTTACATTAAGGAGTAGTTACATTTAGTTACATTACATTGAGTTACATTTAGTTACAGTTATTAGTTACATTAAGGAGTAGTTACATTTAGTTACATTACATTGAGTTACATTTAGTTACATTTATTAGTTACATTAAGGAGTAGTTACATTTAGTTACATTACAATAAGTTACATTTAGTTACATTTATTAGTTACATTAAGGAGTAGTTACATTTAGTTACATTACATTGAGTTACATTTAGTTACATTTATTAGTTACATTAAGGAGTAGTTACATTTAGTTACATTACAATAAGTTACATTTAGTTACATTTATTAGTTACATTAAGGAGTAGTTACATTTAGTTACATTACACTGAGTTACATTTAGTTACATTACACTGAGTTACATTTAGTTACATTTATTAGTTACATTAAGGAGTAGTTACATTTAGTTACATTACATTGAGTTACATTTAGTTACATTTATTAGTTACATTAAGGAGTAGTTACAGTTAGTTACATTTATTAGTTACATCTGGCCCTTTGAGGACAGCCGTGATGCTGATGTGTCCCTCGGTGAAGACGTGGCTTCACTCTGCAGACATCGGCGCGTTCTCCTCCCCATCAGATGGCGTTGGGTCAACCGGTCGAGGTCGGGCGGGTCGAGCTGCACGCGGCGCCATTGTTCTCCACGTATTTTCTCGTTTCCTTGTGTTTGTCTGCGTCTTTATTCACTGGAGCATCAGAACTAGGTTGTAGCGTCTCTGCAGATTTCTCTCAGACAGCGTTTGTGACGAAGAGCTGCACGCCATGAATAAATCCGACTTCTAACAACCATCAAAACGCGCTGGAGTGCTCTGCAGCTCATATGCCATAATTGAGGGGAACATACAATATTTAGTCTGACGCCGAGTAACGACTCACGCAGAAGAAGGATGCAAATCTGGGTAATGAAGGGGGGGATGAGACGGGACAATGGATGGCGGCCCGTTCGCCATCTGCGCCGCGTATTGTCGCCTCTCTGACAACATGACAGATCGCGAAAACAAATTACAGACAACAAGGCTCAGGAATGAGCGCGCGTGACGGGCTAACCTGACGCCGTTACGCCGTTACTCATCCTGACGGAGCGTCTGACAGACGCGATGGCCTCGTCTCTTCTCTATCCGTCCTCCTCAAGTGCCTTTCTTTCCCGTCAGGAAAGAAAAGAAGAACGGAGGAGAAATGACAACGGCGCCGGCTCTCAAAAGACTAACATCTGCAAGGGTCTATTTCATGGATCGTAAAGCAGCAAAGGCCCGCGGGGTGGCCGCGGCGCGCCC
This sequence comes from Antennarius maculatus, assembly GCA_013358685.1. NCBI lineage: Eukaryota > Metazoa > Chordata > Actinopteri > Lophiiformes > Antennariidae > Antennarius > Antennarius maculatus. Next base: position 20,795,361 of record CM023619.1, read on the forward strand.
GATCTGAGGCGCCGTCCTCATAAATCCTCAGAAAGATGATGGAGAGATTCGGGGGATGGCGTCCCGGATCCTCTGGTCTGTGTTTGATGGATGATGGATGGGAGGAGATGAACTTCAGCTGAGGGACGCGTGAACGACACTGACGTCACGCGGAACAGATCAGACATGTGCGGCTAGCGTGTGGCTAATGTTAGCTGTGTCCGCCGTCCAGGAGAGGTTCAGGTCAGCAGTAATCCTTCGTGCATTCAAGCATCAAAAACGTGCGGATTAACCTCATTTTTAGTAGGTAGTCATGTGATACCATGCACGCATTCTACTGGCTGACGCCATTTGGAAGTGCGCTACGTTCTGTGAGACACAAACGTGCTTTAAACAGTCTGTCAGAGTGTTTTAAAGGTAATACAGAGAGAAGGTGGTTTAATATCAGCATGGGGGGGGGGGTTTATGAACGTTTAAATTAACGTAAATTATAAAATAAAATACTTTGTCTCTATATCACGGAATTTTGTTTTTGCAGGTGGTTCCTGGAACGCTTTAACCGCGAGTAACAAGGGATCACTTTAGATCCCATTCATGGAACTTTTTTTCAAATTGAAAACACATTTTTCTATCATTGCAAACAACCTGAAGATTAATCGGAGAAGCCGTGTGATTGGATGGTTTTCATTCGGTTTAGTCGGACGCCTCCATCATGCACGCTTACAACCAGCCGGAAAATACAGAAATATGAGTTTTTCTGACGACATCCAGGATCAACACGTGATCACGTCTCATGGTGCGTTTAAGAACCGCCCAAAGACGAATGGGCACTAACTTCTATTATATAATTGAATGCAATGACGACGGGACTTTTACGATTACCTGCTCCTGACCTTTGACCCCACATCAGGAGAAGGCTCTTACTTATGGATGTCCGTCATAAGACGTATCTCCACGACGACCCCAATCCTCTTAGACGCGTTATCCTCTATTAGCGGCGCATTACGCAAGAGAAGGCGCCACTAATTAAACGCAATCGGCGACGGGCGAAGTCTTCGTGGTAGCCTCGAACGCGCCGTAAGAGCTCCTCTGGGGGGAGTCGGGGCGAACATGAGTAGAGTGGGTGGAGGGTGGAGGGTGGGGGGAAGCGATCCTTCCTGCGCCCTTGCTCGTCCTCGCCGGACCGAGACGCGGCGGCGAGCCGGGGGGACGTAGATTAAAATCACTGACGTGGCGGTTACAACCCTCCAGAGGATTCGTCGCACTCCGGCCTCACAGAATGACATTTTTAGCCAAGCTGCAATTAACGGGGAAGGAAGGCCTCCGACAGGAGCGTCCGTATGCTGATTTGGCACGCGGAGGCGCGGGGGATTGTTCGGGGTGGACTGTACGTACGTTTTATCGCTGCTGTGGCAGATGCTTAACGAGCCTCAACTATGATAAAACGTGTTATAATGATCAAATTCCAAGAACTCCAGCCAGAGACGCTCCAAGATGGGTGGATGGAGACAAATCGTTTAACGGCGCCGCTTCGGTATGGAGGGAAAACTTTTTAAACACATCGTAAAGACGGAATCAGAGAATAAAAGGGCTCTGGTGTTGCAGTTATAGAAAATATACGTTCCGAGTGTCGCTATATGACAGCCCGAGGAATGTTTTAATCCTGACAGCGTGTTTCTTAAAATATTCAAAGTTTGTAATTAGAGCGGCTCATTACGTATTCGCCTTCCACAACAATAGCGTGGCCCTGAATATTCTACCTCCTCCGACGCTCGCCGCTGTTTCTGCATCTCCGCTGCACCGCTAATGATAGAAAAAAGCCTCTTTAGGGTTATTGGACTTCTTAACAAACTGATAGCGCTTCCATGAAAACAGCAATCTGTAATCATTTCATCAAAATTCTTTTAGAAGGCTGACAAATCCCGTCATTATGAAATTACCCTTTTAGCCTAAGTGCTCCGATATATTTAAAATGGAAAATGGCAAAAAGACGTCTTTTTCCTTTTTTTCCTTCTGTTCTAATATTGTGTGAAATTCTTCTTTCAACTGACTTTAGAATACTTACCTTTTGATATCAGGCAGCACTTTTAGCGATTAATTGAAGTAAAGCAGCTGAAGTTAGCTTTTGGAATAGAATAAACTTGACCGTCAGTGTTGGATGAACTTAAACAACATTTAAATGAATGATTTGAAACAAAACTTTCCTCTATTATAAGTGGTCATTGATTTATTTTTAAAAGCAAGTTTTTTCTGAGAAATAACTACCTGCTTCTAGCATGCAGGCCCCGCCTCTAGCATGCAGGCTCCGCCCCTAGCATGCAGACAACACCTTTAGCATGCAGCTGCAGCCTGCAGGAATGGCCTGGGTTCCTAAATCCCGTCAACTCCAAACTGTTTATGAGGCCCATAAAAGACTCTTTACAAACGACCTGCAAAAAAGTGGCCCTTTTTATACAGTAGAACCTGAAAATCATTGCCTCAGAAGTTTGGAAAATATACCGTCCTTTCACCGCCTCAGTATCACAATCGCCGGTAATGAGTGTGCCAAGATAATGGGATTCCAAAAGATTTATAAAAATCAAACAGTGTGGCGGTCAGGGAGATAGAGCCATTTCACAGACCAGGGGAGAGACATCACTATTGCCTTAACTGCAGCCCCTATTTCCACTTCTCTGTGCGAAGGGAATACTGATGCCAGCCATCATCTGCAGACAGGTGCTCTCACGGCCGTCATCCATTCACATTAGGTTTCAATCACAGCCGCTGATCCTGCCAGACAAAATAAGGTCGAGAGGGAGGCCTGGAGGCGCATTAACGCTAAACGGACCTCACTGAACCGTGTTCATGTGAGCAAAGCGACTTCCATGTTGACTTAAAGCTGAACATGTGACAAAAACACACATCTCCAGTCAGGAAAGCGTTCCACATATTGTTATTTATCTGTATGCAACAGAGATATGAAAGATAATGTGTATTAACTCTATGGGGGTTTCTGAAGGGTAAGAACACTGATCCTGAAAAACAGACTTTTCATTCTTCTCTCATCTCTGCAGGAATTTGTGACCTAAAATAATACATAATTACGCTTGCAGCTGTAAGTACCAACAGAATCCTATTATAAACGGCACAAAGCAAGCAGTAAAGGCCTTGAATTTAATAGTCCCCATGCGTTGGGCGCCTGATGTATCTCTGCTATGTGTATTTCAAAGCAGTCCTCTGTTAGATTGAAAGCAATTTCCTGTTGAGTCTGTGTGTCAATGGCAAAAGTTCGTTTCCACAGAAGATCAGAGCTTTGTTCTCTTTTCCTTGACGCTTCCTTTTCTCTCCGTTCGGAGCCTTGAACGCCTGAATGGTGCTGGCAGACTGTTGTTGACAGACTGTTGTTGTGTGTACACTAAGTGGAAGGTGTGAAATAATGTTTTAATGAGAGCAGATGCAGAACTTTCAGGATGGGAGGCTGTGCGCAGGTGCAGCGGCAGACACGTGACTCTGCTGCCACCTGGTGGACAGACGGTGTATGTTGTGTTTTTCCTGTGATCTTTGTTATTTGGGTGGTTTTTTAAATCTTTTACCTGTTTCGGTATGACATACTGCTAAAGGTAATTCAACAGTCTGGTCAGTCCTGTCTCTTTAAGAGAGAGGTGTGCTGTGAGTCATGTGACCACTGCGACCTGTTATCAGGAAGTGGATTCACTAAACTCAGTTTCGACCCGGTCTGAATCGGTGAGTCCTTCAGTTCATTTCTTTTCTGCTTTATGCTCCATGCTGGATGCGTATCTGTTGCTGCTCTGGGCTTCATCTATTTCCTGCTTGTGTGTAAATAGTAGAGAATGTGATGACCACCATTTTTTGGTTTCTTTAAGTTTAAAAATGTTGGGTTTGAATTGTGTGCGGTACTTCCTGGTTTGCCGCCAGGCATCATGGGAGCTGTAGTTGCTACGGTTGAAGGGCTGAATACACCTTTTGCATTAACTTGATGAATTACTATTTATATTTAGATTTTGTACAAGAGATTCATTAGTTAAATTACAATTGATATTCATTATTATAATATATTTGAATTAAATTAATACTTATGTTTCTAGATTATATATAGAGGTTCACTCATGCTTTTGTGATGAAATATGAGTTGCTATGTTTAATATCATTATTGCTTATTATTATGTGATGTTTTCGTACAAGTGAAAAGTTGCAATTCTCAAACATTCAGGTTTGTTACCGACATCTTTAACAATTACATCTGCTGCCGCTATTTCAGTATATAAACTACTGGCTCTGTTGCTATGGGTAAAGAAAAATGAGACAAACGAAAGCAGAATTGTAGGAATCGTTGAGTAATACCTACTGTATCCTCGGCACACCGGGTTCAGACACATGACTCTGCTGCCCCCTGGTGGACGGATGTTGAAGCACACGGGAGGTGGAGGTGATGCTTTTACTGCAGGCCAGAAGTCAGGGGTTCACTAAAGTTTAGATGTGTCACGCCTTTAGTTATTTGTGTGGGCTTGTTCCTTAGTGGTTGGTTAGTTGGTTTGTTTCCCAGCAGGATTACATAAAAGCCGTTAAGTGGATTCCCATGAAACCTTTGTGGGAGGACGGGTCTTGTACCAGAACAGAACACGTTTAATTTTGCAATTAAATCAGACAAATTTGTTTTTGTGCAGGTCCAGAACGATTGGAGTGTAACTCGTCTAGCATCTCTGCACCTTTTAACTATTTCTATTGAGTGTGATTCTTCTTAAATTAATTAATTGGATTCATTTTAAGCTTTCTGTACACATTCAAATAGAAATATTAATGAAAGAAAAGGAAAGAAAAATGCAAAAATCTGTAGATTTTTCTTTAAAATAATTTTTATTCTCCCACTTTGCTCATCAGACAAATGGATTTTCAGAAAGATAATAGAAATATTTCAATCATTAAAGCGATACGTATAATTCAGATAGATAGATTTCTTCTGGCTGTTGTGGTTCCAGTCAGAATGCTATCAGGAATTTTCTGGTTCTAGAGGGAAAACTAGCGTGGAGCTCACTGCTGATGAAAACCGGATCTGATTTCCATCACTCCCCATCTGTCTGATAAATAAATAAATAAATGATAATAACAGATAAATAATCACGCCATCATGTGACAAATATTTTGTCTCATGGAGTGATGCACAGCCTCCCACCCACAGGGGGCAACAACATTCCTACTCATGACACCAGTGGATCTAGTTGGGCTGGAGTGTGGAACATGGGAGGTTTGTTGATCGCTGCTGTCAGGATTGCTCTCAGCTGAATGAGAAAAGGCCCCAAACCGCCCCGCTGTCACCCCCTAAGAGCTTTAATGTGGAGTTTATGAGAACACAAATGCAGCAGAATCTAAATTAATCTAAATATCTCATGTGATTCGTCGCTGCTGTTTAGAGAAATGAGTTCAAACGCAGAACAAGATGAACCCGTGATGGTTTGTTGTATTTGGGTTCATCCCAAACATTAAATATAGATGAATTCAGACGCATCGTAGGGTCGATTATAGCATGAGTGTTTGTTAGTATTGTGTAACTATAACTGAAATAATAATGAAACAAATGTGATTCTTTACAAATCATAAATTTGGGTCAAACTATTGTAGGACTTCTGCTTCAAGGTGCGATGACATAATTATCAGGTGAATGCATTCATTCAGTAAAGATAATAATGTCCTGATAAATGCTTTAATATACTGATGAAAGCATGGACTCAAGACAAAGCATCTGTAACCATGACGACAGCTGTAAGGCTGTGCTTGACCTAAATAATCTGCTATTCATGTCATGTAATGTTGGACTTTCTGGTTAACTGTAGATTCTGTGTGGAAACATTTCTTATAAATGTCTTATTTAAACCGCTGAAAACAGGAAGCAGCAGGACGTTCACAAGATGTCCCTGAATATATTTTACAGATTTAAATTCAGAAAACATCCAACTTGTTTTCCTGCATGTGTGGAAAATTCAAAATACATGTAAAACCTGGCTTGGATGTGATTTGGAGTCAACAGGTTCGCCGATGCCTCGGAAACAGAAGAATCAGGCGCTGAGTTGTTGTGGCTTCAGTTTTAATCAGGATGGATGTTTAAAGGTCAGATGTTTCTACCTGTGCATCTGCTCAGCTCCAGCATACGCACAGGTAGAACCTCCCCGCTGGTGGGCCGGCTGTGTTTAATGTCTATATTTAACTAAACACCTTTATTACTCACTCATGTGTTCAAATAAAAAAAATAAAAAGCTTTATATACGCAAATAGAAATTCACTCAACCCAGATGTGGGAAGATGCCGACCATCTGGGGATAAGGTATCTTCATCTTTTAATATTCTAGAACATCCTGTCACTTTTTGTTTCTCCCAGTCAGCAGTGACTGAAATCTAGAATGATGGATTCCTCCAGGATTATCAGAGGAAATGCAGGGATTAAATGTGTCTGATAATGACGGAACAACCACCTAGATATTATATTATTCATTAATGGATGTAATTAATAGATTACAGTAATAAAAACTCATTTTATTCATTATTAGTAAAACATCTGACCATCAAGAATCACAGACAACAAAACTTTCTGTTAGACCTGCGGTTTTTTTTAACCCCTGACTTTATGAGGCTGGGAAATTATTCAAACAAAAATGGACTAAAAAGTAGTTCAAAAAGTGTTTTTCCACATAAATCGAGTCATAGCGCCACCTGCTGTTGTGGAGGGTGAATCCTGACCACACTGCAGGAGAGTCGGTGAAATGTCAGGTATACTGTTTGTGATATTCATGGGGTTTTTAGTACTTGTGAGGAATTTTATAATTGTTTCTGAAGTGTTTATTTGAAATTTAACACAAATGTGTTAAATTTGTTATTGAATTTGTTATTAATGTTAGATTCTTTTTAATGTATTGGTTTACTTTCCATTTATATAAGTATATTTTCGAGTACGCTGGAAAAATATTTACATTACATTACGTTAAAGTCCATTTGTCAGTGTGTGTGTGTGTGTGTGTGTGTGTGTCCAGTAATGCGGACACGCCTCACACGCGTGGCTGCCGGCTGTAAATGATCCACATTCACGGCTCCATTCTGAGAAGAGCTCATCAAACATCTCCCCTCTCCAGCGTTGCTGAGCAGGTGAGCCTCCTGACAGGTGCGCCTCCCCACAGATACCTTCGACAGATCGGTCCTAGAATGTCCTCCACCCGTCCTCTGAAGGGCCTGGGCGCCTGAAAGCAGAAAAACATTTACCGACTGTGGAAAGAAAAAAGGATGCATGAGGCGGCGGTGTGATCACCAGTGAGCACCTCTGATCGTCTGGAGGTGGATTCTGGACCCTGTTCCATCATCATGTGCACCTGGATTCTGTTTGGAGATGATGTGAACTCATTCACACTCACAATTCAAATTCAAATGCAAAATGAGAACATGTTCCAGGAGGGGCTCGATGCCAGGAACCCCCTCCCCTCCCTCTTAGCATTAAACCTCTATAGTTTATTTTTACACTGTTGTGCATATAACTTACTTTATTTGCAACCAAAGGGTTTGTTAATAATGGATGTATATGAAAAAGACCCCTCTGCCCTCACAACACCAACGCGACATCTATCTGCTTTACAAGGGCCTCATTAACCCTCCGCTCCCCTCTCTCTATTGTCCAACTAAACAGCTTTATTCCAGAATAAGAGGAGCCTCATTAGTGCTGTATGGTATCCCTGATTATTTCCCATAAAACACACTCAGGCTCTCCTGCTGCTGGATTTCTGGCCATGTACCCAATTATCTGAGCGTCCTCCCCGCGTCCTGCTGCTGTATCGTTGCCCTGGTGGTGGGCATATTTGTTTTGGTGCTAATGGGTACAAGCATATTAGCATCCTGCCGGTATTCTTTGGAAAAATTAAATCAATTTCTTTGCAGCTACCCCCTGTAATCATTCAAAGAATAATATTTTCACAAACGTGCTCACAGTTGGATCAACAGCGTAGCTCGTGTGGAATCGATCGAGCGTGAAAATGTCCTCCAGAGAAAGATGAATAATTTGTGGACATATTTATTAAAACCAGTGTCTGGATTAAGAGTGCATTCAGCCTCGTTAGCTGTGCAGGTACGGGAAGATGCTGAATACACCATCACAGCTTTCTTTCATGTCCAGTCATTCATATTCCACAGAAGCTGAAACTGCTTAATATTGATCCCCATCAATGCTGCTGGTCTCCTCATGTTCAATGGCCAGATGACATTTGATAATACTTAGAAAGGTTAATGTGCGCCGCTGGTGGCCATTGGAGGAGCCTCCACCTGCTCCAGCAGATAGGAGCCCAGTTAATATGCAGATCAGTGCTGCTCTGGCCCCCAGCAGATGGTCCCGCCTCACCGTCTGCTGTCTGAGCAGCAAAGCCCCCAAAATGAGCAGGACAAACATACAGGGGATGCTAAAGATGCTAAATCCTGTAAATACTCTGACCAATGCTGCAGATGATCCAATAGATGCTAAAGATGCTAAAAGGTAAAGATACATGGAACAAAACTAAAGATGATCTAATTCATGCTAAAAATGCTAAATGCAAAAAATGCTGAAAATGTCCTGATATATTAATTCCTGTTTCTATGATACTTTCCATTATTTCCTTCCTTTCAAGCTCAAATCATCAAATCCAAACACATGAGTGAAGGAAGAGGATGAAGAGACGGAGGAGGAAACCATTATTATTTTCACTCTTCCAGTCAGCGTGCGGGGGGGGGGGCACGTCAGCTGGGAACTGGGCAGACGAGCTGGGAATTCCATCCAGCTCTGTACTTCCCGAATGTACTTCCCGAAGTGGCTTCCAGAATCCAGACGTTGACTAGATGGAAATGCTCCCGGCCTGGGGGGGGGTGGGGCAGGAAGTGGAGTCGGTCCCAAGATAATGTTTTTTGATTATTCTTACATTTTTAAAATTCTCTGGAAATATTTGGCACCAACTTGGAGTTCACTTAAGATTCTTTAAATGCAACCACAATCATAAATTACATTTCTATTTTTTAAAGTGGGTCAGTTAAAATGGTTGTGAGTTTTAAAGTGCACTCACTTGAGAGATTCCTTATTGATGTGGTTGACTTTGTCCTCCCTCGAAGCTGTCAGCTGCTGTTTTCCTGCTCGGAGTTCAGTAAAAATAGCTCTCTGAATGTTGATGGAAGCTAACTGCAGAAGCTGCTCGCTGGTTTCTGGGCAGCGCTTCAGTGTGAGGAGCAGAAAGCAACCGGTTGACCTGCTGCGGGTGGGAAAGTCCAGGAAGACTTCACTTTCAGGAAAACAAGAGTCAGTCCTTGTTAGCCTAATTTTACTCCCTCATTTCTAGCTTTTATCCTTTTCCTTTTTCCTGGTTTGTTTTTTCATTTCCTGATTCCTACATAAAATTAGTTAATCTGGCATTTTTTTATCTAGCAGTAGTTGCACTGTTGCTAACTTTCGCTCTTGCTTTAAAATCTGAGGATAATGTGAGTGGATGGACAATCACCATGAGCCTTATGGTCATCTATGTCTGACAGACCTATCAAGCTTCTATTGTGTGAAGCTGAACCATTTAGGCTTTGCAAAGTAGAGATTGAGAAAGTTTCTGAGTATTCACAGTTAATCATTTGGAATTTTCAAGTCCAGTTCAATTGAAACCTCAATATACAACTTCAATATCCGTCCAATCTGACATAAGCTTTAGTCAAAACTCTTTTCCCTTGTCCGATATTTCAGGATGAGCCTGATGGTCAACGGGCTGCTTTACCTCCACCAGACTACCAGGGGTCTTAGAGGTTCTTTTGGGCCAGACATCACGGACCAACCAGGATGCCTTGTTCGTTGTCTTGCCGTTGCCGTTGTCTAGTTTGTGGATTTGTGGTTTGTGAAATTTGTGTTGTTGTCGCAGCAGACTGTATCAACACTTCAAGGTCTATGAATCCACCTCGGCTCTACTGACATCCTTCACAAATGAAGGAAAAGCTCGTTCATGGTGAAGGACAGCGAACGTCTTTGTTTTCCCTCACACAGTACCGCCTGATGACCGACATTTCATGTGTGGATGCGTGTGTGTGTTTGTGTGTCTCCTTTTCTCTTGAGTAACCTACATTGGATGGAAATTGATAATGACGGATAATGACATTCATGCAACATAAACTAATAGATGCAGGAAAGAGCCGATGGTCCGAATGTGTGTCATAACAGAGTGGGAGCATTCATTCATATTAGGTAATGGCAGATCTGGTGATATAACATAATCTGTGTCGTCGCTGGTGACACTGACCGAAGGAGTCGTTGTGTCTGGAACCGACACGACGCAAACCTCAAAAGTAAGTCGGTCAGCAGGAAGGACAACCAAGTGCATGAAAGTGCACAAAGAAGACATTTTGGTTGAAGGATAAAGTCTGAAGGGAAGGATTATGTGTGTTGTAATGGAGAGACTTCCTACACACTCTTTAGCCCAATCCCAGTTACCCCACACTTGCCCCTACCCCTCCATTTTGGCTAGGTTGGGTGTGTCCCATCCTTTAGGGTGATGGAGAGGAAGATGTGGCATTTCAGACGATCTTTTCTGGCCAGAAAAGACTAAACGTGTAAGAAAAATCACCCAATGGATGAAATGTCTCATTTCCAGGACAAAGACTTCAGCCGCTGGGCCTCGTTACTCAGTTCAGAGCGGTGGGTGAACGATTGACGGGGTCGGGTTCAGAAGAAGAACTGGGATTGTCTTTTTGTCCATCCTGGAGGTGCTTGGTGGCAACAGGATGTCTGACAGCCTGACTGAAGCACCAGATTGGTAAAAGCGCAGTAATAAACTCACAACTTTTAAAAACCGATGCTATCGAGACATGTGAGACTCAACTGAGCTGAAAGACTAGTGGAAACGTTCTGGTCTGTAAGTCTTAAACTAGTGATGAGGTTCCAGGGTCATGGGTCAATCAGGAGTTTTTACTTCATTTGGCATTAAGTTTGGCATCTTCCTGTTTCCTGTGCTAGTGACCGATGTGATTGGACACAATGGCGTTGGCGGATGTAGATTTTCTTTATCCATGCTTCGACTTAGTTTGCTTCACAGACGTCTAAAGAGGTCTTCACCTTTTATTGCCTCTTCCCTACGACATCAAAATGCAGTACCTCGTTTTCCATCCTCCTGTGACCCATAAGATGAGTTCCACTCATCAGCTCGTTATTTCGGGTTGAACTGACCCCCCGCTGACACTCTGAACTGTGTGTCTGACTAGGTGACAGTATTGTTCAGGGCTGCCGGGGGGGAAGTGGATTCAGACAAGTCCTCTGTCTTTCCTTCCGGCAGCATGATTTTCCCTCCCTGAGCGTTTTCCCGTGAAAGGACCAATTAGAGGAAATGATTGTTGGCTGGCTTCATGTCTAGTCTAAAAACCGATTGTTGTTTTTTTTTTAACTCAGTGGACAATAGTTTTCCAAGCCTGAGGCGAAATTGAGCCACAATTATCTTTGCTTGGTCATGCCTTGACCGAAAATGTAGGACAACATTGAACTAGACAGGGATGATGCAAACTCCTTATGACACATCCAGTAAACTACCTCCTGCAAAGATTTCTTAATTCAATTCATTGAGGACAAAACTAAAGATAATGAGTTTTAAAAAAATCTAAGTTAGCAAATCTAAGTCAGGATAATATATGAATGATAGAATTTTTCCTTTCTTTTTAAAGGATTGAATTTTTTCCCTGCAATAATAAAAGAATAGATCAATTTGAGTCAAATTAAGGTCATAAACATGAGGAGGCTTTGTGATCTAATATTTCTCAGAAATATCCTGTAAATTTCAATATTTTATACTGATTAGATGTGATAAATAATAACTCACAGACACACACACACACATATATATACATACTGTATATAATGTATATATACAAATAGATAAAAATAGTCTTTCTAAAACAGGTATTTTATTGTTGTTTGATCAATCAGTACAAATACAAAGTCTCTGTTTCTGTTGTCCTTTATAAATATTTCTATTTCTTTGATTCTATTAAGTAGATAATATTTTTGTAGTTTTAATCAGTTTATCATTGCTGTCCAATGAAAACCGTATTTATCCAATTTAGCTTTTTACGAATGATTCTTTAAGTTTTGGATTATCTGAACAATGAGTTTTCACCCAAGTCGATGAAGAGCTGATATTTGGAAACCATTTGTTGTTTTAATTAATGAAGTAAAAATCCCTGATAACCGTCCAGATCTCCTCGTTTGTGTCAGTCTGGAAATCACCGGCAACCCATCGATCCAAGTTCTACCAACACACACAGGACTGTCAAAACCTCCTCGCTTTGGGGAAATTTCTGCTCTTCTGAGACCATCTGGTTTTTCTAAGAGGCACTGAAATATACCACACACACACACTCACACACACACTTTCCACTTCCACAGCTTCACACTCTTCAGCTGTCACTCTAAACATCATGCTTGTTACTCGTCAGCGGGGAAGCAGTCTGGGGGGGGGGGGGAATCACAGTCGATGAGTCCTATCCTCTACCACGTCTGTTTTCATTGGCTGAGAGGCGTGATGTCATGAGTGGGCTATCCTATAAAGAGCCGCTCTCCAGCTCAGACAGCAGACCAGCTGAGACTCCCTCACTGCGAGCAACACAGCCCACAAACGCACCAACAACTCAGACTCTTTGGAAATACCCAGAAGACCTCATCATGTGCCGAGGCCTGGACTCGCTGCCCACCACCTGCCTGGAGAGGTGAGCTCTACTCACATTTCACGGACCCATAAGTCTTCTATGTTTAGAATACTGAGCTGATCTGAATTACCTTGAACGTCTGCTTTACACGCCTTCTCTTGGTTTTCCTCTGCAGGGCAAAGGAGCTAAAAGCGTTGTTCGGGAGTTTGTTACAGAAGTCAGAAAACAGCATCACCAGCCAGTCGAAGAAAAACGAGAAGCTGAGGTAAGGCCTGATTAAAACTCTCTTTTTAAGCACTTTCAGTACATTAGAGTGTGATTTTTCTAACTTTTCCTGACGATGTGTTCCACAGGTTGAAGATTGATGAGCCTTTAAAGTGGAAGGAGTCGTTCGACCAGCTGCTGACCAGTCAAAGTGAGTCCTCCACATCACACCTGACACCAAATATTCCAATCATTTCACACTTTTCCAGGCACTAACTCTCTTCCTTTATTCCAGACGGACTCTGCCTGTTCAGAGCATTCCTGGTGTCCGAGTTCAGCGAGGAGAACATCGCCTTCTACTTGGCTTGTGAGGACTACAAGACAACCAAACCGTCCAAACTGGCCTCCAAAGCAAAGAAGATATACGACAAGTTCATCGGCTCCAATGCGCCACGTGAGGTACGAACTGAATAGTCACTATGACCAAGAGAAGATGTTCTGTCGCTCTCCTGGTGTCTCTAATCTAACATATCTCCTACCCTACAGGTAAACCTGGACCACGCCACCAAGGCCATCACAAAGGAGAACATGGAGAACCCCACAGACTCCAGTTTCGACCTGGCCCAAGCCAAAATCTACGCCCTGATGGAGAAAGACTGCTACCCTCGCTTCCTGAAGTCCTCCACATACCTGGAGGTCAGCAGACAGGCCAAGACGGGCTAACAAACACCTTTCAAGACTGTCCTCCAATGGGACGCAAGCTTACCGACGCACAACGGAGACTGGGAACGTTCTCGCGGAACACCTACCTCAGTCCGAGACACTAGCAACGTGCTGGAGTTAATTTGGGATCGAGGATCCGACCTGGAAGCTACAAGAAGAGACTGACGCTGGCTGAGCTGCAGGCGGCGTCGGACTCGTCTGTACTGTACATAAAGGGCTGGACGGCAGCGCCGAGGTCAACCGTAGAATCAACAGAGATATAAACGAGTTGCTTTCACACAACCACTACGAAATACTCTGTCGCACAAGTGTATATTTATTCCTTATTTATTTAAAGTTATTTAATATTAACTTTATTGTTTGAGCATGTGCTTTGCAACTGGATAGTGAACCTGTTTTGTATATTTAAGCTGTTGAGAATTTATCTGGGATATTAAGTGTACAAAAACAACAAAATAAGTGCACTGAATTAAAGATTTAAAGTTTAAGAGTTGCTGTTTTCTTTGATGGAGACTTCATGTCTGGAGGAAGTTGCTCACTGAGGTCAGGAAAAATCCAGATGACTAGCTCATGTGTGCTATCCTTAGACGCTAACTAAACGGTGACATCACAGGTTCCTCTTCACCAGTCGGTGACTGGTGTTACTGGTGATGATGGAAAATATGATGCGAGTGCACAAAAAAAAGTTCTGACACCATGTAAATGTTTTGTGTCCTGTCTGTTCTAAATCTCACCTGAGTAAAACAAAAACAACATTTTATATTCTGGAGGAAGGGATTGTATTGAGCTCTTCTTTATGTAAAGGCTGGATATTGGATTGGTGCTCAGCATTGCCCCACAGGAGAAGGTTGTGGGTTTGAATCCCTTCCAGAGACCATGTCTTTGTGGGGTTTGTGCTTCCTGTTCCTGCGTGGGTTCCTTCCAGAATTTCCAGCCCCTCCCACAGTCACAAAACACGCAAAATTAGACTTTTAATACAGTTTAAAGTGACAAATTACTAAAAGAACAGATAGAATTTGAAAAATAAATCTAATTGAACTTATTTCATGCAACTCGTCCCTTAGATCCGTGTTCAACATGTCGCTGCGTCTGCATCTAATTAGCCTAGCATAGCAGAAACCCAGGAAGCGTTCATTCCTCTGGGCTCCTGAACTCTGTCTGCTGTGAACTTTATAAAGCATTTCTATTTCCAGTCTGTCTGTCTTGATGGCGGCGCCCCAGTGGCTAAACTGGTTTCCAATCTGATGATTCTTCAAGTTGTCCATCCAAAAGGAGTCAAACCAGTCAGCACATCTCTGAGAGTCAAAACTAGATTCCTGCATCCGTGTGTGTGTGTGTGTGTGTGTGTGTGTGTGTGTGTGTGTGTGTGTGTGTGTGTGTGTGTGTGTGTGTGTGTGTGTGTGACTATAAACCTCTTTCTTGAACAGAAATCGTACCAATGTGATGGGAGGTTGCCATGGTGACAGCATCCACCTACGGAGCACCTCCGCAGACAGCTTTGTTTACTACTGTAGGGCAGCTTGAGTCACGCCGGTCGCCCCTCCTGCACCCCCCCCCCACTGTCATGGCCGTCTCTTATTCAAACACCACGCTGCTAAAGAGCCAAGGTTGAGTCATTAGCGCCGCTCTCACACTCGTGGAAAGAGATGATGTCGTCGCTCCATTCTTTTTTCTGGCTGTCAATAGTCGAGGTGACGCGTGATGAGGCGCAACACACACACACACACACACACTTGTTTTCATCCACACAGGTTGTTTTTGCACACACACCCTAACTACACCAGTGTTTCCTGGCAGCAGAGGTCAAAGGTGATTCAGGAGAAGAAGCAGGTAGAGACCTAAAGGGGCGTGGCAGCGCGTGGGGGAAGGAGACTGACGAAACTGATTTTATGCAACCAATGATATCATGATATCAAAGGGGGATGGTGTGTAAATTTTATTTAATTTCCTTATTGGGATGGGTGGGGCAAAGCCATTTTCGTGAACCTCACGGCAACCATCCTGTTAAAACAAATAGATGCTTTTACTGTGGTGTTATATTCATTTTAACGCTTAACTCACACAATAAAATGTTTTTAATCTTCTTTGAGGTTTGAACTATTCCAACATGAATGTGTCTCAAATTTTATTATCTTTTTCCCCCTGCTCCTCAGACTGCGATGGGAAAATAAGTGATTCATGAAGGAAGTTCAACGGGAATCTTTCTGCTGCCTGATGGAAATTAAATAGAATTGTGATCCAGTGGAAAATTTGAGTCACAAAAAAATCCAGTGACTGTATTCTTAAACTAAACATGTCCAATTCTGTCCAGAATCAAACTCATTTTGGATGGTGGTGCTTGTTTTTACCTGCTGGCCTCCACCAATTATTCTTAGTAAATTCAAACCTTAATTCAGATTAACATCAATCCCTTTCTGTATCTCATGTGCCTGACTCTTCCACCAAGATTTACCAAATTCCATGAAGTCCTAAAAATTCTGAAAAAGCCTCATTTCGCATTAAAAGCTAAATGAAACCCTGAATTCAATGTTTCTTTAAGATTCACGTTGAAATTAAACGTTTTCTTTCTTGGTACTTGTGGAACCCTTCAAATTTCATTTCAAACAGAACAGAGACCTAAAATAAAACCAAAAAAGACAAACTCTGATTTTCCATTATGGAAAGACTCTAAAGCAGGAAACTAATCAGAAGCTCCATAAATGTGCTGAATGCACCTATAGCTCCTATTATGTTGTATCAAGGCTGCAAAATAAAAGATATAATTCACATTATTCCATTCACTGAATCAAACCAGTGAGCTCCTTTCACTGACTTTCTTTCTCATCTCTTTCTGCTGTATCTCTGCTTCCAACGAACAAAACAAGACTCTTCTCTGTGACAGACTAAAGTTCATTTTACTGTAATGTGTTTTTATTAGTTTGAGGGCAGAGATATCATCTCCATTTGCAGGTTTATAGTCGTTATTCCTCACCGGCTGGACAGAGATAATGTGTTTGCACAAAAGGGGAAAACACAACCATCAACTTCTATTTCTGCAGACTAAAACTTCTTGATATTCAGGATCATAAAAGTTTACCGCGTGTAAACACACGTTTCACACACCTCGTCTCTTTTTCACGAGTGTTTCTCAATAACGGCTGATTTGAAGCGACCTGCTTTAAATGTCAGCAAGGAGGAACCTTCTCCTGCAGATCTGGATCTCTTCAGCGGGAACGATGAGTCAGCGCAGTCATTTTAAAAACACATTAGCCAGGAGAGTCATGGTTGCCAAGGCAACAAACCCTTCAAACCAGAGAGGTCCCATTCTTAATTTCTCTCTCATTTATAGCTGAAGTGTTTTGACATTTCAAAACGCTGCTATCGCAAATGAACTCGTCTCCGTCCACTCGTTGTAAATAGCTCTTTTGTTGGACATGATGCAGGCTAACAATCTGATTATAGGTCATAACAAAACGCCGCTGCTGTGAGAAATTAATCCACAGGTCCTGATTGGTCAGCATTTTCAACAGGACTATTTCATACACACGAAATCAGACCCTCGTGATGCGACTCAGTGACCAGAATCCCGCCGATAAATTCCTAACTGTAGTGGCATCGTTTTTGGTTTCATAGTTATTGCAGAGAGAAATAATTTATGTCACTACGGCAGGATCTATCTCACATGTGTCAAACTCAAGGCCCGGGGGCCAAATGTGGCCCTCCACATCATTTTATGTGGCCTGCGAGAGAATAAAAGGTTAGAGTGTCTAAAAATAAATATAATATTTAAAAAACTACATTTCTCACGATGCAGTAATTCAGTCCATTTTAACTTTGACAAAAAAACTTGTGTTTGATGTTATTTTTCTTTATTGATTGATAGTTTGATCCTTGATTGATGGAGTTCTGTGGGTTTAATAACCTGACAAATGAAAAGGATTTATGTTAGAACAGAGAAACAAACAAACATGTTTTTTCTGTCTAACTGTAATGTTTGGAACTTGAATAAGTCAGAAATTCACTGATTTAACATTAAGGAGTAGTTACATTTAGTTACATTACAATGAGTTACATTTAGTTACATTTATTAGTTATATCTGGCCCTTTGAGGACAGCCGTTATGCTGATGTGGCCCCTAGTTAAGTCAGACTTGACTTAACTGAATTAGCATAGTTTCAGCCATCCTAACCTCCTTCGTTATCTCACAGGTGCTACTTTAGCTTTAAAGACATTCTGATCGTCAAACGTGGATCCAGATCTAATTTGCTAATTTGATAACATTTCCCAGTGCTGCATAAAACACCTCCCCAAGCCGTTCTTAGCTTCCTCACATAACAGCAAGTAAATCAATGCAAACAAGAACACACAAAGGACACACAGAGATGTACAGTCAGAGTTTATCGTCTCCAAACAGACCTCTGTAGTGTTTACCACGTGTTCCTTCTGTTGATTTACTAGAGAACTTTCTGCCACTGGACATTTCAGGGAACTTTCTCATGACTTTAGGGCTCCTGGTTTCTGAGTTAATCATTTGCTTTGCCATTAACAACAACAAAACATGAGCACAAGACTGCAAACATGCCTTTCCCATGATATTCTGAATTTATTTCAACACTTCAACATAAGATGAGTTAATTCTGACAGTTTAACGCAAAAAAAAAAAAAAAAAGCACTTCCACCCATGCATTTGTCAGCTTTATTTACCATGTTGTTATTAGTTCTGCATTAGCAAGACGTGCTCACCGGATGGGATGTGAAAATAATGTGTCGTGAATCATTAAACGCTATAATTACAGTCCAAACATTTATCAAACAAAGGATACAGCTTAATAGAATTAGGATCAAGGTTCATCATCTTCACCTCTGAGGAAAACGATGCTAATGGGACCTTGAGGTTCTGAGCAGCTATAAAGTAAATGTGTGCTAACAGACAAGCTAAGGGAAATATTTGGGGACGTTTTTCCTGCCTTTTTTTTTTTCTTTTTGGACATGTTTTTCTCTTTGTTGTCAAAAAGCGACTGCAATCAAACATCATGCACAACTACAACCGACAACCTGAAAGGCGGGGTAGCTTCTGCTAACAGGCCAGCTGTTTAGCCCTACAGTCTACCTGAAATTTAATGGGTCCAAACTGTTTCTGTGAGGAGATGCTGTAAACTACACATCAGTAAATATAAGATAAGATGAACTTTATTGATCCCAAACTGGGAAATTTAAATGTTGCAGCAGCATTCAGACACACAGAACAAACAGAAACAGGGAAAATATACATTGAAGATAAATTAAGACATAAAGGGAGTAATCATGATAATATTAATAATAATAATAATAATAATAATAATAATAATAATAATAATAATAATAATAATAATAATATCCCAGAAGTGATTTTGTGTGTTTCCAGGAACATTTAACCCCAAACTGACGTATTTGTGTTGCAGAACCATCACCAAACCCTTGAAGACTGAACGTCCCGCCTGCGATCCGTCCCACCTGCCTCCCCCCGACTCCTTCAGTATGTAAACAAGGTGTGTGACGTCTTCACATTAACGTCCCCTCTCATTTCCTTTCACGTATTTAGCAGACGGGCCTGAGTCACGAGATTCACATTCATTTAATTCAACATTAATTAATTCCTGCAATCATAAAAAGTTCAGTCGTGATTTTGAAATATTTTTATGACGGCAGCAGTCTAATCGGTCCAGATGTGATCTGACAGCTAGGGATGGGAAACAGTTGAAGCCTGAAAGCCCACCAGACAGGGAGTGTGTGTTTGGTAACCGTGGAAGCGAACGAGGCCTGACGTGTGTGCATCTCGCCTGCAGGCTTCTCTAGGTCTAAGCTGAAGCAGAGCTGAAGCAGACGTCTGTAAAGCAGAACAAGAACTCTTTTTTTGGCTTCTGGTTCATTCCAATCACACCCTGTGGTGACGATTCTGAGTTTGGTAACACTTCCTTCAACTCTGTTTCCTGTGTGAAACCAAAGGAACCCACAGGAAGTGGCCTGACGTGGATCTGCCAGGGTCAGATGACTGAACTCGGTATAACAGGGTGTGTGTGTGACGACGGCTGGCTTCCAGTCAGAAGGTAATTAATTCTGAGGAAAAGTCTGCTCCTCGCTGGGGGGCTCCGACAGCGCCGCAGGACGTGGTTCTCTGGCCTGTGAGGAGCAGATCTCTGAACAGTCTGAAAACTACACTTTACTTTCCTTTTTTGTCATCACACAAATTGAACAAACAACAGTTTGCACGGTGTTATGATCGTCATTGGTTGGGCTTTGGTTGATCAATCATTTCATCTCATCTAAAGCACAGGTTCATGTTCTCCAGAGGATTGATCAGAGTGATTCTGGTGAGGCTTCAACGTTTCACGTACGTTCACCTTTGGTCTCTCTGTGAGAAAAACTGTAGTTTATTTCCTACAGTTTACCACAAGATGAAGTTATCAGATGTCAAATATTTATAAATGAATGCAGATGAAAAAAGATTAGAATAAAAAATCGTATTTGTTCTTTTTAAAACACAGTCAGGGGATATTTCTGCATTGGCAGGAAGTAGAAGCTCTGAGATCTTTCTGAGATCTAGTGGAGAAGATGACTAAAAAAAATAATCGAATAAAGATGTGAAAATGAATGAATGAAAAATAACGATCCAGAGTGGATGGTTGACTTCCTCTTCTTTTTTCCTGGCTCTTGAAGTTTCACATCCTTTAACGCTACAAAGTGCTCTACTGCCCCCTGCTGGAGGACTGGCAGAACTGACAGGAGAAAACAGGTGTCTACTTCCAGTAAAATCCTGCAAAGTAATGGTTTTTATAAATGATGCATGAAGGTATTTATCTATTACAGACAGTACTGGCCAAAACCGCAGCTGTAAGGCATTATTTATACACCTATTTATATATGTAAATATTTAATTATTCATTCGTTTGGTTCTGCATTAAATGAAAACACAATGATGGTAACTCAGTGTAGTTTCTAAAGACAATGAAACACAAAAGGATTGTGTATTCTCCTGCAGCTAAAAGAAACTGAACCTGAGCCTCCTGTGTTATTCCATGCCTCTGCATATTTGATCCTTTCGGCCATTAGAACCAATGAACTGCAGCATCCAGGAGGATGAGGGTTCCTTTATGATCCTCCCCGGGTCATGAGGATGCTCTAATGGGCTCAGACAGTTGAAGAACCATTAATGGTAACATATTTATGTTGTCTGCTCTGCAGAACCCAGAGGAGAAGCAGGGTTTTGTTTGGTGGGGTCTAGTTTGAGTTATTTGGGGGTGTTTGTTCCCTGTGAAGCCGCTAGATGTCCTACAACCAGACACCCGGTGGCGGCTGGTGTTCCGTCCAAACAGAGTCCATCCTCATCCGTTAAGAACCCCCCCCCCCCCCCCGCTGCTGCTGATTTTACTCTCTCGCTCTGGTCCGTTAACGCGCGGATGGATGCGGGGGGGGGTTTGAGGGGAAGCGTCATGCGCTCAGGTTCGTGCGTCATCGGGAACCCGGCGGCGGTACCCGCCTCTCCGCCGCGCCTCAGTCGGTAACGTCGAGGTCGGTAAGTGTTCTCTCCGACCAGACATCAACGCGTTAACCCAACCGACCAGCGAACCAACCGGAGCGGCTCAACCCGCATGACCCCCGGAGGGACGCGTCTCTCTCTCTCCGGCGGGAGCGCGGATGGGGGGGGGGAGCAGCTGGGGAGGCGCAACATCTGCAGGTGTCGAGAAATAACGGCGCGTCGGTGCGGCGATGCCCGGGGTAACCAAGTACAATTTAGTGGATGAGGCGCACGATCTGAGGATCCCCATGCACAACGACGAGGTGTTCCAGCATGGGGTGTGCTTCGAGGCAAAGGTAAGGATGGGGTGTGTGTGTGGGGGGGGGGGGGGGGGGGGGGGGGGGTGATATGAGGCGGATCATTATGAGTGGAATGAGATGAGATTCAGTTCCCCACGCGTCATTGATGGTGTGAATAAACCTCTCGGAGCAAATATTTCGACTTTGAGATGTTGGTGATTGAATCCTGATTGATTTCAGGTTCTGTTGCTCCAGCTGATAACTTGCCATCGTTTATTTATGTGTGTATAAATGTGATCGATGCAGAGAAACCCCCCAACAGCCTTACCGGTAGTTCCGTTACTGACGCTTCAGCCTCACCGGGATTCTTCACTGCAATAGTTGATGTTTGTGGTAGAAAACAGAGCTAGAGGACAAACCCACTGTGTGTTTGTGTTTTAGAGTGTATAGATTTCCTCATCAAGGGTAATAATCCCCATCGCCGATCAATCAGGATTGGTATCTCACACCCAAAGCCATCAATGATCATGTCTCTTTTTTGCAGTACATTGGCAGTTTGGAGGTGGGCCGCCCCGCCAGCCGGATGGAGATCGTGGCAGCGATGAGGAGGATCAGAGTAAGACATGACAGACCAGCTGAAACCAGACTTTGACCCCTGAGATGACCTCCAGACACACCCAGACAGGGGCTGTCAGAGCGGTTTGGATCAGGGCAGATTCACAGAATCTGCAGGTTTATATGTGAGATATGATCAAATCCCTTTAGACCAGACCGGACCACAGGATACACCACGACCCCCCATCGATGCAGTTTTCCAGAGGAGCACAGGGTGGAGAGGATTTATCTGTTTGTCAGCTGTTAGATCTAATCTGACCACCAAGATATTGTCACTCTGAGGTCATCTAAACCCACCCAGAGAGGACTTAATCCTAGTCCCTCCTGCACACTGAAGCATGATGGTCATTTCACGCAGACGATTCTCTAGTGCGGTTTAATTTTCCTTACATATCTTGTAGGAATCTAAAAGATTAAATTTCCCTACTGGGCTTTTACTTTATTTCCTTTAATGCATTATGAATTTGCTGGCCTGCAGGTTTGAATGAATGAAAAAAGGGAGCACGGCAGCAACGGATTTAATAAACCCACACAATGCAAAGGCTGCTGGGAGCTCGCTTGCCAAGTTTCCGTATTGTCCTCAGACGGCGTCTTCATTATCTGTTATCTGGAAGCTGGTTTTGCAGAACATTTTTCTTTGAGGCTTAAAATGAACTAAAAACTCTTAATTTGGGTCAAGTTTTAAAGAAATTCTTGAATATCTGAGAAGGAACCTCCATTTTCAACGTGAATAATAAATAAAATGCTTAAAATTTCCACATTTTTATGACACACTTGTCCGATACGTTGGACAAGTCAGGAAATCCATGGAAATATATTAATGACACACTATGAAAGCTCCTAAAATAACAATAGTTCAGCATATTATTAGCATTGGTTGAATCCAAACAGCTAAATTGCTCAATTAGAAAAAAAGATTTCAATTCATGTTGAAATTTATTTCCAAATATTCCAGATTTCTGATCTGGAAAACTAAAACCAGGAGATTCTACATGCTGGTGACAGGGAAGCCTGGACACAAAAGGTTTTCTGACAGTCTTGCAGTAAAATAAAAGCAGAATTTCTGCATCAAACAGAAGATGAGGGAATATCCGGGCCTGTCACGGCGAGTGGGTCGACACTTAAGTTGCCAAAGAGGAGCAAATTCCACAGCAGTCCATCTGATCAATTAGTCATCAGTTGTTGGGCTGTGTGTTTTCAGAGCGAGGTGCGTTATTTTGCATTGATTCAATCCTCCTTAGATCTCCGGTGCCTGTTTTTCTTTTTTTTTTTTTGGAGCTGACGCTACGGGCTCCAGCATTAATCACGGCCGGAGATGAAAGCGTCCCACACATGTCTGCCGCTCTCTGGGAAATCTGCGTTTGAAAGCTCAAACAGCTCCGAGCCTCAGAGACTGACTCAAACTCAGATTACCCCAAAGAAGACGATTGTCAAAAAATAGCTCAGGAAGCGCTGGATTTCATTTATCCTGTGTGAAGAGCTCCGTCTCTGCAGGCCCTTTCCGTCACACCGCCTCGCGTCTGCCGGTCTCGCTCATTTCAGTCTCATTTTTCTTCACAGTATGAGTTCAAGCTGAAGAACATCAAGAAGAAGAAGGTCAATATCGTCGTGTCCACAGATTGCATCAAAGTGATTTTACGCAAAAAGAAGAAGGTTGGTCATCTGGAAATGTGGCGTCGGTAGAATTAAACCTGTGTTAAGTGACACACGTGTGGTTTTTTTGTGTCGTCACAGAGGAAAGGGTGGTCATGGGACGAGAACGCCATCTTGGTGACGCAGGATCCCATCTTCAGGTAAGGCCCTCCGGACGGGTGAGTGTCGGTAGTTTCAAACGCAGTGACGTCAGACGGTTTGTCTTCCTGTGGACAGAATCTTCTACGTCTCACATGACGCCCAAGACCTGAAGATCTTCAGCTACATCGCCAGAGACGGAGAGAGCAACACGTTCCGCTGCAACGTGTTCAAGTCCAAGAGGAAGGTAGGGCTGATGATGAAGAGGTGACATCCGCCACATCCGCAGATAAAAATACTATATTTTATGCACTGCGAGGCACACTGGAATATAAGGTGCACCTTCAATGAACGGACTATTTCAAAACTCTTTTCATATATAAAGCGCACTGGATTATAAGGCGCACTGTTGGTTTTTGAGAAAATTAAAGGCTTTTAGGTGCGCCTTATAGTGTGGAAAATAGCATGGTTCCAGGGTTCAGCTAAGCAACATCACCTTAACGGCGAGATTATATAGTCTTATCTGGAAAGAAATTATGTGCTCTTACTGTGTTTTAAGTATAGAGCTAATTGGTTTAGCTTTAGAGCGACTTGAAGCAGGGGAACCAGGGAAATCGGTTTAACTGGGTTGGTTCAGTTTGGCTCTTCCGTTACCAGCTCAACAAAGACAAGTTTATCGGTTCCATGAAACCAAAATTGCTCCAAAACGTCCTTCACCAGAGTGTCGGCAATGAGACGACACTGGTTAACCCTTAACTCTCAGGTCATCTGGTTTGGAACCATCTCCATCATCAGTACCAGGTGTTCAACACAACTTCTACTCATGGAAAACCCAAACTTGGCTTCACGTAGGTCCAAGCCAGCCTCATGCAGTGGAGAAGAGTCTCTGAGTCTCATCATTTAGCTCAGATTCCAGTTTGTAAATGATGATCAGTCCGACGTAGAGATATTAATCTCTAGAGGACGGTTTGTTGCTTTCCAAGTTGGCTTTGTTGGTGAATCTTGGTGTCAATCTGATGATAATCTTTGTAAGAATATTTATTGTAATAAACTTTACAAAGGAACCCAGGAAGTTTTGCCCAACGGACTCAGGAAGTCGCTCAATGACACAATGTTGGTTTACAATTTGATGGATTTTGTTGGGTTTTAGAAAGATCTTCAAGTTTACGCTGGAAACAGACAACAAACAGCAACCAATAAATCACCGCAGGTTGTTTTTGTCTTTAAAAACGTGGTGATTAATGATCTAATGATGTCACTCTGAGGATTAATCCCAGTGTCTCAGTGATACATAGTCCTGTTGGATCCCAATGATGACCAATTAATCTGTTTATTGAAATGAAGACGCGTTCCTCTCCGGTCCATGTCCACGTGATGAACAGGAAGCGTTAGCGTGGTTCAGTCCCTTCACCATGGATACCGGACAGCGGCTTCGTGAAGCTGAATACTAATAACACAAGTGGGAGAGGAAATAAGAGGCTTTTTTTAATCGCCACTTCAAGACATCTTCACCGCTGCTTAACACACACCCACGGTGTTGTCGGGGAGGTGACCAGCGGCGCCTCGCTTCATCAGAGCATCGCCGACCGAATGCGTGTGATGAGTAGGAGGAGGTGCATCATCTCATACGAGAAGATTTGATTTATTATGGTGTGGCGGCCCTGCGGGGCTTTGATGTCAGACCATGTGGAGCTTTCTGAATCCAACCGGCCGATAATTGATGAGCTGACGATGCTGATGCTGAGCCCACGATAACAGCAAATTTAATCTGGACTCCCCCCACCATCAGAATTAATGCCTCTCAAATAGACCGATCTGTCTTCATGACGGCAGACGTAGAAGGACGAGCAGCTGGAGCGCGGGTCGTCCTCTTGTTTCACATCCGCCCGTTTCCTTCCTCTTTCCTCTTGCATCCATCATTTCCTCCCTCTTCATCCTTTCATCCTCCCTTCCTCTTCGCCTCCCTACAGTCTCACGCCATGAGGATCGTGCGGACGGTCGGCCAGGCGTTCGACGTGTGCCACCAGCTGACCCTGCAGAAGAAGAGCGATGACCCGGAGGAAGAGGAGGGGAAGGCAGATGAAGCGGCGCCAGGTACCGATCCAGTCCCTCCATCTGGTTCCTCTGTTTCTCTCTCTGTCTTCTAAACACACAGAACAAACCCATCATCACCTGAGTGATGGTGTTTTTCAGCAGCCGCAGCTGCAGACGCGTTTTTTTGGAGAGTTGTGAAAGCCGTTGATTAAAGACCTTGGAAGTGCTTCTGCCAGCTCTTGGCTCGCTGCTGTCGCTGCTGTCGCTGCTTTTACTGCAAATAATAAAGCTGAAAGTCGGCGTTATAATTGCCTCTCCTCTCCACAGCCAGGAAGAGGTTTGCGTTGTCAGAGGAGACCGACCTTGAAGCTACCACAGAGGAGAGCATCGAATGCGTTTCTTCATCAGACCTGGAGAAGGTCAAGAAGGAGGAGGCCTTCAGGAACAATGGGAAGGTACAGTGTGGACGCTCTCCTTGGTTTCCTTTCAACAAGGCTCAAAGCTCTGCTTCTCTTTTTTATAAACCCTGCAGAGATGAAGTAGAAGTTTTTGTGTCACAGAAGCTCAGCCTGGACACCAAAACCAGTACGAGTTGGTATTTGTGCTGAAATATTATGTCTAAAGCAGATTTTACCTCCAGAAAGTAGTGCATCCCTGGGATGCACTCAAGAAAAATTTGCGTATCCCAATGTGACGTTTATGCATCCCAAAAGCATCCTAGAATATACGGTAGAAGCGTACCCAAGGATTGAGTTTAGCCAATAGTAATGTATGAAAACTAAACAAACTGTTTAGTTTTTATATTGTA
Organism: Antennarius maculatus; assembly: GCA_013358685.1. NCBI lineage: Eukaryota > Metazoa > Chordata > Actinopteri > Lophiiformes > Antennariidae > Antennarius > Antennarius maculatus. The sequence continues at coordinate 20,821,888 of CM023619.1, forward strand.
CTATTGGCAAATTTAAATGTTTTATTAATAGCATAACCATTTAAGTAAAAAGAAAAAAAGATTAAAATTATATATTAGTTTTATCAAAATGTTATAAAGCCTGGTAGTCATTGAAAAAAACACTTTTTACACATTGCTCTGACTGCAGTGTGTAAAAAGAGCAGCCGTCATGTTGCCGTTTGGTCAATTTTAATAAGGCAGAATCATGGAGGGGAGTGTCGTAACGAGAAACTCGTACGAGTAACTTCGGCGAGATCCATTAGATGGCCATTTCTGGGTTCAAAATTTAAGTGGAGAAATAGAAAAATTGTGAATATTTTTCTTGAATGTAAGTGCATTTAAAGCCCAGCCTGTCAAAAAGTGTGTGTCAAAGACGCAAGGAGAACAGTGCTATAGGGACTTTTTAATTTGTTGTATTTATACAGAGATACAAGATAAGACTATCTCTCATGAATGAAGCAATCTGATTGGTCCATCTTAAGGTGCAGATGCTGGCAGATTACCTGATAGAAACCATATTTGTCTCCACTGGTGAAATCAGGATCATCACTAAAAGGCACATAAAAATATCCTTATTATATTAAGGGTATAACAGAATCTATTTAACAGAGCTGGTTCATTTTTATTTGCCACTAATTGAGAAAAATGTGATCCAAAAATGGTCTGAAATATTCCGTTTCTTAAGAATTCTACAGAACTACGTCTCATGTTGAACAATAATCAGAAAAAAAACGCCGAGGGAAAGAAAAAGCCCTTCAATATTGATGCAATGGTGTGGGTTATTAATGAAAACATGGCAATATTTTCTGGCGCTGCTCTAATAATCCTGGGATGTGAAACAAGCAGCTCTCTAATGTGAGTCAGCGTGTTGCCCACCGAGTCTCAGAGGCGGCGTCAGCGTTTTTACCCCAGAGAGTCATGGAGATAATTGGTTTGAATTGAATGAATGAATGAATTCAGCCTCTGGTGACAACCTGAGGTTTGGTTGTTCATCCACGTGACGGCGCTCCGTGTGTCTGTGTCTGCCTGTCTGCAGGCGTCCGACGGGCCGTCCCTCCTGCTGGGCTCCCCCGTCTGCGGAGCCTCGGATCCTGCAGGAGCAGAAGCTTCCTGCTCCGAGGAGCACCAGGTCCAGCTCCTCCAGAAGCAGCTCCAGCAGCAGGAGCAGCAGGCACAGGTGGCGTCGGCACAGGTGCGCCGCTGTCTCATGCCAACGCGTGTCGTCTTCATGTCATTAGTTTAACACGATTTTCTGAAAGGCTGGGATGCTGATTGTGTTAGATGTCCCTAAAGGAGTCAAAAAAAGAGGAAGCAGATTATCAAACATTAAATTAATGATGATGATAATCTGCGTCCTTTTTTAATTTAATTTATTATTTAATTTTTTTTAGTTAAAGAAATTAGATTCAACTTTAAATAAAAAAAATTACTAAATTAAAATCAAATTAAATGTAAAAAGAGGAAGCAGATTATCATTTATTTAATGCTTTATGCCATATTTTGTTGACTCGTTGATCAATAAGACATTTTCTTATGAGTGCAGCATCACATTAAATTTATAGGAATTGCCCTATTTATTAGAATTAATTTTACACGGAAAATAAATGTCGACCAAATTTATTAGACATCTCGCTAAAATTTTTTTTAGCGAGAAGTCTAAAGTCTTGGTGGAAATCCTTTAAATCCTTTAAAGAATGGGATTTGTCAGGATCTCAAAATTCATTCCTTTAAATTCTATAGAAACCTTTTGTATTGAGATATTTGACTTTTGTTAGCGGTAGTTTCTTCTTTTCCCTGTTTCAGTTTTATTTCCTGTTTTTTTTGCTGTCTTTGCGTGTCGTGTCTGCTCCTCCCTGTCCCACCTGTCTGTCGTCATCTCGTCACGTTAGTCTGTGATTCCTCGTGTCCGAGGTGAGTTCCTCAGTTTTTCCGTGTGGCTGCTGTTGGACTTTATCTCGTGCGTTTTTTCTTAATGGTTTTTCTTTTGGATTTAGTTTTTCCTGTGTAGTTTGGTTTTCTTTCACTAAATCACTTCCTGTCTGAAATGCTCCATCGCAATCATTAGAATCTGATCAAACTCCAGACGCCAGTTTGTTCAGGTTTCCGCTGAATTACCTTGAGTTTTCATGAAATTCTACGATTTGCAAGGCATTGCTTTCAGTTTTGTGTGTGGTCTGCTCAGGTCCACGTTCTCCAGGAGCAGCTGTCGCTGGAGGTGAGCGCCAGGACTGACGCCCAGGCCCGGGTTCAGAGGCTCCTGCAGCAGAACACCGACCTCCTGCAGCACATCTCCCTGTTGGTCAAACAGATCCAGGAGCTGGAGCTCAAAGACGCCAGCCAGTTGACCTCCAGTGAGTTTAAAGTGTCCAACCCTGATGGCGGTCCTGGACATGCATGTCACCACGACCGCATCCGCTTTGCTTCCTGTCCACATCTTCACTCACTTCCTGTCTGTCCTCAGTGGGATCCCAGGACAGTCTTCTGGAGATCACGTTCAGGGCCAAGCCCCCCCAGGAGCGCCTCACCTCCTCCTCATCTGCGGGCGCTTTGGGAGCCCCGCTCCCGGCTGGCGACAGCGCCTGGGGCTCCGCCCTCCCCGGATCCATCTCTCCAGGCGCCGTCGGCGCTGACGCCGCCCCCCAGGGGCTGGACGACCGTGGATTTCGCCTGGAGTGGTACCGCTTCCCCACCAGGGGGCCGGACGGTCAGGAGCCGGGCCCCAGGGACACGGGGGAGACGCCCAGCGACGGCGCCCCCGATGACAGCTCGCTGATGGGGGAGCAGGTTCTGGGGGCGCTGGAGCTGCTGAGGTTCAGGGAGTCGGGAATCGGATCGGAGTACGAGTCCAACACGGACGAGAGCGAAGACCGGGACAGCTGGGGGCAGGGCGAGGTGGCGGCGGCGGCCGATGGCCCGGCCCGTCTGTTGAACGTACTGAATGCAGAGAGTCTGCCGGACTGTCTGGGGGACGAGATGGCGGTGTAGAGCCGCGCGTCCACGTCAAACGGAAATCATGAACGATGACGAGGTTCTGCGGAAAACGCTGACTCAGCACTGTAACTTTATCATTTAAAATTTGATTTCCTGTGCACAAAATAAGTGTTTGAAAAACTGAAATAAAAATAAGACTGTAGAACGAAAGAGAACACTAGAACATGTTGTCCTAACTTACATCATAGAGTAATAGTTATAAATAAATTAAATAGCCTTTTAGGAGTATAAAATACTAGTTTTAATCAACACAACCAGCAGGAGGAGGACTTGGTGCTGAAGTTTCTGCAGTCGGGAGCGTCTATACGGCTGTAGTTTTTACCGTGGGACCTCTTCAAATAAATCTCATAAAAATTAATGCAGTTAATATTAAAGTTCTAAACTAATACAAGAAAAAAAACAAGTATAAACCTTTGTGAGGCAAAGTCCCACATGCACTAATGAACCAGTTTAAAGGTATGCTATGCAGAACGCCCCCCCCCACACACACACACACACACACACACACACACACACACACAATTTCCGTTTTGGGGTTCAACCACTGTGAAACAAGTAATACACTTTTAATTTCTGAGCAACGCCCCCCTCCTGCTCGCTCTCTCCCGATTCGTTCTCCAGCTGTCTCGACCTCAGGTCTGCTTCAGCCCGGTCCAACACATCCTGCATATAATACCTTTAAATAAGCCATTGTGGATCTAATGTTTCAGCTCACATGTGGATGATTTAATAAAAGAAAATTTAATTGGATTAAAAATGTGATCAGTATCCACTGCATGCTAACGACTGAATGAGTAATCGATGCTGATACGTCAATACTTGTTTTGATAAAATCAATAATGTCTCCCATCTGTAATGTGAGGAACCTGTCCAGCTTTGTGGTTAAATATGTAAATACACATCTGTTTGTCCTTCAGCGACGTGGAGAACAGTTCGTTTCACTGACTTCAATGTTATTGATCAATCGATCCATTCATGGGTCAAAGTGTGACTCCTCTGGAGACGTCCTGTTTTCTTCATTAACATCTAGAACCAGTTTGCTGGTAGTCTGTTACTGGACCAGCAAGTCAAACACCCATACTGGTTTTTGCGCCAAAATGATCTGGAGGCCACGCTAAGCTAAATGCTAACACCAGCTAAAGCAATTTTAATACAAAGCACAGACTTTTAGGGCAGTAGATGCTGATGAAACATATTTTTTAAACACTTTATTTCCACTTTACATGAGTGATGTATTATTCTGACTGTGACTCATGCGGGTAACGCAAACCTTTAATTTATATCAGGATCCTTGTTTCACTTTACGGTTGATTTTATCTTGAATGAGAGTCTTGGCCTCATCTCTCTGGATATTCTAACACGTGCTAACGATTGAATTAACAATTAATTGTCATGCTGTTTTATCTGTGATTACTAACGGATTTAAGAACATGTACCTTAAACATAACGTGGCATCATTCCTGGTCTTCATTCTGTTGTTAATTCTGAAGAATGTTTTCTGAAGAGTTGAAGGGGTTCCTCTTTTTCTCTCTTCTATTCTGTCGATTCTACATCTGTCATTTCTTCGTGAACTAGATGTTAAGCTGTTTCTCCTTGTGGAAATGACACGCCCTTTCTCAAATGTCTCGTGATAATTAAGAGCATTTGGTGTGACTGACTAATTGCTGAGATGAACCCATGGGTGACTGTCAGCCCGGTTTGCCTTTAATAATAATAAACCACCCCAGATTCTGGGCAGACCTTTACTAAATGTTTTCCTCCTGTCTGTAATTGGTTGATGAAATGAGAAATGGGGGAGCTGACAGCTTTCTGTGCACCAGCTGTGGTCATTAAATGGGATCGCCTCCCATTAGACAGAGTCGGTGTGCAGACAGCAGCTGCTCCATGTCACCATGCGTTAAAAGTGGGAAATGTGCAGGAGAATATTAGCCGTTAGTTTTAAAGATGGAAACGCCTCAGTGAACGGCGGCGGAGAAGATGGAATGACTGGTTTGTCATCTAGCATGAACAGCTGGTCAATATTTCACTCTATTATAATAGAATTATCTATTGTTAGCTTCCGTCTCATTGGCTTCAGGTGTTAGTGCTACCTAAATGCTGACAGATTTGTGACAGAATAAAAAAATTAAGTGAAGAAAATTCAAGTTTCACATGTAAGTCACTTTATTTTACATCCAAACACATGCAAAGGCTAAGCTCCTATTTCTTTATGACTAATGGTATCATACTAATTCGCCAAACCGAGCAAAGTGAATATACAGTAAGACGTGCTAAATGTTGGCATCCAAGTTAACATAACGATCAAGTTTATTCGTGAATAATCATTGATATTAATCTATTAATCCCAATCTAAAATCAGATTCCCAGCAGTGGACAGATTAGCATCGGAAAACCAAACACCTCAAATTTGTCTTTAATCAACATCCTGGAGGTAAAGTCCCCTGTAGAAAAGAATGGAGCTTTTTATTCATACTGGATCATCATTATTAGTCAAAAAACATCCTTTATATCTATATCAAATTAAAATGAATGCATGTTTAAATATTGTACTATATGTGTTTAATGATTAGTAATAAAAATAAGAAGTTTTCTTTCCAATCAAATAAGAATCTTCTCCCTCTTTTTTGCTGCTGTGTTCACTTAACGTTCAGTCCCCCTGGTGACTCATCTTGTTTTTATCCAGGAAGGGGTTGTTTTTTTTGTCTTTGTTAATCAGCAGGTCCTCCTCTCCACTGAATCCAGTCTTTCTCTACAGGAAGCTGCTCTGTAGGCCCTAATTGAAACCATTTGTGGATCAGGTGGAATTCTGAGATTCTGGCTTCACCACAGAAAAAAACCCAAAGCATATTATTTTCTGTTTCTTCCTTTCAGTCAGACTTTTACATCAGCCTCCGTTTCCTCTTCCGCCCTCCCTCTTTCCCTCCTTCCCTCTCCCTCTCTTTTCCATTCCCAGAAAGTTCTTGTGAGGAAGACGAAGAGGTCAGAGACTTCAGATGTGGAATATTCCCTGAAACGGGCAGTTTCAGACCAGCGAGGCAGGAATTTGCAAAAGTAAGTCAAATCTATGTCGATCTCCTTTCTGACTGTTAACTGAGGCGTTTGTGTTCAATTGGAACTTTTGTGTCGTCTCAGTTCTTTGACTTCACGCAGGAAAAAACATCATACAGGTTCAGAATAAACTTAAGTAGAAGAAATGAATCTATCTGCTCACATGAAGGTGTGACATTTGAGTTTTACTTGAATTTATTTACACTATTTTTCGTCAGTATTCACAATGGAGCTACATGGATTAAATGTTCTCTGGTTCCAAACCGAGTCACCGAGACCTTCACAGGTTTTTTAGAGGTAAAGAAAAGGAACAACAAAAGAGAAAATTACAACTTTTGCTGATAATGTTCTGATATTTTTGTCCAAGATTTTTCCCAGTATTTCTTTTTGACACAATATTTGAAGCAAGGATTACTGGAAAAATTAAGGATGGATTATAATTCAATTTTCTTGAATTGGTCGGGAAAGGCCCAGAAAAATCACCTTCATGTGGATCGAGAATTTTGAAAAAAAAATAAAAAAATTTGAGATTCTGTTCATGTTTGTTTCCATCCTTGTGTACGAGGTTGCCAAGTTTGAACAGATAAATACACAATGACACCCCCATATAGGGGTCTATCACAGATCAATAGACATGATCAGGATCTGTTGAAGTCTTCAGGGCTCAGTGTAAATTAGCCGCTGTAATAAAATATGTTTTATGATAAAAACTGGTAATTGATCACATAAACGTACCACTGTTGCATTTAGGTTCAATCACATAATGGGAAATCTGAGCTTCCTTGTCAGAGGGTGTGCATTCTCTGAATGTTCTAGTGTGTGTTTGTGTTTGTGTCACAAATAAAACACTACATTTTCCTTGCATATATTAAATTTTTGCGCTTGTGATCTCATCCAGAGCTCGATAGGAGATGAAGGACGTGATCCCGACCCTCGTCTTCCTCATCCTGACGGCCTCCAGCGTGCGTTCCCAAGTCAACCCAGGTACAGATTCATCCTTACGCCCACATCCTCAGGCGGTGGTAAAGATTGTCTTAGATGACATTTTGGTCCAACATGTGGGGTTATGTTTAATTATATGTAGTTTTAAATTTTAATTAAAGAAGCATGGATGTCACATATCAGCTTAAAATATCTTCATATTCCAGAGGGACGGACAAGACGGAGAAGGAATGTAATGTTAGGTGGGTGGGCTCAGGTGTGTGTGTGTGTGTGTGTGTGTGTGTGTGTGTGTGTGTGTGTGTGTGTGTGTGTGTGTGTGTGTGTGTGTGTGTGTGTGTGTGTGTGGTTCACCTACTGGTCAGACAGCAAATACCCTCAGAACAGGCAGACCTTTCACAAGCAAGGGGGCATTCGTGGAAAAAAAAAAATCAGAAAATTTGCAGGCCGTACTTGTAGGTGACACACACACCTATACGCACCTATACACACACACACACATGCACACACACTCATTTGACTTTCCCACTTTAGGATATTTTCACAGTAAAAGGCTTATTTGTTCTGCTGCTCCATGTCAGGCGGTCAGTGTGGGACGGTGAACACAGACAGGCCTTAACTACCAGGTCGCTATGACGACAATAAACAGCAGGGACCAGATGTGGAGACGAGTCATGAATTATATAGACTCTGATGAAGCATATTGTCGCTACATTTATCTCTACCCCCGTTAACGGGAGCGTTACAACCAAACAGACGCTTTGAATGTCCGTCACGTGTAGAAATAATTACCCACCGGCCCCGGGGCCACTCCCTTTGCATTCTGTTTGGACTGGCACCTACATAGTGACGCCTCTGTTAGGCTCCAGAGGCCTCGCAGGGCTGCAGGAAGGGGTTTGGGGTGTGGGGTGGGGGCGAGAATTGACCGCTTTACCCTCCATTCTTCACATCCTGCAAATGCACAAATAATAAAAAAAGATTGAAATCTCCTACGGCACGTGAAAGCCTCACAAACCGCATGTGCAAATGCTCAAAAACATAACGTGTGTGTTTGCAGAAATGTGTCGGTATCCTCTCGGGATGACCGGAGGCCAGATTCGGGACGAGGACATCTCCGCCTCCAGCCAGTGGTCCGAGTCGACCGCCGCCAGATTCGGAAGGCATGTGTGATGATTTAGGGTTTTTTTTTCCTGTGCTTCCATTTCCTTCATTAAAACTATCTGTTCAGTTCCAGTTTTTGCTGAAACGTCCTTCTGGCACATCTAGTCGCTCATTCCTCCTCCTCTTCAGGCTGGACCTGGACAACAGCGACGGCGACGGCGCCTGGTGTCCTGACATCATGTCCGAGCCGGACGGGGTCAAAGAGTACCTCCAGGTGGACCTGCGCTCGCTGCACTTCATCACGCTGGTGGGTACCCAGGGTCGCCATGCCGACGGGATGGGCAACGAGTTCGCCCAGAGATACCGCATCAAGTATAGCCGGGACGGCAGCAGCTGGGTGGGCTGGCACGACAGGAAGGGGATGCAGGTGAGCCCAACTAACTAACCAGGTGTTAAACTAACTAGGTTTAAAACTCAGTAGGTTATGAAGTAACTTGGTTTTGAACTAACTATGTTATAAACTAAATAACTAGGTTTCAAACTAATTAACTAACTAACTGGGATTTAAACTAACTAACCAGGTTTAGAACTAACTAGGTGTAAACTAACTAGGTTTTAAACTAACTAGGTTTAAAACTAACTAGCTAGGTTTTAAACTAACTACATTTTGAACTAACTAGTCTTTGAACTAACTAAGTAGGTTTGGAATTATTATTTAACATAAACAGTGTATTTATAATATTTATGTTTATTGTTTATGTTTACACTGTCCATGTTTACACTGTATGTTTGCACATTTACACACATAATGCAGCCACAATATGAAAGGTCTTGCTATCCTTATTTATGACACCATTGCACGTTTATATTGTACATATCTGTTTATTGTGTATTTTAGTGTTAGTGTTGGTTTTCTGTGTATTAAGTCTGGTTTTTGCACTCTGCATGTCTTTTTTGTGCACCATTCCTGCTTTATGTGCCTTTATTTGCCCCTGGGGGACAAATAAAGTTTTTTGAATTGAATTGAATTTGAATCTCAGAGCATCACCTTCAGGACTCTCCACAGAGTCGGTGGAGAGCGGCTCAGATCTGAACGTGTGGCTGAGACGTTCTTCTCCTGGTTTTAACACCACATCCTCTGTAATTAGACGAGAGGATTTTCCCTAACGAGTTTCACTCGTTCTCAGTTTGTGTCGTCTGCCTCTCCTCCTGCAGGTCATTGAGGGCAACAGGAATGCGTATGATGTGGTGCTGAAGGACCTGGAGCCTCCCATCGTGGCTCGGTTCATCCGCTTCATGCCGGTGACGGATCACTCCATGATCGCGTGCATGCGGGTGGAGCTCTACGGCTGCGAATGGCTGGGTTTGTTCATTCAACGACGTGGAGATGACATTATAGTGAGTAAACCAGGTCTGATCTGGGATGTTTTGCCTCTGCAGACGGCCTGACGTCCTACAGCATCCCAGATGGGCATCAGATGATCTACAGAGGCCTGGACGTCTACTTTAACGACTCTGTTTATGATGGAGCGTCAGCTGACAGGTCTGGATTTTACTGCTTCTGCCACAGACAGATGGAGGCCCCCGTTAAAGCCTGTTTTAATCACCTCCTGACTCCTCTGCCAGGCTGACGAAGGGTCTGGGTCAGCTGACGGACGGCACCTGGGGGCTGGACGACTTCCTGCACAGCCACATTTACATCGCATGGCCCGGGTACGACTATGTAGGTTGGAGCAACAAGACCTTCCCCAAAGGTTACGTGGAGATGATCTTTGAGTTCGACCACGTCCGGAACTTCACCTCCATGAAGGTAGGCGATCAGTTCAGGGAGGAAATTCTACCTGCAAACAGAAAAGGTGGATATTTTGATCATTGCTGAGGCAAATTCATGTTGCTGTGCTGAGCAAGCGTCAGTGTACTGCAGATTTTAGCAGAAATGATGTGAAATCATGTAGAATAAAACCGGACCAGTTGGTTGTCTCTTCATCTCCACTCCTGCTTCCGCTCTAATTCTGAACCTGTGAAGCCGTTTTTACACTTTTTAATTCACATATGCCAAACTCAAGGCCCAGGGGGCCAAATGTGGCCCCCCACATCATTTTATGTGGCCCACGAGAGAATAAAAAGGTCAGAGTGTCTAAAAATAAATAGGTCAAGAGGGTTCTTTGACCAAAACTACATTTCCCACAAAGCAATAATTCAGCCCAATATAACTTTTACAAAAACGTTGTGAACAAAGTTAACGTCCTAACTTGTGTTTGATGTTATTTTTCTTTATTGATTGATAGTTTGATCCTTGATCGATGGAGTTCTGTGGGTTTAATAACCTGACAAATTAAAAGGATTTATGTTAGAACAGAGAAACAAACAAACATGTTTTCTCTGTCTGACTGTAATGTTTGGAACTAGAATAAGTCATAAATTCACTTATTTAACATTAAGGGGAAGTTACGTGTATTTCACATTACATTTAGTTACATATATTAGTTACAATCTGGCCCTTTGAGGACAGCCGTGATGCTGATGGGGCCTTCAGTGAAAATAAGTTTGACACCGCTGGTTTAATTCATCTTGGAAGGCAAAGAAATCTATATTTTTTTGTTCTTTCTTGAGCTTTTATCTCCTAACTAGCTCTGTCTCCACAGGTTCACTGTAACAACATGTTCAGCAGAGGGGTGAGGATGTTCCGCCAGGCCAGCTGCTTCTTCCGCTCCGGACCCGACTGGGAGGCCGACCCGGTGACCTTCAGGCCGGCCGTGGACCGCCTGAGCCAAAGCGCCCGCTTCGTCACCGTGCCCCTCAGGGACCGGACGGCCAGCACCATCAAATGTCGTTTCCACTTCAGCGACCTGTGGATGCTGTTCAGCGAGGTGGCATTCCAGTCAGGTGAGCCCATCATCATCATCATCATCATCATCGTGAATATTTCTGACTATGATCCTTCATCTTCACCTCTCCTCGTCTTCCCCTCCCAGGCTCAGCCGTGTACAACACATCTCTGACCCCCCGCAAGCACGGACACCCCACAAACACACTACCAGGTCAGCAAACACTGGTTTGACGCATGACAGCTGGGAAAAGACGTGTCAGCAAAACATGCAGAGTTTAATCTTTAGTCTAAAATGTGTTTTCAGAAGATTATTTATCTATGATTTTAATTAATTAAGCATGAATCAGTGTCAGTTTATTATGATGCTCAGTGATCAAACTAGAGGTGTGGGTCTGGTTAACTGCTATATCTGGGTGCACAGCGCCCCCTGTTGACAACACGAGGAGTGATTCTATAAATGCTGTTTTTCCCTCTAAATTATTATGTGTAACTGAATTTCAAGCAGAAAGTCATTAAAGCTAAATTAATTGTGATTATTAAATTAAACCCAACTTTAAATTCTCATCCGGTTGGTCAGGGGATGACCCCACTCACAAAGTGGATGACAGCAATACCAGGATTCTGATTGGTTGCTTGGTGGCGATCATCGCCATCCTATTGGCTATCATAGTCATCATCCTGTGGAGGCAGGTCTGGCAAAAGATGCTTGAAAAGGTGAGAGGAGAGTTTTTTCTATGTGATAATGATTCAGTTATTCTTACAGATGTGAATTTATTGTATTTGAAGTGTAAAGAATAGAACGGACAGCACAGGTGAGTGTTGGTTCCGACCCTCCGTCATCGGTTGTGTGTTCCTCAGGCGTCCCGTCGCGTGCTGGATGACGAGCTGACCGCCCGCCTCGCCCTGCAGACCCGGGCCTTCTTCTCCCACCACTCGTCTCTGTCCAGCGAAGGCGGCTCCACCACCAACTCCACCTATGAGAGGATCTTCCCGCTGTGCTCCGACTACCAGGAGCCTTCCCGCCTCATCAGGAAGCTACCTGAGTTTGCTCAGTCCACCGAACACCTGGGTAAGAGGAGAAAACCTGGAGGATCTCCACCTCTCCATCTCCACCTCCGCTGGGGTGTGAATGTTTTGTGTTTCCACCTAAGGCCCCAGCTCCTCCTGTCGGGCCCTTGCGACCTGCGGTTCAGATGGGGCCCCCCACTACGCGGAGGCGGACATCGTCAGCCTCCAGGCGTCTCCGGGCAGCAGCACCTACTCCATCACGGCCGTCAACATGAGTCTGTTCTCCGGCTCCGACTCCTCCATGAGGGAATTCCCCAGACAGAAGCTGACCTTCAAGGAGAAGCTGGGAGAGGGCCAGTTTGGAGAAGTGCGTTCATTTAGCTCTTTATCGCTATTGATTTAGCATTTAATGACTGTATGGAGTCATGCTGATTTATCCTCATCGCTCTCAGTTTGAAAATGCTGTGTGATAAAAGCCAGAGTGTGACTACAAATGGGCAGCACTTAGCGGTATGAATCATAAAGAGATGCTTGTTTCCAGCGATGCCACCAGGATGACGGAAGCCTTCTGATTCTCACAGGTGCACCTGTGTGAAGCCGAGGGCATGCAGGACTTTCTGGAGGAGGATTTGTCTCCGGAGGCGACCAGCCAGTCTCCTCTGCTGGTGGCGGTGAAGACGCTGCGGGAGGATGCCAACAAGAACGCCAGGTACAGGTGCATCGCCTCCAGGTGGTTGTCCATCAGTCGCTGATCCAGCTGTAACTCAGAAGTGTGTTTGTTCAGGAATGACTTCCTGAAGGAAATCCGGATCATGTCTCGCCTGAGGGACCCCAACATCGTGCGTCTGCTGGCGGTGTGCATGGACACGGACCCCCTGTGCATGATCACTGAGTACATGGAGAACGGAGACCTGAACCAGTTCCTCTGCAGCCTGAGACACAAAGAAGCCGGAGAGGACAGGACAGAACAGGAGGGGAACGATCTGGTTCGGTAGAGTCACCCTGAATTCATGTGGGTTCTGATAAAAACATCCATCAGACGAACCAACTAGACCGACTTCCACTCTCTGTTGTCGCAGCAAACTCATCAGCATGGCGGTGCAGATCGCGTCCGGCATGAAGTACCTGTCCTCCCTTAACTTTGTCCATCGGGATCTGGCAACACGCAACTGCCTTGTGGGGAAGAACTACACCATAAAGATTGCCGACTTCGGCATGAGCAGGAACCTGTACAGAGGAGACTACTACCGGATCCAGGGCCGGGCCGTCCTGCCCATCCGCTGGATGTCCTGGGAGAGCATCCTGCTGGTGAGTGCTGGAAAAAACCAACATGAATTAAAAGGTTCAATACAAAAGAAATTACAATTGATCTTATTTTCCTTTGAGGATTTTAGATGTATAAATTATAATGGGTCAACAACAAATTAATGGAATGCACTCGCTGGTCATATTTCAGCTGTGTTAGTAAATTCGAGCATCCTAATGTTGTGAAATCCAGATTGGATTTGACTTGACGCTGTGTGTGTCGTGTCAGGGGAAGTTCACCATGGCCAGTGACGTGTGGGCGTTCGGCGTGACTCTGTGGGAGATCCTGATGCTGTGTAAGGAGCAGCCATACTCCCAGCTGACCGACGAGCAGGTCATCGAGAACACGGGAGAGTTCTTCAGGGACCAGGGCAAGCAGGTGAGCGCCTTACATCGTCTGTGGTATGGGTTTAAATAAAAATAAGAAGACATGAGGAGCTGATTCTGCGTCTGTGCTTCAAGGTGTGTCTGCCTAAGCCCCCCAGCTGTCCGGATAGAATCTACAACGACCTCATGCTGAGCTGCTGGAGGAGGAACGCCAAGCAGAGGCCGAGCTTTCACGACATACACACTCAGCTGATGGAGACCCTGGCGTAGTAGAAGGGTCCTCCCTTATGAATTTATTCTACATTCATTCTGAGTCATGAACAATTCATTAAATGTGTCTCATTTATTCACATTGGTTGTGTAAATATTAAGGTAAATGGAGGTGCAAAATGGAGCTTCAATCATATTAAATATAAATATTTAATATCTATTTATAACACATGCTGTCTATTTATAGCCTCCACCACGGTAATCCTAGGTTGATGAAACACAGCTATGTAAATATTTGTTTAAATTTCTTTCCCATATAAATGCCTGCATTCACACGTTGCACATTTAGGATGTCAGTAGAAAAGTGTTGTGCTCCATGAATGTTCATGTTTTTACCAATGAGAAAGGGAATAGTTAGTTAGTTAGTTAGTTAGTTTGCAAGATATCATGAAAGGATGTAAATGTTTTTTTATGGATACTTGTTAAAGGTTGATTTTTGTTCAAGAAAGAGGTTTTGTTTCATACTTCATTAAAAATTTCTGTGTTGTTATCGTGATCTCGTCCCTCTAAAATAATTTTTTAAAATTTTTATAAACATTTTTTATTTATTTATAAAATCAGGGTAAAGCAAGAATAGTCCAATGTATATATATTTTTGAAGAATCCTAAAATTTAAATAACTGATCAATTTGTTCTTCAGTTGTTCTGCACATCCATTGATAAATCTGTTGTTCCTGTAAATGAATCTATTTTCATTACAAATAAATAAACAAATGTTTATTGTTTATTCACCCTTGAAAACATAATTACAGTATTTTTATTTGAAATAAATCGACACCACGGTCCTTTCTGAATTTTTAAACGCTTTTTATCCTATTTGATCCTCCTGGCTCCCCGTACTAAAATCTGATTGGCCAGCTGTTTGCTGACATCCAATCACACCACGCTCGTGCATAGGCTGAGGAAGTGTTCGCCCAGGGATCGGAAGATGGGCTGAACCTCTGCTGCTATGAGTCTCAACCGGTTTCGGGTTTTTAACGGCGCCGTTTTCCGCTCCGGTCGCCGGTAACCGGTGAAAAATGGAGAAAGTTGTCATAGTAACCGGCGCGAACAGGTAAGTCCGTTAACGGTGAATAAAGCCGTTATTTTGTCATGCTAGAGTGTCTTCCGATGACTCATTTGGTGTGTTTGTGCTTGATTTAGAATTATTGACTCAGATCATGAAGTGTTTCATTCCTGAAATTGTATTTATTGATTATTATTGTTGTTCTGAGGAACCAAATAATACATATTTATAAGTTTATTATTCAAATTCAAAAACTTTTTTTTTTCTTAAGGAGCAATTTAAGGCACGTAGAGCAGAATACAGTACTGTACACACAAAAACCAGCACTATCACTACAATGTGTTAAATAAAATAGACGTGTCTATTTTATTATTTATATGTATTATCATGTCCATGTGCAGCATATGACTGTTAGGCATAAAAACATGCTGATAATATACTGTATTAAATCTAAACATTTCAACACAAATTAATATCTCGACACACTGCTCTGTAGCATACCATAAATATCATACTTTTGATAATAAAATAAGCTCTTCCAACATTTAAATTAGCGTCTTTGAGCTGGTTTGGGTGGTTTTTAATCCTAAACATGGTTGTTTTGAGATATTTCTATTATATTGTGCTGCTGTTTAAATGGCAGGATCGTTTTAACCACTTGATATACACGTTTCCTGCCTCTTTTGGTTTCCTCTGGTTCTCTCTACCTGTCCCCCCCCCTCCACACAGCGGCATCGGCCTGGCCCTGTGCGAACGGCTGCTCGCCCACGACGTCCATGTCCGGCTGTGTCTGGCCTGCAGGAACGAGCAGCGGGCCAAGGCTGCCCGCTCCGCCCTCCTGGCCTCCCACGCCGGCGCCCGTGTGGACCTGCTGCGCCTCGATGTGGGCTCCGCGCGCTCGGTGCTCGCCGCTGCTCAGGAGATCAAGTCCAGGTACCGACACCCCCACACAGAGATACCCTGACCCCATCCAGGAACCGCTGTAAGTTCATATTTCTCCACAGGTACAGCAGCATCCATTTCCTGTATCTAAACGCCGGAATTATGCCCAACCCTCGCCTGAATGTAGAAGCTTTTTTCAGGGGTCTGTTTTCCAGGTAAGGCGATGCCCACATGCATCACTTTCACTCCCAATGACGTAAAATCTGACAGCTTTGTGCCGCCTCAACTTGTGCATCGATCTTCCAGGAACGTCGTCCACATGTTTGCAACAGCTGAGGGTCTCCTAACGCAACAAGACCGCGTCAACGCCGATGGACTGCAGGAGGTGTTTGCTACCAACCTATTCGGTCATTTTCTCCTGGTAGGACACAGACTGCACACACACACACACACACACACACACACACACACACACACAAAATGTTAATCCCTGCACCTAAAATATCCTAGTTAGTTAGCCTCACAGCTAAGTGATGTGGTAATCTGGAGCACCAGTAGATGCTGATGTTTCCACAGCTGGGATTAGAAAGTTGTCTGGTTTTGTTAGCTCAGTTTGATGCATTTATAAAACCTTCTTAAACATGTCCTCATCAGTGACGGTTCACATCCTTGGTCTCTGTGATGCAGATCAGGGAGCTGGAGCCTCTGCTCTGCGATGGCGGCCACACATCCAGGGTGGTGTGGACCTCCTCCGGTAACGCCCGCCGCTCCGCCTTCAGCATGGAGGACATGCAGCACAGGAACGGGACGGAACCCTACAGCTCCTCCAAGTACGCATCCGACACACTCAGCCTGGCCCTCAACCGACACAAGAACAGTCAGGTTCGACCTTCATGATGCCTTCTTACCCACATTTTGTATTTAAGGAGACATACAGGACTCCGCTTGTTTATCCATGTCTCCTCATAGAACTGTTGCGTTAGTTTCACCTGCTGTCTCGTCTCGCTGACAGGGGCTCTTCTCCTCTGTGATTTGTCCGGGACTGGTGATGACCAATCTGACCTATGGAATCCTGCCCTCCTTCTTCTGGACGCTCATCCTGCCCTTCATGTGGCTGGTGAGGGAGACGATTGTCACCATCCATCTCATCTCCGTTGAGCTTTCAAATGAACGATCTGACGTGATTGTGACGTGTTTCTTTTGGCGCTGAACAGATTCGATTCTTCACCAACACTTTCACACTGACCCCATACAATGGAGCAGAGTCGCTGGTAATGTCATCTTCATGAAAGCATTTTATAGATTCTAATTTCTACTGTGAATAAATTATCATTACCCTGCTTTGGGTTTTTGTTTTTCCACAGCATTGGTTGTTTCTTCAGAATCCAGAGTCTCTGGATCCACGAGCAAAGTATCACAGTTTAACGTCGGGGTTTGGAACAAACTACACTCAGCCTCAACGGGTGAGGACGCTGAAACCATCCACAGACAGGGGGTCGATGATCACACCAACGTGTGATGCGTTCAGATTTGTCTTATGTTTCTGTTCGTTTTTCAGATGGATGTTGATGACAAGACGTCAGACGAACTCTATTCAAGACTTCTACAACTTGAGAAAGAAGTCAGGAGACAACTGAAGGAAGCCGATGTGGAATGAATGAGAGGAAGACTCCTGTTCACTCCTGGGATGTAAATCATGTGTGATCCGCCATTGAAAAGAAAAGAAGAAATGAGCTTTGATTTCTTTCATCTCTGGGGAGTAAAATTCTGATTCAATTCATTTTAACATTTTATGTTTAAAGACAAAAAACTACAAAATACAGTCAGTTCATGAACAATTAATCAATTACCTGGACCTTAAGCAGGACCTGTGTTCAATCTGTGACAGGAAATAGAGGCCTCAAATTACATCACATTAAGAAGCGCTTGAACACATCGTCCGTTAAAGTGCCGGCTTTATTTCAGCTTGGAGAACCTCCTGTTCCAGAGGGCAGATATGTCACCGCCAGCCATTACTCAGCACGCTCTTGCTGACCCCAAACATATTATTGCTGCTTTTTATAAACCAACAAATCCCAGTTAATCTTACATGTGTGTTCAGCATCCGTCTGGAGGCACAGCTGCTCACACTGCCAGCGCAGCTTAGTCTGGCTCTGCAAACAAGTTGTCTTTGTGTCCCCAAATTGATGAAACATTTATTATACTTGCAGGTTTCATGATAATTGTGAATATAAGTTTTATTCCTGCCTGACTGGAATTATTCTTAAGAAAAGCCCCCTTGTTCAATTGCAATTTAAATTTTAAAAAGCAAACAAATTTGGGATAAAAATCTTTTGGAATTTGGAGTGCGACAGCTGGATTATCAGGATGGTTCCACATTAATTCCACAGTGTGCAGTAGTGACGGTGAATGTGTGTTCTTGTTGTGTTATTTCTGAATTTATTACAAAGTCATGTTATTAAAAATTAACGTGGGAAAGAAAATAGACCTTATTTTTATGCTTCCATTCAACAAAAACTGCAGACTTTTCCTACGTGTAAAAGAAGTGTGTTTATAAAACAAATGTGAAGTAAGTGTGTTAATTTTTTATTTATTTTAATTAAGTGCTTATTTATTTCTTTTCGTAAAATAAGTGTTTATTTGTGGAACCTGCGCTTTTCCTCGATGACCTGAAAGCACTCCGTTACATAACGCAAATAAAAACATCGTGCCGCGCCGCGCCGCGTCGCGCGCTCAGGTCGGTGCGCGCGGAGCGGCGCGGCGCGATGTCCCGGATGGTGCTCGCACCGGAAGAGAAGGGGCATCTCTCCCAGCCATCTTGTGGCAGCATCCTGCGAATTGTTCGCATCAAGCCTCGTAGAATCGGAGGTGAATCCCGCTGAAGGGGCGCCATCATGCCCGGACATCTGCAAGAAGGCTTCGGCTGTGTCGTAACCAACCGGTTCGACCAGTTATTGGACGACGAGTCCGACCCGTTCGAGATCTTGAAGGCGGCAGAATGCAAGAAGAAGGAGGGGGCCGCCGCTGGCTCCGCGAAGACCGCCGCTCAAGCCGCCAAGCAGCCGAAGAAGGAGTCACAGAAGGACCGGAAGAACCCGCTGCTGGATAAGAAGGAGGAGTCTCAGGCACCAGTGCCCCTCAAGAAGGAAGGTAAAACCGCTACCTGCCCGCTCGGGACGCGTGTTTACGTCCGACCCTCCAGCCATCATGTGCCGCGTCCGTTAGCTTGGCGTTAGCCGCTGTTTGACACAGCGGAGCGGCGTGAGGACGACCTCAGCCCGGGGTGAGCTGCACCACAACACGCCGCGGCTCAGGTGCGTCCACCTGTACGGTCCACCGCGCGCTGCGTCGCGGAGATGGCTTCCATCAGCATCCCGCGGAAGGTGGAGTCTAGCGGCTGGGTAACCGTCTGGAGGATGTCCCGTCGACGCACCTCCATTAGCCGCAAGACCAACGATGCAGATTGGGACGCGTCCTCACCTGCGTACCGGGAGAGCTAGTGGTTTCTGTTGGGTTAATATTTTACATCTTCACGTACATCTAGATGTTTTTAATGATTAGACAACTTGTACACAAAGAAAAGAGAGAAAACAGAGAATTATAGAGAGCCTGGGGTGGGAAGGGTTCCAAAGACACATAAAGTTTGGACATAAAGTAAGAAACAAAGTGTATTCCTCCGCCAGCACCATCGTCTCCAACTAGATGAGAAAATAGTCTCAAGACTTTCAGAATAAGATGCAGCCACAGTTATTTATTACTAATGTTAAAGACAGATGTATAGACTTTAAAAGGTAATATAGGTGTACAAATATATAAAAAAAACGACTCTTTTTAAAGATCATCCTTTTAGAATTTTTTTCCGAACATTTGTGTGAATTTAAATGCTGATGGCATCACTCTCATACAGTGACCCAATACATGTTAAAAGTTAACATCTATCCATGTCAGAGTATTTTTATTCTGATGGTTTTGCAGTTTCATTGGGTTTTTATTTTTCGTCATGAAGGTGAGCCGGTCGGCAGGCAGATTTATGACGTGACGCTCCTCCATAGAATTTGTTCTCAGTGTCGACCGTCTTGTGTTGTCCAGGTATCAGGCGGGTGGGCAGACGACCGGACCAGCAGGGCCAGCCCGGCTCGCAGCATCAGGGCGGGCAGGGCGGCGATGGCCGACCTGCAGATAAGCGGCCAGACCGGCGACCTCCTCGTGAACGCCGCTTCGAGAAGCCGGCCGAGGACAAGCCTGAGGGAGGGGGAGAGTTCTCTGCAGACAAGTGAGTTTAAAACCGCGTTTAAACGCGGTTATCAGCTGACGACCGATCATGAGATCACTGGGGGGGGGGGGTATGCATTACATGATCTAAATCTTCACCTCATCCTTTGCACTGGTGTTTTAATAATGACAGCGTTTTAATAATTGACCATCCTTCTTATTTCTCCCCAGGCCCTCCGGAGATCGGCCCCCCAGAGGGCGTGGTGGCGGCAGGGGTGGCCGTGGTGGAAGAGGGCGGGGCATGGGCCGAGGAGACGGCTTTGACTCCCGCGGGAAACGAGAATTCGACAGACACAGCGGCAGCGACAAATCGTAAGAGAGCACCACAGCACGGCAGACGTTCCTCTGACAGGAAGCGCCTGAAGCAGACGCCCGCTTTTGTTTGGCGCTCCTACGTTAATTTATTGACAGACTGTCAGCGTTTTTGCACGAAAGTGACTAGAACCTGTTTTTGAAGCTGCCTGGAGCTCCGGCTCCACAGATTCAGCAGCATCGCTGCAATAAAGACACGCGGGTGTTGATGTCAAATATTTGCCGTGCCGTTCTTCCTAAAACGACGAGTCGTTTACTTTCCCTTGTAGACGGAGCGTGAACTCAGAAATCGATGTGTTGATTTTCTTCTTCTGTGGTTTAAAGGCTAGACGTGACAAGCTAGTTTTCAGCTGCCTGAAACGAGTGGATTATTCCACCGGGAACATTTCTCTCCGCTTTCAGCAGCGATTTGTAACATTGTGTTGGAGTTGATGTTCATTGCTCGATCCGGTGTGTTTGTGGGCCGCAGACATCATTGTGTGTTTTCTTCTTTTCTGCTGCAGCAACCAGAAAGGCGAGGAGAAGCGGGCCGGCAGCAGCTCCAACAACTGGGGGGCCGTGAAGGAAGAAGTGAGGTGAGCGTCCGTCGCTGTTAGTCTGCTTAAAGAGGTTCTGCCGTCCTCCCAGGACGGATGGCGCTCCAGCCAGAGGGTGGGTGTGTGACCCCCGCCCGAAGGTGTGCGTCTCACAATCCGTTTCTTCACTTTGCTTATTTGTACTCTTGAACTGAAGCCGTTCGTCTGTCGCATCCTTGGACTCGAACGCTCCGGTTAGTGTGGGGGTGTCTGGGACACGGTGTGCTGCCAGTTGCTCCCGTCTCTGAATGAGTCAAGAAGCGTAATAACGCCAGATAAAAGGATCCGGCGCGCATTAAAGAGTGTTTGTGTGCGCGCTACACTGCAGGCGGCTGATGAGTGTTTACAGTGTGTGTGTGTGTGTGTGTGTGTTCGTTCGCAGTGAGGCTGAACAGACCGCCGCTCCTGAGACGGCCCCAGAGGGAGAGGAAAACGCTCCTGCCGGATCGGAGAACAAGTGAGTATCCGTTTAGCAGCAGATGTTCAGGCGCTAGGTGATATTTAGATGTTTGCTAACAGTTGCAGGACCCCCACCCTCCCATGAACGTGTGTTTTCATCAAAAGGCTTCAGTGTAAACAGGATAAACATGGACACTGACCTTTCAACCTCAAGATTAGCCGGCGGGCAGCCAGAGCTAACGGCTAAGAGGATTGGCTGATCTGAGGCTGGAGATGCTTCATCATCAACCCTGTTTGGTGTTTTTGTTTCCAGGGAGAACGAGGTGGAAGAGGTTAAAAACGAAGGCCCCAAAGAGATGACCCTGGATGAGTGGAAGGCCATGCAGGACAAGGAGCGCACCAAGGTGGAGTTCAACATCCGCAAGCCCAACGAAGGCGCCGACAGCCAATGGAAGAAGGGATACGTGCTGCACAAGTCCAAGAGCGAAGACGTGAGTGACGTGATTTCCTCCCGCTCACGTTCCTCGTGATGTTTTAGTGGATTCACGTTCAGACGGCTCGTTTGAGTCGGGTCATAACACGAAGATGCGCACCAACGCAGACCCGCTGTCATGGCAACGGCAGTGATGGGTGTAATGTGGATAGTAGCGGTGTAATTCAGACGCTACGTAACGGTTTTGTCTGTAAAACGTGACAAACCGGAGGACACATCGGAATTTGTTGCAGGTGAAGAAGAATAAATCATCCTGTCAGAGTCGCCGACGCTTCACTTCCTGTTTCTGTTATTCTTTGTGTCTGAAACTGTTGGGATGTTTTCTCTCACCACCTCATCTGACGCTGAGTTAACGGGATCCTCCTGCCTTCATCTCATTTCAGAGGCCTGTCGGTGCTTTGATTGATGCCGCAGAGACCGAAGCAGAGGCACACACTCTGTACCAGAAGGTGCTGCGACACAAACACACACACACACGTGTTTCATCCAACACTCAGTCAATGCAATGTACAAACCACCTGTCACAAAAGCAGTGGATTAAAACACCTCATATTATTGAAAAGGGATTATTTCGATTTTTTCCAGAGAAGACAAAGCATGTAAAGGCGTTACTAGTTCAAAGAACATTGACTCTGTCCATTCTTCTCCTATCTGTTCCTCTCTGCTCCTATGTGCTCTATCTGCTCTTATCCACTCCTATCTGCTCCTATCCACTCCTATCTGCTCCTATCTGCTCCTATCCACTCCTATCTGCTCCTATCCACTCCTATCTGCTCCTATCCACTCCTATCTGCTCCTATCCACTCGTATCTGCTCCTATCCACTCCTATCTGCTCCTATCCACTCCTATCTGCTCCTGTCCACTCCTATCTGCTCCTGTCCACTCCTATCTGCTCCTGTCCACTCCTATCTGCTCCTGTCCACTCCTATCTGCTCCTGTCCACTCCTATCTGCTCCTGTCCACTCCTATCTGCTCCTATCTGCTCCTATCCACTCCTATCTGCTCCTGTCCACTCCTATCTGCTCCTATCTTCTCCTATCCACTCCTATCTGCTCCTATCCACTCCTATCTTCTCCCATCTGCTCCTATCTTCTCCTATCCACTCCTATCTGCTCCTATCCACTCCTATCTCCCTCCAGCAAGCCAATCCCGATGAGTCAGCCGACCACCACTTCCGCAAACCAGCCAACGACATCACATCCCAGCTGGAGATCAACTTTGGAGACCTGGGGCGCCCTGGACGCGGGCGCGGGGGGGCTCGTGGAGGCAGGGGGGGCCGCGGTGGGGGCGGCAGCAGGACGTCACGTGGTGGAGGACGGTCCGAAAAGGTGACGATGAAACCTGTTGTCCCGACGTCCCAGCTGTTCTGTGAGCTCACTAACCCAAACAGTCTTGTGTTTGCCCCCCCCCCCCCCAGGCCAGCGGTGTGTCGGTCCCCAACGTGGATGATCCTGAGGCCTTCCCAGCGCTGGCCTAGACGCCCCCCTTCCACCACCAGTCCACCCGTCAGCCCCTCCGGGCTCCTCCTCTACGAGGCTTGCATGCTTACCACATCTATATAAGAAAACGACGCGGAAAAAAAAAAATTTAAAACGACGAAAACGACTGTCATCCCATCCCACCCACACCCCCACACCCCCCTCGAGGACGAGAACTTTACCTGATCTTACCTGTTTTAAAAGAGAACAAAAGACAAAAAGGCGGGAAAAGGACCTCTTGTTACACTGAAGTTTTGTATTTAGGAACATGGAAGCAGGGATGTTTTCACACCTTTTTTTTTTTCTGATATTATCCTGCATCGATATTATCATTCTGACATTAGGTTGAAGCGTGTCCCCCCCCCCCCAGGTTTCTGTTTCTTGTGACTTCAGTATTACGGGGTCGTCCTAGAAAAGACTTTTTCCTGGAGTCCCCTCCCCGTAATACACACTGAAGTGGTCGACACTACATAGAACCCCCTGTGCTCGCTAGCTGTGTGAACATACATTGTTCCTCTGTTCCTGACTACCCATCCCTCTGCGAGGCACAAGGCATGATGGGTAACCAGGCCAAGTGACCTACGACTAAAGCTTGGTATTTTTCTGCTAGTTGTGCAGTGGAAGTAAATGCCTCGTTTCCTTTTTGATAGCTTGCCTTTTAATTTTTTTTATTTTTATTTTTTTTTTAGTGGACCAGTGCTTAGTGATGCTTCATAACACCCCACCCCCCTCCCATTCCAGGTGTGCTACCTGTGTTTTCAGGGTGTTCCAGGGCCCAATGTGTATCTGTAGGCTGGTCCTTTAGGTCATACAGACTGTACTTCTTGTAATTTCAGGACCACTAAGCAGTTTGTTTTTTTTCTTTTGTTGAGTTGTGCGTGTGTGTGTTTGTGCACGTGTGCGTGCAGCAAAGTGTGTGTGATGTTGGACGTGTGAATATCGCAGCTAATGACTTAGGATTGAAGTATTCCTCCTCTCTGAACGTGCCGTTCTCCGACGGCCTGCAGGTTTCCCGTCTGTCGCGGTGAGAGCGACGGGCGTGTCTCGCTCTTACAGTATCTGTAAAGCGCTGGCTTTTACTGCCACCGATCCTCCGGTGATTGTGTCTCCGCCCCCGATTTCTGCCAACCATATTTGCCGTTTTATTTTAGCACCAGTTTGTTTTTTTGTTCTTTTTGTCTGAAAGAAATGTCCGCAGTCATTGCGGAGCAAACCTGAGCTACAGAATGTAACGTAAGCTAACGGCGCTCTCGGCCGTCTGTGTCCCAGCGAGCGCTTCCTGTTAATGAAGGAGGGGTGGATGTCACATTTCAGGGGGTGGGGGGTTAAAGGTGATGGCGTTCTGACACAGATGGCCGGAGCGCTTTTCTCATAGAACCGTTTGAGCCACATGACGGTGAAACTCTGCAAACATCCCTGTTCTAATAAATTGCTATAGAGGTGTTAAATGTATCTGCCAGTGACTGTTGGGTTTTTTCAAAGTCCATTCTGTGATTTTTAAAAGTGAGAACACATTTCATGTGGTTGGTTCATTCAATATACAGCTGTGATGAGAACAACTCCGAGTTACTACAAATCACAAGGAACCTGAACGCACTAGAAGGGTTTGGTTTGCTTATTGCTGGTTTGTTAGGAACAGATAGCTAAAATAAATTCCACCTTTCATCAAGGTTTTAATGATTTAGTGCGTTTCATTTCTGTGACATAATCCAGCGTCATGTTTTTTTTTTTCTCCACAACATTGAAAATGTGTTGGAATTTTTACTTTTTTTTTTTTTGTAAATTGGAATTTGGATAATTCTGGTGGTTGATTTCATTTCAAGATCATTAACAGAACTTTGTACACACAACAATCAAATACTGAAGCTATTGCTGTTGCTATTTTGGAACATCTTTAAAAAAACATTTTGTCTCCGTAGTTACGGGTTAGACTTGGGTTAATTTTGTACTTTTCCATCTAGTGGAAAGGTACCTTTTTTATTCACTATAAAATTTTTGAAAATTTTGATTTCTTCTCAGATTTACAATTGACAAATAACTTATTTTGAACGCTTAATGTTCATTTGTGGTGGTTGCCCCTGAATATATTTAATGCTATAATGCGAAAATGTGTTTATCTTGTAATATTGCATCAATGCATCCATAACCAGGATCCACCTGAACCGTTAATCAGCTGTTCTTTAGAACCAAACACTCACAATGTTTTATTTTACTCATTTATCAATGAGTTTTAACAGTGGGGGGGACACATCAGAAACCTGACAGTTCCGTAAGTGGTTTGAGTAGAAATATGTCACAAATGCACTAAACTGCAAAACATTTCCTGAATGCTACGTGATCTTTTACTTTCTTCTTTCAATTTTTCTTGAAAAAAGTATTGTTCACACCGATGTTTGAATAATGTATGTATGTCTGTTTAATGATCGTTAGATGTGGGCAAGCCATCCAGAAAAACACTTCCTCTGGAACTAAATGGCTTCAGTCTTTAATCAAAGCATAATGATTCAAATTCAAAAACTTTTAGTCCTCAAGGGACATTTGAAAGCACATAAAGCAGGATTGGTGTAAAAGTGAAAACATGCAGTGTAAACAAATGATTAACAGATACAGTTTATGTTCAATAATCATTCGAAACCTAGTTAGTTCAAAACCTAGTTTAGAACCTAATTTGTTCTAAACCTAGTGGGTAAGTTAGTTCAGAAACTAGTTGGTTTAAAAAACCTACTTAGTTTAAACGTAGTTAATTAAAAACCAAGTTAGTTCAAATGATGACGTCATACCAGGAACGAACGTTCCCGGATTCAGCCGATCCGAGATGTGACTCGGTGTCTCACCAAATCTGGCTCGGCTGAAACAAGCCGTGATGACGGTCGTTCCGCTCGCTGACGTCACCAGAAAACAAAGGTGGATTTCCGGCTCCAGCGCAGGTTGGAGTTTAGTGAACCGGAGAAAATGGACCGGAAGCGTCTTGGTGGCCGGAAACTAGGAAAAACACGGTGGAAGATTTAACGTGGAACGGTTTTCAAAGAAAAAGTGGCTAACAGGGAGTTAACAGTTAAGAGGTGACTAACGGGGAGCTAACAGGTAGCAGCGGGTTAGCCACTGTCAGCTAGCTTCAGTCCTAAACTCGGTGACTTCCGGTCAGAACGAGCCGCTGTTCGGTCTCTCTTTAAAGTTGGGCCTCCGCTTTGGGGACTCGACTTAAATCAGACATTTTTGGTGGATGGTTTTGGAAGCTGAAGCCAGTGGACGGAAGTTCTGGGTCTTCAGGGATTTGAAGACCCATGGTTCCACATGCTGGTAAGACCCACTGCGGTGGGGTTCTCCTGCGGAGCCCCTCACATCGTTGTTAGATTACATCTTCATGTTCAGGTTGGGTTCGAGTCCCGTCAGTGTTTCGTCTGTTAGCAGGAACACGAATTCACCAGGAAACACTCTCAGTGTCACTGAATGACTGTCACTGGTTAAACACACACACTTAAAGCTCTTCTCTCCATCTCCTTTCATCACAGCTCATAAACTCGTAGAGATCCGTAATGGCTATTGGCTGTACAGAAACGACACTTGCTACACTGCAAAGGATTCTGGGTAGGGAGCTTCGGTAACATGGACATAAGGTGCTGATGACGATCATCAACGATGAAGAAAGGAAAAGACATCTTCAGTGGAAGGTGGAGATTTGGACGCCAGTTATTTGGACTGGGACATGTCCTCCATCAGAACATTGACTCAGAACTGTCTTCTGTCTCTGTTTTGTCCCCAGTTCCAGATATGGACGCTCCTGACCCCCCTGAACCTGATCAATCAAACATCCTCAGGTTCATCCATCAGTTTGGACACAGTGCAATGGAGGAGATTCAGCAGGACAGGCGGAGCAGGGATCTGGAGTCGGGACGGTCTGGTGGACGTAAGCAGTCTGTCTGTCAGCAGCTGTCATTCTCCCTCAGAGACTGGCGTCTAGTCAGCTGACCTGAATCTGTTTCAGAATCAGTTCAGACGACGACTCCGAGCTGGAGGACCAGCGGTTCGTCCCCCTTCTGAGACGCCTGCTGCACCTGGACAGCGCCCAGAGGACGAGTCCCCACCTGACAGAGACGCATCCAATCAGAGCAGAGTAAGTGGGTGTATGTGTGTATGGGAGGAGCCAGAGGTCTGGCCCACAACTTCCTAAAAGCAAAAGTCTCACTGATCGATTCACTGATCGATTCACTGATCGATTGTCATGTTTGTTGCAGCCTGACCGCCGCCCGGGCCATGACGGAGGTCTGCCAGACGGACAGCTCAGCTTCCCAACCGGAACAAGTTGCTGCGGCCGCAGAAGCCCCTCCCACCCCAAGCCCCCACCAGCACTGGATCCCCCCTCCCCCTCGCCACAGAAGCTCCTCCCACCACTAGGAGCTTCATGAATAGACTGGATGATTGATTTTTTTATACATATTTGATTTGAACTTGTTATTCCTCTGTTGTATATTAATACCTTTCTGTTACTCATTACTTTGTGGTTCAGCAGTGTTTTTTTCTATTTATCACATTACAGGTTCTTCTTCACAAAAACTCAATCCGACCTTTTTCGCTGCAATTACCTACAGACCTGGTGAGTTTGTAGATGCCTGGCAGCAGTGGTACACCCCTGCTGTACCAGCATTTTATCTCGTTCATGATCACAGTAAAATATCAGCTATTTCTGGTTTGAGGCTTCATAACACCCTCCTTCTAAAGTTCCCAAGGTTTGGGAAGGGGCCGTGTCCCCTCCCAAATGATGTAAAATGATGTAAAAACATGAAAAACTAGTTTTTGGTCATACTTTTCTTGTGAAACTGTTCCGTGAAAAATTACAGAACAAAGTTATTTCGGAAGACGTGACAATTATATTATTCTACATTCTTGAATGATCTGTGATCGTCTCGCCCTCTGGTGGACATAGTGGGTAACTACAAAAACATTGAGAGAAAGTTAGACGTTGTGAGATTGCTAATAGCTTCCGGCTTTGACTATCAAATTATTTTTAATCGACCGAACGATTGCGGACTTGCTCCCCCTCTCCCCCGCTACAAACGACTAAAATTTTGTACGCAATGCACACTTGTAAATTAGTTGTTTGCATTACTATGTCCCCTCTAACTTGGAGGTGTGTAGAAAATACTACACTGATTTCCCCGACAGAGTCAGCAGTAGCTTAAGCGCGACCACATTTTTTCACCGGCTGACTCCTTCTATGTGAAAAGTCGTCGATATGTTCTTTTGTAGTACTAGTTCAAACCCGATGTATAAAAAAAACGTTACGAACGCGTCACTCGAATATTTCTCGTATTTTTATACTTCGTCATTTTGATGCTTTTATTTAGAGAACAAACCGGAAATTTAAGTATATCGGTGATTAAATCCCACTTCATCTACGTTGTACCTACACTGCCCTCCTGTGGTTAATAGCCGCATTACATATTTCAGCTTTTCCCATTCTTACTGTGACATGGAAGTTCGTCTCCAAACCCAGACGAACTATTATCTACTTTACCTTTAAGAAACGCTGACGAGAAAGCACAGGGTGGCTAGTGCTGGTTAGCATTTCAGGCAGTTTAACGATTGTATACATGTCAAATAGTAAGGCATTTTAAACTCCATTGATGACGCTGTTTGATGGATGTAAATGGGGAATTATCATTTCAACGTGCAACATTCGTGTTTGCTGGATAGGTTAAACCAACATTCAAAGGATGTGACTCCTGACGTGAACCAAACAACCAAAAACAATTCAAAGGCAAAGACACAAAAACCTCCAAAGGAAAGAAAATACAGGCATAATAGGACACGCATGCTGAATTCATATTCAAACCCTGACCTCGGGTAAATTTACTCAAACCACTTCCTGCTCAGTAAATACATGTCCTACTCTCCTGTGGCCATACTGAGTAACTATAACAGCAATAATACATACCTTTACGCAATTCAACTAAATTAAAACAAGAAATTTTAAATGCTTTAAGTACAAAATCACCAAAGGTTAAGGCAAACATATTAGTTACGTTGAATTTCCGAGCTTCATGTCGGATAAACTGTTCCGTGAAAAACTACACAACAAAGTTATTTCGGAAGACGTGACAATTATATTATTCTACATTCTTGAATGATCTGTGATCGTCTCGCCCTCTGGTGGACATGGTGGGTAAGTACAAAAACATTGAGAGAAAGTTAGACGTTGTGAGACTGCTAATAGCTTCCGGCTGTCACTATCAAATTATTTTTAATCGACCGAACGATTGCGTACTTGCTCCCCCTCTCCCCCGCTACAAACGACTAAAATTTTGTACGCAATGCACACTTGTAAATTAGTTGTTTGCATTACTATGTCCCCTCTAACTTGGAGGTGTGTAGAAAATACTACACTGATTTCCCCGACAGAGTTAGCAGTAGCTTAAGCACTACCACGTTTTTCACCGACTGACTCCTTCTATGTGAAAAGTCGTCGATATGTTCGTTTGTAGTACTTGTTCAAACCCGATGTATAAAAAAAACGTTACGAACGCGTCACTCGAATATTTCTCGTATTTTTATACTTCGTTATTTTGATGCTTTTATTTAGAGAACAAACCGGAAATTTATGTATATCGGTGATTAAATCCCACTTCATCTACGTTGTGCCTACACTGCCCTCCTGTGGTTAATAGCCGCATTACATATTTCAGCTTTTCCCATTCTTACTGTGACATGGAAGTTCGTCTCCAAACCCTGACGAACTATTATCTACTTTACCTTTAAGTAACGCTGACGAGAAGGCACAGCGTGGCTAGTGCTGGTTAGCATTTCAGGCAGTTTAACGATTGTATACATGTCAAATAGTAAGGCATTTTAAACTCCATTGATGACGCTGTTTGATGGATGTAAATGGGGAATTATCATTTCAACGTGCAACATTCGTGTTTGCTGGATAGGTTAAACCAACATTCAAAGGATGTGACTCCTGACGTGAACCAAACAACCAAAAACAACTCAAAGGCAAAGACAGAAAAACCTCCAAAGGAAAGAAAATACAGGCATAATAGGACACGCATGCTGAATTCATATTCAAACCCTGACCTCGGGTAAATTTACTCAAACCACTTCCTGCTCAGTAAATACATTTCTTACTCCCCTATGGCCATACTGAGTAACTATAACAGCAATAATTCATACCTTTACGCAATTCAACTAAATTAAAACAAGAAATTTTAAATGCTTTAAGTACAAAATCACCAAAGGTTAAGGCAAACATAATAGTTACGTTGAATTTCCGAGCTTCATGTCGGATAAACTGTTCCGTGAAAAACTACACAACAAAGTTATTTCGGAAGACGTGACAATTATATTATTCTACATTCTTGAATGATCTGTGATCGTTTCGCCCTCTGGTGGACATAGTGGGTAACTACAAAAACATTGAGAGAAAGTTAGACGTTGTGAGATTGCTAATAGCTTCCGGCTGTCACTATCAAATTATTTTTAATCGACCGAACGATTGCGGACTTGCTCCCCCTCTCCCCCGCTACAAACGACTAAAATTTTGTACGCAATGCACACTTGTAAATTAGTTGTTTGCATTACTATGTCCCCTCTAACTTCGATGTGTGTAGAAAATACTACACTGATTTCCCCGACAGAGTCAGCAGTAGCTTAAGCGCTACCACGTTATTCACCGACTGACTCCTTCTATGTGAAAAGTCGTCTATATGTTCGTTTGTAGTACTAGTTCAAACCCGATGTATAAAAAAAACGTTACGAACACGTCACTCGAATATTTCTCGTATTTTTATACTTCGTCATTTTGATGCTTTTATTTAGAGAACAAACCGGAAATTTAAGTATATCGGTGATTAAATCCCACTTCATCTACGTTGTGCCTACACTGCCCTCCTGTGGTTAATAGCCGCATTACATATTTCAGCTTTTCCCATTCTTACTGTGACATGGAAGTTCGTCTCCAAACCCAGACGAACTATTATCTACTTTACCTTTAAGTAACGCTGACGAGAAGGCACAGCGTGGCTAGTGCTGGTTAGCATTTCAGGCAGTTTAACGATTGTATACATGTCAAATAGTAAGGCATTTTAAACTCCATTGATGACGCTGTTTGATGGATGTAAATGGGGAATTATCATTTCAACGTGCAACATTCGTGTTTGCTGGATAGGTTAAACCAACATTCAAAGGATGTGACTCCTGAAGTGAACCAAACAACCAAAAACAACTCAAAGGCAAAGAACCAAAAACCTCCAAAGGAAAGAAAATACAGGCATAATAGGACACGCATCCTGAATTGATATTCAAACCCTGACCTCGGATAAATTTATTCAAACTACTTCCTGCTCAGTAAATACATGTCCTACTCTCCTGTGGCCATACTGAGTAACTATAACAGCAATAATACATACCTTTACGCAATTCATACCTTTACGCAATTCAACTAAATTAAAACAAGAAATTTTAAATGCTTTAAGTACAAAATCACCAAAGGTTAAGGCAAACATATTAGTTACGTTGAATTTCCGAGCTTCATGTCGGATAAACTGTTCCGTGAAAAACTACACAACAAAGTTATTTCGGAAGACGTGACAATTATATTATTCTACATTCTTGAATGATCTGTGATCGTCTCGCCCTCTGGTGGACATAGTGGGTAACTACAAAAACATTGAGAGAAAGTTAGACGTTGTGAGACTGCTAATAGCTTCCGGCTTTGACTATCAAATTATTTTTAATCGACCGAACGATTGCGTACTTGCTCCCCCTCTCCCCCGCTACAAACGACTAAAATTTTGTACGCAATGCACACTTGTAAATTAGTTGTTTGCATTACTATGTCCCCTCTAACTTGGAGGTGTGTAGAAAATACTACACTGATTTCCCCGACAGAATTAGCAGTAGCTTAAGCACTACCACGTTATTCACCGACTGACTCCTTCTATGTGAAAAGTCGTCGATATGTTCGTTTGCAGTACTTGTTCAAACCCGATGTATAAAAAAAACGTTACGAACGCGTCACTCGAATATTTCTCGTATTTTTATACTTCGTCATTTTGATGCTTTTATTTAGAGAACAAACCGGAAATTTAAGTATATCGGTGATTAAATCCCACTTCATCTACGTTGTGCCTACACTGCCCTCCTGTGGTTAATAGCCGCATTACATATTTCAGCTTTTCCCATTCTTACTGTGACATGGAAGTTCGTCTCCAAACCCAGACGAACTATTATCTACTTTACCTTTAAGTAACGCTGACGAGAAGGCACAGCGTGGCTAGTGCTGGTTAGCATTTCAGGCAGTTTAACGATTGTATACATGTCAAATAGTAAGGCATTTTAAACTCCATTGATGACGCTGTTTGATGGATGTAAATGGGGAATTATCATTTCAACGTGCAACATTCGTGTTTGCTGGACAGGTTAAACCAACATTCAAAGGATATGACTCCTGACGTGAACCAAACAACCAAAAACAACTCAAAGGCAAAGACACAAAAACCTCCAAAGGAAAGAAAATACAGGCATAATAGGACACGCATGCTGAATTCATATTCAAACCCTGACCTCGGGTAAATTTACTCAAACCACTTCCTGCTCAGTAAATACATTTCTTACTCTCCTGTGGCCATACTGAGTAACTATAACAGCAATAATACATACCTTTACGCAAATCAACTAAATTAAAACAAGAAATTTTAAATGCTTTAAGTACATAATCACCAAAGGTTAAGGCAAACATATTAGTTACGTTGAATTTCCGAGCTTCATATCTGATAAACTGTTCCGTGAAAAACTACTCAACAAAGTTATTTCGGAAGACGTGACAATTATATTATTCTACATTCTTGAATGAGCTGTGATCGTCTCGCCCTCTGGTGGACATATTGGGAAAGTACAAAAACATTGAGAGAAAGTTAGACGTTGTGAGACTGCTAATAGCTTCCGGCTGTCACTATCAAATTATTTTTAATCGACCGAACGATTGCGTACTTGCTCCCCCTCTCCCCCGCTACAAACGACTAAAATTTTGTACGCAATGCACACTTGTAAATTAGTTGTTTGCATTACTATGTCCCCTCTAACTTGGAGGTGTGTAGAAAATACTACACTGATTTCCCCGACAGAGTTAGCAGTAGCTTAAGCACTACCACGTTTTTCACCGACTGACTCCTTCTATGTGAAAAGTCGTCGATATGTTCGTTTGTAGTACTTGTTCAAACCCGATGTATAAAAAAAACGTTACGAACGCGTCACTCGAATATTTCTCGTATTTTTATACTTCGTTATTTTGATGCTTTTATTTAGAGAACAAACCGGAAATTTAAGTATATCGGTGATTAAATCCCACTTCATCTACGTTGTGCCTACACTGCCCTCCTGTGGTTAATAGCCGCATTACATATTTCAGCTTTTCCCATTCTTACTGTGACATGGAAGTTCGTCTCCAAACCCTGACGAACTATTATCTACTTTACCTTTAAGTAACGCTGACGAGAAGGCACAGCGTGGCTAGTGCTGGTTAGCATTTCAGGCAGTTTAACGATTGTATACATGTCAAATAGTAAGGCATTTTAAACTCCATTGATGACGCTGTTTGATGGATGTAAATGGGGAATTATCATTTCAACGTGCAACATTCGTGTTTGCTGGATAGGTTAAACCAACATTCAAAGGATGTGACTCCTGACGTGAACCAAACAACCAAAAACAACTCAAAGGCAAAGACAGAAAAACCTCCAAAGGAAAGAAAATACAGGCATAATAGGACACGCATGCTGAATTCATATTCAAACCCTGACCTCGGGTAAATTTACTCAAACCACTTCCTGCTCAGTAAATACATTTCTTACTCCCCTATGGCCATACTGAGTAACTATAACAGCAATAATTCATACCTTTACGCAATTCAACTAAATTAAAACAAGAAATTTTAAATGCTTTAAGTACAAAATCACCAAAGGTTAAGGCAAACATAATAGTTACGTTGAATTTCCGAGCTTCATGTCGGATAAACTGTTCCGTGAAAAACTACACAACAAAGTTATTTCGGAAGACGTGACAATTATATTATTCTACATTCTTGAATGATCTGTGATCGTTTCGCCCTCTGGTGGACATAGTGGGTAACTACAAAAACATTGAGAGAAAGTTAGACGTTGTGAGATTGCTAATAGCTTCCGGCTGTCACTATCAAATTATTTTTAATCGACCGAACGATTGCGGACTTGCTCCCCCTCTCCCCCGCTACAAACGACTAAAATTTTGTACGCAATGCACACTTGTAAATTAGTTGTTTGCATTACTATGTCCCCTCTAACTTCGATGTGTGTAGAAAATACTACACTGATTTCCCCGACAGAGTCAGCAGTAGCTTAAGCGCGACCACATTTTTTCACCGGCTGACTCCTTCTATGTGAAAAGTCGTCTAT
Organism: Antennarius maculatus; assembly: GCA_013358685.1. NCBI lineage: Eukaryota > Metazoa > Chordata > Actinopteri > Lophiiformes > Antennariidae > Antennarius > Antennarius maculatus. The sequence continues at coordinate 20,856,551 of CM023619.1, forward strand.
ATGTTCGTTTGTAGTACTAGTTCAAACCCGATGTATAAAAAAAAACGTTACGAACACGTCACTCGAATATTTCTCGTATTTTTATACTTCGTCATTTTGATGCTTTTATTTAGAGAACAAACCGGAAATTTAAGTATATCGGTGATTAAATCCCACTTCATCTACGTTGTGCCTACACTGCCCTCCTGTGGTTAATAGCCGCATTACATATTTCAGCTTTTCCCATTCTTACTGTGACATGGAAGTTCGTCTCCAAACCCAGACGAACTATTATCTACTTTACCTTTAAGTAACGCTGACGAGAAGGCACAGCGTGGCTAGTGCTGGTTAGCATTTCAGGCAGTTTAACGATTGTATACATGTCAAATAGTAAGGCATTTTAAACTCCATTGATGACGCTGTTTGATGGATGTAAATGGGGAATTATCATTTCAACGTGCAACATTCGTGTTTGCTGGATAGGTTAAACCAACATTCAAAGGATGTGACTCCTGAAGTGAACCAAACAACCAAAAACAACTCAAAGGCAAAGAACCAAAAACCTCCAAAGGAAAGAAAATACAGGCATAATAGGACACGCATCCTGAATTGATATTCAAACCCTGACCTCGGATAAATTTATTCAAACTACTTCCTGCTCAGTAAATACATGTCCTACTCTCCTGTGGCCATACTGAGTAACTATAACAGCAATAATACATACCTTTACGCAATTCATACCTTTACGCAATTCAACTAAATTAAAACAAGAAATTTTAAATGCTTTAAGTACAAAATCACCAAAGGTTAAGGCAAACATATTAGTTACGTTGAATTTCCGAGCTTCATGTCGGATAAACTGTTCCGTGAAAAACTACACAACAAAGTTATTTCGGAAGACGTGACAATTATATTATTCTACATTCTTGAATGATCTGTGATCGTCTCGCCCTCTGGTGGACATAGTGGGTAACTACAAAAACATTGAGAGAAAGTTAGACGTTGTGAGACTGCTAATAGCTTCCGGCTTTGACTATCAAATTATTTTTAATCGACCGAACGATTGCGTACTTGCTCCCCCTCTCCCCCGCTACAAACGACTAAAATTTTGTACGCAATGCACACTTGTAAATTAGTTGTTTGCATTACTATGTCCCCTCTAACTTGGAGGTGTGTAGAAAATACTACACTGATTTCCCCGACAGAATTAGCAGTAGCTTAAGCACTACCACGTTATTCACCGACTGACTCCTTCTATGTGAAAAGTCGTCGATATGTTCGTTTGCAGTACTTGTTCAAACCCGATGTATAAAAAAAACGTTACGAACGCGTCACTCGAATATTTCTCGTATTTTTATACTTCGTCATTTTGATGCTTTTATTTAGAGAACAAACCGGAAATTTAAGTATATCGGTGATTAAATCCCACTTCATCTACGTTGTGCCTACACTGCCCTCCTGTGGTTAATAGCCGCATTACATATTTCAGCTTTTCCCATTCTTACTGTGACATGGAAGTTCGTCTCCAAACCCAGACGAACTATTATCTACTTTACCTTTAAGTAACGCTGACGAGAAGGCACAGCGTGGCTAGTGCTGGTTAGCATTTCAGGCAGTTTAACGATTGTATACATGTCAAATAGTAAGGCATTTTAAACTCCATTGATGACGCTGTTTGATGGATGTAAATGGGGAATTATCATTTCAACGTGCAACATTCGTGTTTGCTGGACAGGTTAAACCAACATTCAAAGGATATGACTCCTGACGTGAACCAAACAACCAAAAACAACTCAAAGGCAAAGACACAAAAACCTCCAAAGGAAAGAAAATACAGGCATAATAGGACACGCATGCTGAATTCATATTCAAACCCTGACCTCGGGTAAATTTACTCAAACCACTTCCTGCTCAGTAAATACATTTCTTACTCTCCTGTGGCCATACTGAGTAACTATAACAGCAATAATACATACCTTTACGCAAATCAACTAAATTAAAACAAGAAATTTTAAATGCTTTAAGTACATAATCACCAAAGGTTAAGGCAAACATATTAGTTACGTTGAATTTCCGAGCTTCATATCTGATAAACTGTTCCGTGAAAAACTACTCAACAAAGTTATTTCGGAAGACGTGACAATTATATTATTCTACATTCTTGAATGAGCTGTGATCGTCTCGCCCTCTGGTGGACATAGTGGGAAAGTACAAAAACATTGAGAGAAAGTTAGACGTTGTGAGACTGCTAATAGCTTCCGGCTGTCACTATCAAATTATTTTTAATCGACCGAACGATTGCGTACTTGCTCCCCCTCTCCCCCGCTACAAACGACTAAAATTTTGTACGCAATGCACACTTGTAAATTAGTTGTTTGCATTACTATGTCCCCTCTAACTTGGAGGTGTGTAGAAAATACTACACTGATTTCCCCGACAGAGTTAGCAGTAGCTTAAGCACTACCACGTTATTCACCGACTGACTCCTTCGATGTGAAAAGTCGTCGATATGTTCGTTTGTAGTACTTGTTCAAACCCGATGTATAAAAAAAACGTTACGAACGCGTCACTCGAATATTTCTCGTATTTTTATACTTCGTCATTTTGATGCTTTTATTTTGAGAACAAACCGAAATTTAAGTATATCGGTGATTAAATCCCACTTCATCTACGTTGTGCCTACACTGCCCTCCTGTGGTTGATAGCCGCATTACATATTTCAGCTTTTCCTATTCTTACTGTGACATGGAAGTTCGTCTCCAAACCCAGACGAACTATTATCTACTTTACCTTTAAGAAACGCTGACGAGAAAGCACAGGGTGGCTAGTGCTGGTTAGCATTTCAGGCAGTTTAACGATTGTATACATGTCAAATAGTAAGGCATTTTAAACTCCATTGATGACGCTGTTTGATGGATGTAAATGGGGAATTATCATTTCAACGTGCAACATTCGTGTTTGCTGGATAGGTTAAACCAACATTCAAAGGATGTGACTCCTGACGTGAACCAAACAACCAAAAACAATTCAAAGGCAAAGACACAAAAACCTCCAAAGGAAAGAAAATACAGGCATAATAGGACACGCATGCTGAATTCATATTCAAACCCTGACCTCGGGTAAATTTACTCAAACCACTTCCTGCTCAGTAAATACATGTCCTACTCTCCTGTGGCCATACTGAGTAACTATAACAGCAATAATACATACCTTTACGCAATTCAACTAAATTAAAACAAGAAATTTTAAATGCTTTAAGTACAAAATCACCAAAGGTTAAGGCAAACATATTAGTTACGTTGAATTTCCGAGCTTCATGTCGGATAAACTGTTCCGTGAAAAACTACACAACAAAGTTATTTCGGAAGACGTGACAATTATATTATTCTACATTCTTGAATGATCTGTGATCGTCTCGCCCTCTGGTGGACATGGTGGGTAAGTACAAAAACATTGAGAGAAAGTTAGACATTGTGAGACTGCTAATAGCTTCCGGCTGTCACTATCAAATTATTTTTAATCGACCGAACGATTGCGTACTTGCTCCCCCTCTCCCCCGCTACAAACGACTAAAATTTTGTACGCAATGCACACTTGTAAATTAGTTGTTTGCATTACTATGTCCCCTCTAACTTGGAGGTGTGTAGAAAATACTACACTGATTTCCCCGACAGAGTTAGCAGTAGCTTAAGCACTACCACGTTTTTCACCGACTGACTCCTTCTATGTGAAAAGTCGTCGATATGTTCGTTTGTAGTACTTGTTCAAACCCGATGTATAAAAAAAACGTTACGAACGCGTCACTCGAATATTTCTCGTATTTTTATACTTCGTCATTTTGATGCTTTTATTTAGAGAACAAACCGGAAATTTAAGTATATCGGTGATTAAATCCCACTTCATCTACGTTGTGCCTACACTGCCCTCCTGTGGTTAATAGCCGCATTACATATTTCAGCTTTTCCCATTCTTACTGTGACATGGAAGTTCGTCTCCAAACCCTGACGAACTATTATCTACTTTACCTTTAAGTAACGCTGACGAGAAGGCACAGCGTGGCTAGTGCTGGTTAGCATGTCAGGCAGTTTAACGATTGTATACATGTCAAATAGTAAGGCATTTTAAACTCCTTTGATGACGCTGTTTGATGGATGTAAATGGGGAATTATCATTTCAACGTGCAACATTCCTGTTTGCTGGATAGGTTAAACCAACATTCAAAGGATGTGACTCCTGACGTGAACCAAACAACCAAAAACAACTCAAAGGCAAAGACAGAAAAACCTCCAAAGGAAAGAAAATACAGGCATAATAGGACACGCATGCTGAATTCATATTCAAACCCTGACCTCGGGTAAATTTACTCAAACCACTTCCTGCTCAGTAAATACATTTCTTACTCCCCTATGGCCATACTGAGTAACTATAACAGCAATAATACATACCTTTACGCAATTCAACTAAATTAAAACAAGAAATTTTAAATGCTTTAAGTACAAAATCACCAAAGGTTAAGGCAAACATAATAGTTACGTTGAATTTCCGAGCTTCATGTCGGATAAACTGTTCCGTGAAAAACTACTCAACAAAGTTATTTCGGAAGACGTGACAATTATATTATTCTACATTCTTGAATGATGTGATCGTTTCGCCCTCTGGTGGACATAGTGGGTAACTACAAAAACATTGAGAGAAAGTTAGACGTTGTGAGATTGCTAATAGCTTCCGGCTGTCACTATCAAATTATTTTTAATCGACCGAACGATTGCGGACTTGCTCCCCCTCTCCCCCGCTACAAACGACTAAAATTTTGTACGCAATGCACACTTGTAAATTAGTTGTTTGCATTACTATGTCCCCTCTAACTTCGATGTGTGTAGAAAATACTACACTGATTTCCCCGACAGAGTCAGCAGTAGCTTAAGCGCGACCACATTTTTTCACCGGCTGACTCCTTCTATGTGAAAAGTCGTCTATATGTTCGTTTGTAGTACTAGTTCAAACCCGATGTATAAAAAAAAACGTTACGAACACGTCACTCGAATATTTCTCGTATTTTTATACTTCGTCATTTTGATGCTTTTATTTAGAGAACAAACCGGAAATTTAAGTATATCGGTGATTAAATCCCACTTCATCTACGTTGTGCCTACACTGCCCTCCTGTGGTTAATAGCCGCATTACATATTTCAGCTTTTCCCATTCTTACTGTGACATGGAAGTTCGTCTCCAAACCCAGACGAACTATTATCTACTTTACCTTTAAGTAACGCTGACGAGAAGGCACAGCGTGGCTAGTGCTGGTTAGCATTTCAGGCAGTTTAACGATTGTATACATGTCAAATAGTAAGGCATTTTAAACTCCATTGATGACGCTGTTTGATGGATGTAAATGGGGAATTATCATTTCAACGTGCAACATTCGTGTTTGCTGGATAGGTTAAACCAACATTCAAAGGATGTGACTCCTGAAGTGAACCAAACAACCAAAAACAACTCAAAGGCAAAGAACCAAAAACCTCCAAAGGAACGAAAATACAGGCATAATAGGACACGCATCCTGAATTGATATTCAAACCCTGACCTCGGATAAATTTATTCAAACTACTTCCTGCTCAGTAAATACATGTCCTACTCTCCTGTGGCCATACTGAGTAACTATAACAGCAATAATACATACCTTTACGCAAATCAACTAAATTAAAACAAGAAATTTTAAATGCTTTAAGTACATAATCACCAAAGGTTAAGGCAAACATATTAGTTACGTTGAATTTCCGAGCTTCATATCTGATAAACTGTTCCGTGAAAAACTACTCAACAAAGTTATTTCGGAAGACGTGACAATTATATTATTCTACATTCTTGAATGATCTGTGATCGTCTCGCCCTCTGGTGGACATAGTGGGAAAGTACAAAAACATTGAGAGAAAGTTAGACGTTGTGAGACTGCTAATAGCTTCCGGCTGTCACTATCAAATTATTTTTAATCGACCGAACGATTGCGTACTTGCTCCCCCTCTCCCCCGCTACAAACGACTAAAATTTTGTACGCAATGCACACTTGTAAATTAGTTGTTTGCATTACTATGTCCCCTCTAACTTGGAGGTGTGTAGAAAATACTACACTGATTTCCCCGACAGAGTTAGCAGTAGCTTAAGCACTACCACGTTATTCACCGACTGACTCCTTCGATGTGAAAAGTCGTCGATATGTTCGTTTGTAGTACTTGTTCAAACCCGATGTATAAAAAAAACGTTACGAACGCGTCACTCGAATATTTCTCGTATTTTTATACTTCGTTATTTTGATGCTTTTATTTTGAGAACAAACCGAAATTTAAGTATATCGGTGATTAAATCCCACTTCATCTACGTTGTGCCTACACTGCCCTCCTGTGGTTGATAGCCGCATTACATATTTCAGCTTTTCCTATTCTTACTGTGACATGGAAGTTCGTCTCCAAACCCAGACGAACTATTATCTACTTTACCTTTAAGACACGCTGACGAGAAAGCACAGGGTGGCTAGTGCTGGTTAGCATTTCAGGCAGTTTAACGATTGTATACATGTCAAATAGTAAGGCATTTTAAACTCCATTGATGACGCTGTTTGATGGATGTAAATGGGGAATTATCATTTCAACGTGCAACATTCCTGTTTGCTGGATAGGTTAAACCAACATTCAAAGGATGTGACTCCTGACGTGAACAAAACAACCAAAAACAATTCAAAGGCAAAGACAGAAAAACCTCCAAAGGAAAGAAAATACAAGCATAATAGGACACGCATGCTGAATTCATATTCAAACCCTGACCTCGGGTAAATTTACTCAAACCACTTCCTGCTCAGTAAATACATTTCCTACTCTCCTGTGGCCATACTGAGTAACTATAACAGCAATAATACATACCTTTACGCAATTCAACTAAATTAAAACAAGAAATTTTAAATGCTTTAAGTACAAAATCACCAAAGGTTAAGGCAAACATATTAGTTACGTTGAATTTCCGAGCTTCATATCTGATAAACTGTTCCGTGAAAAACTACTCAACAAAGTTATTTCGGAAGACGTGACAATTATATTATTCTACATTCTTGAATGATCTGTGATCGTTTCGCCCTCTGGTGGACATAGTGGGAAAGTACAAAAACATTGAGAGAAAGTTAGACGTTGTGAGACTGCTAATAGCTTCCGGCTTTGACTATCAAATTATTTTTAATCGACCGAACGATTGCGTACTTGCTCCCCCTCTCCCCCGCTACAAACGACTAAAATTTTGTACGCAATGCACACTTGTAAATTAGTTGTTTGCATTACTATGTCCCCTCTAACTTGGAGGTGTGTAGAAAATACTACACTGATTTCCCCGACAGAGTTAGCAGTAGCTTAAGCACTACCACGTTATTCACCGACTGACTCCATCGATGTGAAAAGTCGTCGATATGTTCGTTTGTAGTACTTGTTCAAACCCGATGTATAAAAAAAACGTTACGAACGCGTCACTCGAATATTTCTCGTATTTTTATACTTCGTCATTTTGATGCTTTTATTTAGAGAACAAACCGGAAATTTAAGTATATCGGTGATTAAATCCCACTTCATCTACGTTGTGCCTACACTTCCCTCCTGTGGTTAATAGCCGCATTACATATTTCAGCTTTTCCCATTCTTACTGTGACATGGAAGTTCGTCTCCAAACCCTGACGAACTATTATCTACTTTACCTTTAAGTAACGCTGACGAGAAGGCACAGGGTGGCTAGTGCTGGTTAGCATTTCAGGCAGTTTAACGATTGTATACATGTCAAATAGTAAGGCATTTTAAACTCCATTGATGACGCTGTTTGATGGATGTAAATGGGGAATTATCATTTCAACGTGCAACATTCGTGTTTGCTGGATAGGTTAAACCAACATTCAAAGGATGTGACTCCTGACGTGAACCAAACAACCAAAAACAATTCAAAGGCAAAGACACAAAAACCTCCAAAGGAAAGAAAATACAAGCATAATCGGACACGCATGCTGAATTCATATTCAAACCCTGACCTCGGGTAAATTTACTCAAACCACTTCCTGCTCAGTAAATACATTTCTTACTCTCCTGTGGCCATACTGAGTAACTATAACAGCAATAATACATACCCTTACGCAAATCAACTAAATTAAAACAAGAAATTTTAAATGCTTTAAGTACATAATCACCAAAGGTTAAGGCAAACATAATAGTAACGTTGAATTTCCGAGCTTCATATCTGATAAACTGTTCCGTGAAAAACTACTCAACAAAGTTATTTCGGAAGACGTGACAATTATATTATTCTACATTCTTGAATGATCTGTGATCGTTTCGCCCTCTGGTGGACATAGTGGGAAAGTACAAAAACATTGAGAGAAAGTTAGACGTTGTGAGATTGCTAATAGCTTCCGGCTGTCACTATCAAATTATTTTTAATCGACCGAACGATTGCGTACTTGCTCCCCCTCTCCCCCGCTACAAACGACTAAAATTTTGTACGCAATGCACACTTGTAAATTAGTTGTTTGCATTACTATGTCCCCTCTAACTTGAAGGTGTGTAGAAAATACTACACTGATTTCCCCGACAGAGTCAGCAGTAGCTTAAGCACTACCACGTTTTTCACCGACTGACTCCTTCTATGTGAAAAGTCGTCGATATGTTCGTTTGTAGTACTTGTTCAATCCCGATGTATAAAAAAACGTTACCAACGCGTCACTCGAATATTTCTCGTATTTTTATACTTCGTTATTTTGATGCTTTTATTTAGAGAACAACCCGGAAATTTATGTATATCGGTGATTAAATCCCACTTCATCTACGTTGTGCCTACACTGCCCTCCTGTGGTTAATAGCCGCATTACATATTTCAGCTTTTCCCATTCTTACTGTGACATGGAAGTTCGTCTCCAAACCCAGACGAACTATTATCTACTTTACCTTTAAGTAACGCTGACGAGAAGGCACAGCGTGGCTAGTGCTGGTTAGCATTTCAGGCAGTTTAACGATTGTATACATGTCAAATAGTAAGGCATTTTAAACTCCATTGATGACGCTGTTTGATGGATGTAAATGGGGAATTATCATTTCAACGTGCAACATTCGTGTTTGCTGGATAGGTTAAACCAACATTCAAAGGATGTGACTCCTGACGTGAACCAAACAACCAAAAACAATTCAAAGGCAAAGACACAAAAACCTCCAAAGGAAAGAAAATACAGGCATAATAGGACACGCATGCTGAATTCATATTCAAACCCTGACCTCGGGTAAATTTACTCAAACCACTTCCTGCTCAGTAAATACATGTCCTACTCTCCTGTGGCCATACTGAGTAACTATAACAGCAATAATACATACCTTTACGCAATTCAACTAAATTAAAACAAGAAATTTTAAATGCTTTAAGTACAAAATCACCAAAGGTTAAGGCAAACATATTAGTTACGTTGAATTTCCGAGCTTCATGTCGGATAAACTGTTCCGTGAAAAACTACACAACAAAGTTATTTCGGAAGACGTGACAATTATATTATTCTACATTCTTGAATGATCTGTGATCGTCTCGCCCTCTGGTGGACATGGTGGGTAAGTACAAAAACATTGAGAGAAAGTTAGACATTGTGAGACTGCTAATAGCTTCCGGCTTTGACTATCAAATTATTTTTAATCGACCGAACGATTGCGTACTTGCTCCCCCTCTCCCCCGCTACAAACGACTAAAATTTTGTACGCAATGCACACTTGTAAATTAGTTGTTTGCATTACTATGTCCCCTCTAACTTGGAGGTGTGTAGAAAATACTACACTGATTTCCCCGACAGAGTTAGCAGTAGCTTAAGCACTACCACGTTTTTCACCGACTGACTCCTTCGATGTGAAAAGTCGTCGATATGTTCGTTTGTAGTACTTGTTCAAACCCGATGTATAAAAAAAACGTTACGAACGCGTCACTCGAATATTTCTCGTATTTTTATACTTCGTTATTTTGATGCTTTTATTTAGAGAACAAACCGGAAATTTAAGTATATCGGTGATTAAATCCCACTTCATCTACGTTGTGCCTACACTGCCCTCCTGTGGTTAATAGCCGCATTACATATTTCAGCTTTTCCCATTCTTACTGTGACATGGAAGTTCGTCTCCAAACCCAGACGAACTATTATCTACTTTACCTTTAAGTAACGCTGACGAGAAGGCACAGCGTGGCTAGTGCTGGTTAGCATTTCAGGCAGTTTAACGATTGTATACATGTCAAATAGTAAGGCATTTTAAACTCCATTGATGACGCTGTTTGATGGATGTAAATGGGGAATTATCATTTCAACGTGCAACATTCCTGTTTGCTGGATAGGTTAAACCAACATTCAAAGGATGTGACTCCTGACGTGAACCAAACAACCAAAAACAACTCAAAGGCAAAGACAGAAAAACCTCCAAAGGAAAGAAAATACAGGCATAATAGGACACGCATGCTGAATTCATATTCAAACCCTGACCTCGGGTAAATTTACTCAAACCACTTCCTGCTCAGTAAATACATGTCCTACTCTCCTGTGGCCATACTGAGTAACTATAACAGCAATAATACATACCTTTACGCAATTCAACTAAATTAAAACAAGAAATTTTAAATGCTTTAAGTACAAAATCACCAAAGGTTAAGGCAAACATATTAGTTACGTTGAATTTCCGAGCTTCATGTCGGATAAACTGTTCCGTGAAAAACTACACAACAAAGTTATTTCGGAAGACGTGACAATTATATTATTCTACATTCTTGAATGATCTGTGATCGTCTCGCCCTCTGGTGGACATAGTGGGTAACTACAAAAACATTGAGAGAAAGTTAGACGTTGTGAGACTGCTAATAGCTTCCGGCTTTGACTATCAAATTTATTTTAATCGACCGAACGATTGCGTACTTGCTCCCCCTCTCCCCCGCTACAAACGACTAAAATTTTGTACGCAATGCACACTTGTAAATTAGTTGTTTGCATTACTATGTCCCCTCTAACTTGGAGGTGTGTAGAAAATACTACACTGATTTCCCCGACAGAGTTAGAAGTAGCTTAAGCACTACCACGTTATTCACCGACTGACTCCTTCGATGTGAAAAGTCGTCGATATGTTCGTTTGTAGTACTTGTTCAAACCCGATGTATAAAAAAAACGTTACGAACGCGTCACTCGAATATTTCTCGTATTTTTATACTTCGTCATTTTGATGCTTTTATTTTGAGAACAAACCGAAATTTAAGTATATCGGTGATTAAATCCCACTTCATCTACGTTGTGCCTACACTGCCCTCCTGTGGTTGATAGCCGCATTACATATTTCAGCTTTTCCTATTCTTACTGTGACATGGAAGTTCGTCTCCAAACCCAGACGAACTATTATCTACTTTACCTTTAAGAAACGCTGACGAGAAAGCACAGGGTGGCTAGTGCTGGTTAGCATTTCAGGCAGTTTAACGATTGTATACATGTCAAATAGTAAGGCATTTTAAACTCCATTGATGACGCTGTTTGATGGATGTAAATGGGGAATTATCATTTCAACGTGCAACATTCCTGTTTGCTGGATAGGTTAAACCAACATTCAAAGGATGTGACTCCTGACGTGAACCAAACAACCAAAAACAATTCAAAGGCAAAGACACAAAAACCTCCAAAGGAAAGAAAATACAAGCATAATAGGACACGCATGCTGAATTCATATTCAAACCCTGACCTCGGGTAAATTTACTCAAACCACTTCCTGCTCAGTAAATACATTTCTTACTCCCCTATGGCCATACTGAGTAACTATAACAGCAATAATACATACCTTTACGCAATTCAACTAAATTAAAACAAGAAATTTTAAATGCTTTAAGTACAAAATCACCAAAGGTTAAGGCAAACATAATAGTAACGTTGAATTTCCGAGCTTCATGTCGGATAAACTGTTCCGTGAAAAACTACACAACAAAGTTATTTCGGAAGACGTGACAATTATATTATTCTACATTCTTGAATGATCTGTGATCGTTTCGCCCTCTGGTGGACATAGTGGGTAACTACAAAAACATTGAGAGAAAGTTAGACGTTGTGAGATTGCTAATAGCTTCCGGCTGTCACTATCAAATTATTTTTAATCGACCGAACGATTGCGGACTTGCTCCCCCTCTCCCCCGCTACAAACGACTAAAATTTTGTACGCAATGCACACTTGTAAATTAGTTGTTTGCATTACTATGTCCCCTCTAACTTCGATGTGTGTAGAAAATACTACACTGATTTCCCCGACAGAGTCAGCAGTAGCTTAAGCGCGACCACATTTTTTCACCGGCTGACTCCTTCTATGTGAAAAGTCGTCTATATGTTCGTTTGTAGTACTAGTTCAAACCCGATGTATAAAAAAAAACGTTACGAACACGTCACTCGAATATTTCTCGTATTTTTATACTTCGTCATTTTGATGCTTTTATTTAGAGAACAAACCGGAAATTTAAGTATATCGGTGATTAAATCCCACTTCATCTACGTTGTGCCTACACTGCCCTCCTGTGGTTAATAGCCGCATTACATATTTCAGCTTTTCCCATTCTTACTGTGACATGGAAGTTCGTCTCCAAACCCAGACGAACTATTATCTACTTTACCTTTAAGTAACGCTGACGAGAAGGCACAGCGTGGCTAGTGCTGGTTAGCATTTCAGGCAGTTTAACGATTGTATACATGTCAAATAGTAAGGCATTTTAAACTCCATTGATGACGCTGTTTGATGGATGTAAATGGGGAATTATCATTTCAACGTGCAACATTCGTGTTTGCTGGATAGGTTAAACCAACATTCAAAGGATGTGACTCCTGAAGTGAACCAAACAACCAAAAACAACTCAAAGGCAAAGAACCAAAAACCTCCAAAGGAAAGAAAATACAGGCATAATAGGACACGCATGCTGAATTGATATTCAAACCCTGACCTCGGATAAATTTATTCAAACTACTTCCTGCTCAGTAAATACATGTCCTACTCTCCTGTGGCCATACTGAGTAACTATAACAGCAATAATACATACCTTTACGCAATTCATACCTTTACGCAATTCAACTAAATTAAAACAAGAAATTTTAAATGCTTTAAGTACAAAATCACCAAAGGTTAAGGCAAACATATTAGTTACGTTGAATTTCCGAGCTTCATGTCGGATAAACTGTTCCGTGAAAAACTACACAACAAAGTTATTTCGGAAGACGTGACAATTATATTATTCTACATTCTTGAATGATCTGTGATCGTCTCGCCCTCTGGTGGACATGGTGGGTAAGTACAAAAACATTGAGAGAAAGTTAGACGTTGTGAGACTGCTAATAGCTTCCGGCTTTGACTATCAAATTATTTTTAATCGACCGAACGATTGCGTACTTGCTCCCCCTCTCCCCCGCTACAAACGACTAAAATTTTGTACGCAATGCACACTTGTAAATTAGTTGTTTGCATTACTATGTCCCCTCTAACTTGGAGGTGTGTAGAAAATACTACACTGATTTCCCCGACAGAATTAGCAGTAGCTTAAGCACTACCACGTTATTCACCGACTGACTCCTTCTATGTGAAAAGTCGTCGATATGTTCGTTTGCAGTACTTGTTCAAACCCGATGTATAAAAAAAACGTTACGAACGCGTCACTCGAATATTTCTCGTATTTTTATACTTCGTCATTTTGATGCTTTTATTTAGAGAACAAACCGGAAATTTAAGTATATCGGTGATTAAATCCCACTTCATCTACGTTGTACCTACACTGCCCTCCTGTGGTTGATAGCCGCATTACATATTTCAGCTTTTCCCATTCTTACTGTGACATGGAAGTTCGTCTCCAAACCCAGACGAACTATTATCTACTTTACCTTTAAGAAACGCTGACGAGAAGGCACAGCGTGGCTAGTGCTGGTTAGCATTTCAGGCAGTTTAACGATTGTATACATGTCAAATAGTAAGGCATTTTAAACTCCATTGATGACGCTGTTTGATGGATGTAAATGGGGAATTATCATTTCAACGTGCAACATTCGTGTTTGCTGGACAGGTTAAACCAACATTCAAAGGATATGACTCCTGACGTGAACCAAACAACCAAAAACAACTCAAAGGCAAAGACACAAAAACCTCCAAAGGAAAGAAAATACAGGCATAATAGGACACGCATGCTGAATTCATATTCAAACCCTGACCTCGGGTAAATTTACTCAAACCACTTCCTGCTCAGTAAATACATTTCTTACTCTCCTGTGGCCATACTGAGTAACTATAACAGCAATAATACATACCTTTACGCAAATCAACTAAATTAAAACAAGAAATTTTAAATGCTTTAAGTACATAATCACCAAAGGTTAAGGCAAACATATTAGTTACGTTGAATTTCCGAGCTTCATATCTGATAAACTGTTCCGTGAAAAACTACTCAACAAAGTTATTTCGGAAGACGTGACAATTATATTATTCTACATTCTTGAATGATCTGTGATCGTCTCGCCCTCTGGTGGACATAGTGGGAAAGTACAAAAACATTGAGAGAAAGTTAGACGTTGTGAGACTGCTAATAGCTTCCGGCTGTCACTATCAAATTATTTTTAATCGACCGAACGATTGCGTACTTGCTCCCCCTCTCCCCCGCTACAAACGACTAAAATTTTGTACGCAATGCACACTTGTAAATTAGTTGTTTGCATTACTATGTCCCCTCTAACTTGGAGGTGTGTAGAAAATACTACACTGATTTCCCCGACAGAGTTAGCAGTAGCTTAAGCACTACCACGTTATTCACCGACTGACTCCTTCGATGTGAAAAGTCGTCGATATGTTCGTTTGTAGTACTTGTTCAAACCCGATGTATAAAAAAAACGTTACGAACGCGTCACTCGAATATTTCTCGTATTTTTATACTTCGTCATTTTGATGCTTTTATTTTGAGAACAAACCGAAATTTAAGTATATCGGTGATTAAATCCCACTTCATCTACGTTGTGCCTACACTGCCCTCCTGTGGTTGATAGCCGCATTACATATTTCAGCTTTTCCTATTCTTACTGTGACATGGAAGTTCGTCTCCAAACCCAGACGAACTATTATCTACTTTACCTTTAAGAAACGCTGACGAGAAAGCACAGGGTGGCTAGTGCTGGTTAGCATTTCAGGCAGTTTAACGATTGTATACATGTCAAATAGTAAGGCATTTTAAACTCCATTGATGACGCTGTTTGATGGATGTAAATGGGGAATTATCATTTCAACGTGCAACATTCGTGTTTGCTGGATAGGTTAAACCAACATTCAAAGGATGTGACTCCTGACGTGAACCAAACAACCAAAAACAATTCAAAGGCAAAGACACAAAAACCTCCAAAGGAAAGAAAATACAGGCATAATAGGACACGCATGCTGAATTCATATTCAAACCCTGACCTCGGGTAAATTTACTCAAACCACTTCCTGCTCAGTAAATACATGTCCTACTCTCCTGTGGCCATACTGAGTAACTATAACAGCAATAATACATACCTTTACGCAATTCAACTAAATTAAAACAAGAAATTTTAAATGCTTTAAGTACAAAATCACCAAAGGTTAAGGCAAACATATTAGTTACGTTGAATTTCCGAGCTTCATGTCGGATAAACTGTTCCGTGAAAAACTACACAACAAAGTTATTTCGGAAGACGTGACAATTATATTATTCTACATTCTTGAATGATCTGTGATCGTCTCGCCCTCTGGTGGACATGGTGGGTAAGTACAAAAACATTGAGAGAAAGTTAGACATTGTGAGACTGCTAATAGCTTCCGGCTTTGACTATCAAATTATTTTTAATCGACCGAACGATTGCGTACTTGCTCCCCCTCTCCCCCGCTACAAACGACTAAAATTTTGTACGCAATGCACACTTGTAAATTAGTTGTTTGCATTACTATGTCCCCTCTAACTTGGAGGTGTGTAGAAAATACTACACTGATTTCCCCGACAGAGTTAGCAGTAGCTTAAGCACTACCACGTTTTTCACCGACTGACTCCTTCTATGTGAAAAGTCGTCGATATGTTCGTTTGTAGTACTTGTTCAAACCCGATGTATAAAAAAAACGTTACGAACGCGTCACTCGAATATTTCTCGTATTTTTATACTTCGTTATTTTGATGCTTTTATTTAGAGAACAAACCGGAAATTTAAGTATATCGGTGATTAAATCCCACTTCATCTACGTTGTGCCTACACTGCCCTCCTGTGGTTAATAGCCGCATTACATATTTCAGCTTTTCCCATTCTTACTGTGACATGGAAGTTCGTCTCCAAACCCTGACGAACTATTATCTACTTTACCTTTAAGTAACGCTGACGAGAAGGCACAGCGTGGCTAGTGCTGGTTAGCATGTCAGGCAGTTTAACGATTGTATACATGTCAAATAGTAAGGCATTTTAAACTCCATTGATGACGCTGTTTGATGGATGTAAATGGGGAATTATCATTTCAACGTGCAACATTCGTGTTTGCTGGATAGGTTAAACCAACATTCAAAGGATGTGACTCCTGACGTGAACCAAACAACCAAAAACAACTCAAAGGCAAAGACAGAAAAACCTCCAAAGGAAAGAAAATACAGGCATAATAGGACACGCATGCTGAATTCATATTCAAACCCTGACCTCGGGTAAATTTACTCAAACCACTTCCTGCTCAGTAAATACATTTCTTACTCCCCTATGGCCATACTGAGTAACTATAACAGCAATAATACATACCTTTACGCAATTCAACTAAATTAAAACAAGAAATTTTAAATGCTTTAAGTACATAATCACCAAAGGTTAAGGCAAACATATTAGTTACGTTGAATTTCCGAGCTTCATATCTGATAAACTGTTCCGTGAAAAACTACTCAACAAAGTTATTTCGGAAGACGTGACAATTATATTATTCTACATTCTTGAATGATCTGTGATCGTCTCGCCCTCTGGTGGACATAGTGGGAAAGTACAAAAACATTGAGAGAAAGTTAGACGTTGTGAGACTGCTAATAGCTTCCGGCTGTCACTATCAAATTATTTTTAATCGACCGAACGATTGCGTACTTGCTCCCCCTCTCCCCCGCTACAAACGACTAAAATTTTGTACGCAATGCACACTTGTAAATTAGTTGTTTGCATTACTATGTCCCCTCTAACTTGGAGGTGTGTAGAAAATACTACACTGATTTCCCCGACAGAGTTAGCAGTAGCTTAAGCACTACCACGTTATTCACCGACTGACTCCTTCGATGTGAAAAGTCGTCGATATGTTCGTTTGTAGTACTTGTTCAAACCCGATGTATAAAAAAAACGTTACGAACGCGTCACTCGAATATTTCTCGTATTTTTATACTTCGTCATTTTGATGCTTTTATTTTGAGAACAAACCGAAATTTAAGTATATCGGTGATTAAATCCCACTTCATCTACGTTGTGCCTACACTGCCCTCCTGTGGTTGATAGCCGCATTACATATTTCAGCTTTTCCTATTCTTACTGTGACATGGAAGTTCGTCTCCAAACCCTGACGAACTATTATCTACTTTACCTTTAAGAAACGCTGACGAGAAAGCACAGGGTGGCTAGTGCTGGTTAGCATTTCAGGCAGTTTAACGATTGTATACATGTCAAATAGTAAGGCATTTTAAACTCCATTGATGACGCTGTTTGATGGATGTAAATGGGGAATTATCATTTCAACGTGCAACATTCCTGTTTGCTGGATAGGTTAAACCAACATTCAAAGGATGTGACTCCTGAAGTGAACCAAACAACCAAAAACAACTCAAAGGCAAAGACACAAAAACCTCCAAAGGAAAGAAAATACAGGCATAATAGGACACGCATGCTGAATTCATATTCAAACCCTGACCTCGGGTAAATTTACTCAAACCACTTCCTGCTCAGTAAATACATTTCTTACTCTCCTGTGGCCATACTGAGTAACTATAACAGCAATAATACATACCCTTACGCAAATCAACTAAATTAAAACAAGAAATTTTAAATGCTTTAAGTACATAATCACCAAAGGTTAAGGCAAACATAATAGTAACGTTGAATTTCCGAGCTTCATATCTGATAAACTGTTCCGTGAAAAACTACTCAACAAAGTTATTTCGGAAGACGTGACAATTATATTATTCTACATTCTTGAATGATCTGTGATCGTTTCGCCCTCTGGTGGACATGGTGGGTAACTACAAAAACATTGAGAGAAAGTTAGACGTTGTGAGATTGCTAATAGCTTCCGGCTGTCACTATCAAATTATTTTTAATCGACCGAACGATTGCGTACTTGCTCCCCCTCTCCCCCGCTACAAACGACTAAAATTTTGTACGCAATGCACACTTGTAAATTAGTTGTTTGCATTACTATGTCCCCTCTAACTTGGAGGTGTGTAGAAAATACTACACTGATTTCCCCGACAGAGTTAGCAGTAGCTTAAGCACTACCACGTTTTTCACCGACTGACTCCTTCTATGTGAAAAGTCGTCGATATGTTCGTTTGTAGTACTTGTTCAATCCCGATGTATAAAAAAACGTTACCAACGCGTCACTCGAATATTTCTCGTATTTTTATACTTCGTTATTTTGATGCTTTTATTTAGAGAACAACCCGGAAATTTATGTATATCGGTGATTAAATCCCACTTCATCTACGTTGTGCCTACACTGCCCTCCTGTGGTTAATAGCCGCATTACATATTTCAGCTTTTCCCATTCTTACTGTGACATGGAAGTTCGTCTCCAAACCCAGACGAACTATTATCTACTTTACCTTTAAGTAACGCTGACGAGAAGGCACAGCGTGGCTAGTGCTGGTTAGCATTTCAGGCAGTTTAACGATTGTATACATGTCAAATAGTAAGGCATTTTAAACTCCATTGATGACGCTGTTTGATGGATGTAAATGGGGAATTATCATTTCAACGTGCAACATTCGTGTTTGCTGGATAGGTTAAACCAACATTCAAAGGATGTGACTCCTGACGTGAACCAAACAACCAAAAACAATTCAAAGGCAAAGACACAAAAACCTCCAAAGGAAAGAAAATACAGGCATAATAGGACACGCATGCTGAATTCATATTCAAACCCTGACCTCGGGTAAATTTACTCAAACCACTTCCTGCTCAGTAAATACATGTCCTACTCTCCTGTGGCCATACTGAGTAACTATAACAGCAATAATACATACCTTTACGCAATTCAACTAAATTAAAACAAGAAATTTTAAATGCTTTAAGTACAAAATCACCAAAGGTTAAGGCAAACATATTAGTTACGTTGAATTTCCGAGCTTCATGTCGGATAAACTGTTCCGTGAAAAACTACACAACAAAGTTATTTCGGAAGACGTGACAATTATATTATTCTACATTCTTGAATGATCTGTGATCGTCTCGCCCTCTGGTGGACATGGTGGGTAAGTACAAAAACATTGAGAGAAAGTTAGACATTGTGAGACTGCTAATAGCTTCCGGCTTTGACTATCAAATTATTTTTAATCGACCGAACGATTGCGTACTTGCTCCCCCTCTCCCCCGCTACAAACGACTAAAATTTTGTACGCAATGCACACTTGTAAATTAGTTGTTTGCATTACTATGTCCCCTCTAACTTGGAGGTGTGTAGAAAATACTACACTGATTTCCCCGACAGAGTCAGCAGTAGCTTAAGCACTACCACGTTTTTCACCGACTGACTCCTTCTATGTGAAAAGTCGTCGATATGTTCGTTTGTAGTACTTGTTCAAACCCGATGTATAAAAAAAACGTTACGAACGCGTCACTCGAATATTTCTCGTATTTTTATACTTCGTTATTTTGATGCTTTTATTTAGAGAACAAACCGGAAATTTAAGTATATCGGTGATTAAATCCCACTTCATCTACGTTGTGCCTACACTGCCCTCCTGTGGTTAATAGCCGCATTACATATTTCAGCTTTTCCCATTCTTACTGTGACATGGAAGTTCGTCTCCAAACCCTGACGAACTATTATCTACTTTACCTTTAAGTAACGCTGACGAGAAGGCACAGCGTGGCTAGTGCTGGTTAGCATGTCAGGCAGTTTAACGATTGTATACATGTCAAATAGTAAGGCATTTTAAACTCCATTGATGACGCTGTTTGATGGATGTAAATGGGGAATTATCATTTCAACGTGCAACATTCCTGTTTGCTGGATAGGTTAAACCAACATTCAAAGGATGTGACTCCTGACGTGAACCAAACAACCAAAAACAACTCAAAGGCAAAGACAGAAAAACCTCCAAAGGAAAGAAAATACAGGCATAATAGGACACGCATGCTGAATTCATATTCAAACCCTGACCTCGGGTAAATTTACTCAAACCACTTCCTGCTCAGTAAATACATTTCTTACTCCCCTATGGCCATACTGAGTAACTATAACAGCAATAATACATACCTTTACGCAATTCAACTAAATTAAAACAAGAAATTTTAAATGCTTTAAGTACAAAATCACCAAAGGTTAAGGCAAACATAATAGTTACGTTGAATTTCCGAGCTTCATGTCTGATAAACTGTTCCGTGAAAAACTACACAACAAAGTTATTTCGGAAGACGTGACAATTATATTATTCTACATTCTTGAATGATCTGTGATCGTCTCGCCCTCTGGTGGACATAGTGGGTAACTACAAAAACATTGAGAGAAAGTTAGACGTTGTGAGATTGCTAATAGCTTCCGGCTGTCACTATCAAATTATTTTTAATTGACCGAACGATTGCGGACTTGTTCCCCCTCTCCCCCGCTACAAACGACTAAAATTTTGTACGAAATGCACACTTGTAAATTAGTTGTTTGCATTACTATGTCCCCTCTAACTTGGAGGTGTGTAGAAAATACTACACTGATTTCCCCGACAGAGTCAGCAGTAGCTTAAGCACTACCACGTTATTCACCGACTGACTCCTTCTATGTGAAAAGTCGTCTATATGTTCTTTTGTAGTACTAGTTCAAACCCGATGTATAAAAAAAAACGTTACGAACGCGTCACTCGAAAATTTTCGTATTTTTATACTTCGTTATTTTGATGCTTTTATTTAGAGAACAAACCGGAAATTTAAGTATATCGGTGATTAAATCCCACTTCATCTACGTTGTGCCTACACTGCCCTCCTGTGGTTAATAGCCGCATTACATATTTCAGCTTTTCCCATTCTTACTGTGACATGGAAGTTCGTCTCCAAACCCAGACGAACTATTATCTACTTTACCTTTAAGTAACGCTGACGAGAAGGCACAGGGTGGCTAGTGCTAGTTAGCATTTCAGGCAGTTTAACGATTGTATACATGTCAAATAGTAAGGCATTTTAAACTCCATTGATGACGTTGTTTGATGGATGTAAATGGGGAATTATCATTTCAACGTGCAACATTCGTGTTTGCTGGATAGGTTAAACCAACATTCAAAGGATGTGACTCCTGACGTGAACCAAACAACCAAAAACAACTCAAAGGCAAAGACACAAAAACCTCCAAAGGAATGAAAATACAAGCATAATCGGACACGCATGCTGAATTCATATTCAAACCCTGACCTCGGGTAAATTTACTCAAACCACTTCCTGCTCAGTAAATACATTTCTTACTCTCCTGTGGCCATACTGAGTAACTATAACAGCAATAATACATACCTTTACGCAATTCAACTAAATTAAAACAAGAAATTTTAAATGCTTTAAGTACAAAATGACCAAAGTTTAAGGCAAACATAATAGTAACGTTGAATTTCCTAGCTTTATATCTGTTAAATTATTCCGTGGAAAACTACACAACAAAGTCATTTCGAAAGACGTGTCATTGTTATTCTACGTTCTTGACTGATAAGTAATCGTGATCTCGTCTTGTGGACGTAGTGGGTAACTACAATACATTTAAATGAGGTTAGACGTTGTTAGACTGTCAATAGCTTCCAGTTGTGAGTAACAAAATAATTTCAATCGGCGGAACTAATGCATGTTTGCATATGTTCTAGAACGTTAGTCATTGTGATTGGATTTGTTGTTAGCTTATCGTTTGTGTTAGAGGGTGCCTGCTATGTTTTATTACCGCCACAGTGTGGCAGCAGAGCACCGCGGGACGGAGTTACGTTGAGCTGGCTGTGATTTTTATTAATTTAATTTATCATTCATCCAATGTTATATAATACGTGCGCAACTATGAATGCGCTCAATGTAAAAGCTCAGAGGGGACCGTGCCTTTGCTGTTGTGGCTCCAAAATTATGGAAAAATCTGCCTCAACAAATCAGACAGGCCTCTTCTCTGTCTGTTTTTAAATCTCTTGTGAAAACCTACCTCTTCTCCTTAGCTTTTAACATCTAGATAGACACTGGATTTTAATTTATTTTATCTTATTTTCATTGCTCTGATTGTATGGCTTTTGCTTTTATCCATGTTTTATGTATTTAATTAATTTATTTTACTCACAATATTTGAGCCATTTTGTCTTTTATCTATAATGTTTGTTCTTTTTATTTATTCGTCTGTACAGCACTTTTGTCGACTGTGGTCATTGTAAAGTGCTCAACAAATAAAGATTGGATTGGAAAATTTCAGCTGAGTTGTTATTATCGTATTTATTTTTCTTAATGTATTTTATTGTATTTTATTAGCAGACGCTAAAAACCTGTATTGTTCTGTACCGGTGTAAATGACAATAGAGATCTATTCTATTCGATTCGATTCGATTCGATTCGATTGCGGAACACTAATATAACCAACAATTTCCACCCGGACAGTTGATATCGTAGCACACAAGCAAAACCTCTCGTAAATGAAGAAACGTGACGACAGCTACCAGTCGTGACGTCAGCCAGCGCTTCTCCAGCAGTGTTTTTGAGTCTCTACACGTGTCTCTGATCAAATGTCGTCAGAAGTACAGAACTGGATGCTTCGGCATCCCGCGGTGAGTGTCCGACCTGTCCGGTTCCGGTCCGGTGCTAACGGCTAATGCTAACCGTTCGTCTCTCCAGTACCAGCTGATGAAGACTCTGGAGGTGGAGGACAGTGAGCAGATCCACGCAGCCTTCCTGGTGTACATGGATCTGTCAGAGGGTGAGTTGATTAATAAATTAATCTTTAATTTAGTATAATAAAATAATAATAAAGCTGCACCGTTTGAAAAAGTGCAGTGAGGAGACAGGAGTCTTTATCAGGCAATAGTTTGGATGTTGTTTTTTTTGTCCCCCATGTATCAACTTTTACAATAAGTTATATTATTTTATAATTATCTCCATCAGTATTTGGTAATGTCTCCTCACACTTGCATCTCCTGTCCTCTGCAGTGCGTAAATGGATCCAAGTGTCTTGTGTCAAGAGTTCGGAGCTGCAGCTGGTTTTGCTGGAGGGGAAAGAGAAGGAGGGCGCCCCCACCCAGACGATCCTCCCAATGCCTGTTCATCGATCTTTGAGTCATAAGCGGTAAGAAGCGACGGCTGCAAACCATTTCCTCTCCGTCCCTCCGTCCCACACGCCCCTCAGCTGCAGCGGTCTCTCTGTCCAGCATTCGCCAGGTTCTGGACCGAGGCTTCCCAGCGCTGCTGTGTGCCGTGGCTTCTGACTCCACCCTGGTTTACCAGAGGATGACCGACGGCTTGGTGACCCCCGACCCCCCCACGGGGCCGTTCCAGGACGTGGACCGCCGGCAGCATCGTAAGAGACGGCTGCAGCGCTGAGAGGAGGCCCTGGAGCTGCTGGTGAACCCTAGAGGATCGTTAAGGTGGAGACACTCCCGAGGAGGTCAGAGGTCGAGGTGGCGGGGACACCTCTGACATCCCATCAGAGAAGGTGGTTTCCGGACATTCTGACTCATCACTCGAGTCTGTTTTCTGAGAGCAGGTCGATCAAGGAGGAGTTTCATTTGAATGTCACTTGAAATTAGTAATGCAATAACTAAGAACAAAGGACATGTTTGTATCTGAATGTGAACTCGTCTCCATGTGATTCCTCAGATTGGATCTCAGATATTCCACAGCTGTCCTTTTGGATTCTGAATAAAGACTATTATTCTGATGGCTGTTTTTACAGTAAGAACACTGACAGGTGTGTGGATAAGTTACTGAAAAGACTTTATTCTAAAAAAACAAAAAAAAAACGAACAGGTACACTGAACAGGATGGCCTAACACTGGTGAGTGGGTCAGCGTGAAGCGGGACCGAAGCAGCGGACATCAACAACCTGGCACCGGGTTGTTTGTGACGTTGAAACGGCGTCGTCATGGTTACAGAGATCACAACACTTCAACCCTGAGCCTCATTCAGAATAAATACATCACAGCTGAAACGGACAAGACCACAGGTTCGGACTGCGTGTGTGGAATGCTGGAAGGTTCTGATCCCTGGACTTCAGA
Source organism: Antennarius maculatus (assembly GCA_013358685.1). Lineage (NCBI taxonomy): Eukaryota > Metazoa > Chordata > Actinopteri > Lophiiformes > Antennariidae > Antennarius > Antennarius maculatus. The sequence continues at coordinate 20,880,992 of CM023619.1, forward strand.
GGGAGGCGCTCAAGGAGGAAATACTTTATATAAAATAGCTGCTTGTGTCTGCAGCTGGAAATGTTCATTAGTAGTTAGCTGTGTGCCGGTCAACGTGTCTATGTGAGCCCCGTGGAAACTCACTCCAGACCGGCGCAGAGAAGCAGCCTGAGGCCGCCCAAGCGCGCTCCTAAAACGGCTTCATGAAGGGGGAATCCCGTGTTCTCTTCCGTTGTAGAATCCGAACAAAATATTATTCCACGTCAGTTACTCCTTTCCTGGTTGTAGATAAAAGTCTTATTTTACGGAGGAGAGAGAAATGTGCTTTAATAAAGTCACTAATCTTTTTTTCTCCGGCTCCTATACAGAAGCCTCCCCCCTCGGACAGGTGAACACTTGGTACGGTCCACGTGGAACACGGAAGTGGCGGCTGTTCGTTTCCGGTGTTATGTCAAATCGTCTTCCTCTGAGTAATAATCCCGGCCCTGTGGACAGAACACACAATTATTAATTATTATTAATAATAATAACAATAATAATAATAAAATATTTTCTATCATCTTATGTTACCGTAGGAAAAGAAAAATCAATTAAATTAACTGTTGGGATTAAAGTCTGACCTTCAAGATATTTTATTAAATTTTATATAAAAGTTTTATAAAATCACAATAACACGTCTCTGAAAGTCAAGACAGTGGATTACTGCACTGGAGAGAGATGTTTAAGTGTGACTGGAGACAGTACATTAAATATATAAAACCTTATTTCACATTATGAGCATGTGTGGCGTTATAACAATACACACATGTTTCAACACATGTTTCAGCATCACATGTGGATGAAATACATGCATGCTAACAGGCTAATTACCATTAGCGGCATTATAGGACAAACATCAGCCACAACACATATTTTATTTCCCATCCGATTAAATTAAAACATACAGCTCAGTCCAACTTAGCTCAGTCTCATCATTTTCTTTACTCATGGACAAAAATATCTGTTTTAGGAGCAGAAATGTGTTGTGAGAGCATTTTTAATTGACTCCACCCATAAAACAGGAGACAGAATATAACCCCCATGAAGCAGTTCGGTTTCCATCATGATCTGATTCTTGTAATGAAATTTGGAATCACACTGGTATCATTTTTACTAAATGCAGGTTCACAAATGATTTTATTTAAGCTCTTCCTGAAATTCCTGAAAATGTTTTACAAGGTCTGCATGCTCCGAACAACACAACTTAAAATAACCACAATGATAGAACAGACTGGAAGTAACAGAATGACCCGGTTTGGACTTATTATCAGGTCATCTGCCGTGTCGGTCGTCACTTGTCAAAGATTTGATGCAGCGACAGGATTAAACCCCATAATGTCATTTAGTAGGAGCTTTTTGTTTGAAACATCAAAATCAAGCTCTAATAACAGGCGTTTCTTACTTTCTCAATTTTCTCATCCAACATCCTGAAGAACTCCTGCTGACTCTCTGAGGAGTGGATGCTCCTGCAGGGAGGAAACACACAGCAGGTTAGCCTGGAGCAGAACACGCTGCATACAGGCAATGATCGTCATGGCAACCTACAGGATTTTTCCCTCTCCGTTTGACTGCGTGTCATCCGTGTGTTGACCTTTACCAAGGAGAGCACTTTTCTCCTGCAGGACATCCAAACACACAATCAACCATGTGATCAAGTTGTGTCCTAACTGACCAATCAGCAGAGGAACAAACAGGAAGGTCCTCCGAGAGTTTTCTAAACGCTGCATTTTAATAAACAGCTGCTTAAACTCATAAATGTGTTCTAGTGTTAGAAATATTGAGTTAAAATTAGTTCCTCATTTTTTAGAATGGTGTATGCACTAGTGTGTGTCTGAATGCACAGTTTCACAAACAGCCAAACAAACAAACAGGAACGTCCTCCTATAAATGTGTTGTAGTAATAGAAATATTATCTTTATGTGTGGTCATGTTAAAATGAATTCCTCATTTATTAGACTTGTGCATGCACTACTGTGTGTCTGAATGCACTGTTTCACAAACAAACAAACAAACAAACAGCCAAACAAACAAACACGGAGGCGACAGAGGGACACACTGTGCTGTCCTGGCCGTCCTCGCCGCCCTCCTCCCCGCTGACGTACTTGACTTTCTCCACTCCCTTCATCTTGTACTCGTCTGTGGGGGAGAGGCAGACACACAGAAGCACATCTCCTCACATTAATGCGCTGCGGCGGCCCACAATCCTTTGGGTTAATGGTTCTCACAGTTTGTTAATTATACGCCGGAATTCTCACGCTCCAGAATAAATCCTCTCATCACCACGGCTGGCGAGCAGCGAATGAACGAGCTGTCAGCCTGATTCCACCCGGTTCCTCCACCGCTCCATCTCCTCTCTCACACAAGCAACCCCCCCGACCCGCCGCCCCCGCCCCTCTGCCCCACTCCCACGCTTTCAGGACAATCTAAATCTAAATACATAGAAGAGCAGCAGCAGCTGATGGATCCTCATCTGTGTGGTGATTTTAACACGGTTGGTTCACACACACATAAATGTGCTGTTTTGTGCATTTCATACACAACAATAGTGTTAAAATGTGTCACATGGTGCTTGACCAGCTTAAGTTGAGCCAAATTGGTGGAAAAATCAATTATAAATCCACTATTTTGGGTCAAGTGATTGGATATTTCAGGTCAGATAACAAAACTTGAGCAGCTTTTAAATCTTGTTTGTGTTCTAACACACACTCCAGGATTTAAACGTGTTTCTGGACACGGAAACACGGGGGGAAGGGGGGGCATGAAGGTACTGACCCGACAGGTCCCCGTTGCTGTAGGCTTTACTCTGGCCCTCCTCACCGTTGGTCACGGCAGATACCTGCTTGGCAGAGGTGCAGCCCATCTCCTCCTCCTCAGCTGGTCTCCTCACTCCTGGGGGGCAGGGGGCAGGTGTGGCGGGGGCACAAGGCACACACTGAATGAGTCACACAGGCACACACACACACACACACACACACACACACACACACACACACACACACACACACACACACACACTGTGCATGGTGGTGCCATGCACAGTGGTATTCACAAGATTAATTTTGTGGCTGTCCATAAGTGCTCCATCTCTGCTGTTACAGCAGCCGTATGCTGACACAACGGCTCCGTTTACACACACACACACACACACGCACACACATGCACACCTGCCACAAAACACCAGATTTCATCCAATCACACTCTCTGGAGGTCTCACAGGTACAGGTGTGTCCTCCACTTTTTCATCGCCTTTAAAATGTAATGACGTAGATACATGAGGCAAGTCCCACCTTTACACCCACCCTCAGGGTAACACAGTAAGTAGTTTAAGTGTAAGATGAAGGACAAAAGCAGGTCAAATTATCCTTGAATTTACACACACACAAAATGCAACTGGGTCTGAATTCCTTCACAAAGTTTCATCGAAACCAGTCAAACAGAAATTTGTAAGAAAGCGACTTTTAGAGTTCTTCCCCTGCAGTTTTCAGGGGAATCATCCGGTGGTTTTATTGTGATGCTGCTGATAGAACACCACACGTCCTTGGTGGAGGTATCGGAATCTACCCATCGATCGATGCCCCCGTCCCCCCGGCTCAATGGATGGTGCACTGAGGCCCATCGACGGACAGCAGCCGGTCCGCTTGATCGGTAACTCACCGATCACACCGGTGCGAATCAGAACCGGCAATGAGCCCGCAATGTGCGTTCATACAGACAGCAGCTGATTCAACGGCAGCCCAGGTGTGTGTGTGTGTGTGTGTGTGTGTGTGTGTGTGTGTGTGTGTGTGTGTGTGTGTGTGTGTGTGTGTGTCAACGCGTTCATCCAAAGCTGCCTAACATCATTACAGCAGACACACAGAATACTGATGAGCGTCTCAGTGATAACAAAAGATGAGAAATCCGCAGCCATTCAGCGACCAGCTGGAAACGACGAGACGGCATTGATTATGCGGAACCAAAAAAAAGAAAAGAAAAAGGATAGATTTTAAAAATTAACGCTCAGTAAAAGCTGACCTACCTCGCTAAATTGTCCATGGTGATCGGGTCCTTCGAAAGGTTTCCTATTGATTTGAGAAGCGCGACCCAGAATGACCGCGTCTGCTCCATGGAGGCATCAGAGATGCGGTCCGTCCATCTGCCAGCTGTCTGCAGATCAGGGCCCCGCCGCTCCAGAAAACTCTTAAATAGTGCGTGATGGTGGTAAAAGAAACGCGCGGCTCACGCGTTGGATTTCCAGAGCAGATTTCTCTCAGTGGTTCTGCGGTATTTGCAGCCAGAAACAACAAAATCCACTTGTTTCTTTGTGGGCTCTCAGCGGCTCTCTGCGTGATGAAAATGTGACGGGGAGCTTGAATTTCATCCGTTTCCGCCCGGACCCTTTTCGTCGACGCACCATGAACTTCCGTCGATCTCGCCGCCCGGGCGTTAAAGTTGACAGCAAAACACACCAAGTTTCTCCGGTGTTCGACAAAACCGACGGGTGACGCCGCCGATTTTTGACTCTTTGGACATGACGTCACTCACGATGATCGCTCGCGTGGCGGACGGACTGCCGCTCGCGGCGTCGATACAGGAAGACGAACAGGTATGAATGAAAATTAGCTTAGCCGCGTAGCGAGGAGAAAGTTGTGATTGTTTATCAGGGGCGTGTCCGCAGTGATCCAGTAAACAAACACCGCACCGCCAAGCAGGATTATGAGTAGCATGGTAAACATTAGCATGTAAGGAATAGCCTTGGCGTTTCATCACCTCGGTGACGTCACTCCTCTGATTCGGTCTCGTGCCAAATGAGCTAAACTGACGTCAATGTTTCCCCCTGGATGTGTCGCTGGAAGGGGCCCCTGCGAAGGGGATTTGCGGATGTCGGTGCAAATGTGCCAAAACGAAGAGAATCCAAACAACGAAATAAATCAACGTATCCTTCATGAAACTAATTTTGTTTTTTAAGTTAAGAAATTTAATTTGCCCATAAAAATGTAAATATTGAATATAGAACGTTTTAAACTGTATATTAAAATCACTGTTTTGGGATAGATTCCGTCCCCACCAATGCGCGTTGGAGGTTATGACGTCATCCGTGGTTCATTGTCAGTAATGTAAAAGTTCTCTTAAAATTTTGATGAGTTTTGTTTGACCAAAGAGTTGGGGAATTGTTTTTAAAAGTTATTAATTTTTAAAATAGTGATGTTTTAATTACTGGAGCTGATTTAATCTTTTGTATTTATTATGTCATTAAGTGGAGAGATAGTGAATATATTGGTAGAAGGATGCTGAGTTTTGAACTGCCAGGCAGGAGGCCTAGAGGAAGACCAAAGAGGAGGTTTATGGATGTAGTGAAAGAGGACATGAAGGGAGTTGGTGTGAGAGAAGAGGATGCAGAAGACAGGGTTAGATGGAGGACACTGATTGGCTGTGGCGACCCCTGAAGGGAAAAGCCCAAAGGAGAAGAAGAGGAAGATGTCATTAAGTGTAGGTGTGCTGTGTCATTCTCAGTCTTCCCACGTCGTGTTTCCAGACTAACATGCAGGTTCTCCTTGTCAGTCAGGCAGAGACCTCCAGCAGTACCAGAACCAAGCCAAGCAGTTGTTCCGCAAACTGACAGCTCAAAGCCCGGACCGCTGCACACTGGAGGCCGGGGACATGAACTTCCAGTGAGTCGTCCATCTGCAGTGTTTTCCCACTGATAATTTCTTCTAATCCGTAATACAAAGCGGTGTTTGTTTTCAGTTACTTTATAGCTCAGGGGGTTTGCTACCTGTTCCTGTGTGAAGCTACCTTTCCCAAAAAGATCGCTTTTGCGTACCTCGAAGACCTCCACAGTGAATTCTACGACCGGTATGGAGGGAGAATGCCTGTGGTGGTACGGCCGTACTCCTTCATCGAGTTTGGTGAGTTGTTTGTGAGCTGGTGTGTTCAACAAACACGCTGCTGCTGCTGAAGCCTCTCTCTCACAATGTTTCAGACACATACATCCAGAAAACCAAGAAGACGTACGTTGACATCAGGGCCAGGAGGAACTTGGGTAGTATTAACACAGAGCTGCAAGATGTCCAGAGAATCATGGTGTCAAACATTGAGGAAGTTCTGCAGAGAGGAGAATCTCTTTCCGGTAAGAGCAGCAATTTAAAAACATGTGACACTGAGAAAACACCAGCAGGTCGCCACCATGACGTGTTTCCTTCAGCTCTAGACACCAAAGCCAGCAACCTGTCGTCCCTGTCCAAGACATATCACAGCGACGCCAAATACCTCAACACCCGCTCCACGTATGCCAAGGTCGCCGCGGTGGCCGTGTTCTTCATCACCATCATCATCTACGTGCGTTTCTGGTGGCTCTAACGGACCCTCGCACGTGGACTCTGACGTTAGGAGCAGCTGTTTCAGTCTAATCCTGTTCCACCAGGGCGTCGTGACGAGGTCAAGAACACCTCGGCGACGCTGAAACACTTCCCAGCTTTTGTTTGTATTCAGTCTCAACTGAGCCATGAATCTGTGACGGGACGTGATGTTGGTTCACGGTGAGCTCATCTACTGAATGTGGAGCGAAGGAGTCGATAACGTTCACACACTGGTGTCGGGGTTTCTTTTGTTGTTACACATTTATTGTTTACACCGCTTCAAAGTCTTACTGCAAATATTAAATTCTCAATTTCTAGTTTAAATCTGAATTGATGAAAAGTCTGTGTTCACACACTTAGAATCCAGCTTTCCCACGATCACATGCGTTGAGCTACCACTACTTCCACCAGTGACAGTTGGAGAAGGTCACATGACCTCATTTGCTTCCCTCATGACCTCATATCTAAAACAACATTTTCCTTTTCTTGGTGAAACATGAAAACTGGCCAATCAAAAAAAAATTTTTTTAAAGTCCCCAAGCATGAAGAGCTGGTTCCATTCCATTAATTCCATTAATCCAGAATGAGGCAGATCTGAGTGATGTCTCTCCAGGGCGCAATTTTACAACATTTATCTCCCGGTGAGACGACCTGAGGCCACACTGCAGGAGCGTTCCGTCAGTCTCAAATGCTGTCAAGCAGAGGAACTTTCCGGCTGTACAAGTTTCACAAATGGGTGTGTATTCTGAGTTCTTTCAGGGTGACGTCTGTGGATCTCCACTCGTCCGTTCCACAAGCTGATTTATGAGTCAGACGTTCATTCATCCAGGATGATGAATGAATGTCTGACAACAGTTACTCCACCAGATCAAAGTCGTCCCGCTGCAAAAGAACCGAGATTTAACAAGCTGCAGTCAGACATCTGTAGGATTTATTACCTCTGATTCCATCCAAAGTTCATCTGCTTTCACTTCATTGATGATATCACATATAAGACACATAAAACTCACCTCGTCGTTATAATTCACGACGTGCTGCTTGATCTTGGACGAGTCCACCCACGTGACAAAGTCTTCCATGTTTCTGAAAAAGTCCACGGGAGAATGTTTGATCAGAGGGATGCTAAAGAAATGAGCAGGTGACAAAAGTAACGGCTGGTCGTCACCTTGTGACGAGGAACGCCGGGTCTGTGACGACGTCTGTGCCGACACGCACATCTGGGATTGAGTCAAGGACACAACACGATTCACACCCACAGATTGAGGCGGATTAGTAACTATAGAGGCCCCTGGAAAAAAGAAGAAGACGCTACAACCTAAAGCCTGCAGACGTGAAGGATACGTCCCTGTTCGATGAAGGTGATGGCCGTCTTCAGGTTCTGAGCCATACGCAGGTTCAGCATGACGCTGGGCAGCCTCCGCCTGGGGGAGGGGGTCACACGTGAAGCTCAGGAGGCACACCAGATTCAACTACAAGACGACATGTTTACCTGCAGAACGATGAGGCGGTGACTTTCTCTGTGAGCGACAGATTCTGTTTGGTGGGGATGAGGCCAATGCCGTACCTGATGGAGAAACAAACCAATCACAGCGAAGGAATGAGTTTAAATAGAGGTTAAACAAGACAACTGAGCCCAAACTAATAATCCCTGAACACCACTAATTACTGTATTAATACTCAAACATTGTCTGTGACATTTATAGTCATGTTGATAAGTGTCTGACATATGGGATGTAGATGTCATCCTAACATGCTCCCAGTGCGTGCAGGTGAGCTCACAGCTTCTCCAGGAGCCGGTGAGAGCTCTGAGCCCTGAAGCCGTCCTTCTCGTCCAGGTCTCGGATCTTCTGAGCCAGATCTCTGATGTTCCGACTCAGCTTGTTGTACCTGAAACCCACGAGGAAGAATCCCGATCAGCAGCGAAAGTTAAAAACGTCTTCCGGTGTTGTCTCAACAAAGAGCGGCCCCCCGTTTAGATTTAAAAAATGTTAAAAATAATTTAACAACACTTAATCATTCTTGTAACATTCAATCTGGATAACGTTTGCCTGATTTCAACGGTACTGCATTTTAAGACATTAGTTTTTTTCCGGTACAGCAGCGCAGCACCACCTGGCTGTTCCTTACTTGGTGTAGTCCTCCCTCCGCTCGATGCGGTACCGCCGCAGGACCCGCACCTCGTGCAGGTTGTTGTCCACCTCCCAGTTGATGAAGTCGACCTTCTTCAGCAGCTTCTGCTCGTGGAACTTCAGTTTACGAACCATCTTCACGCCGTTCGCCGCTCGCTAGATCGATACAGGCAGCTAACTGGGTAAACCGGAAACAGGAAGCACGTGCGGGCCATGTTCTTCTTCGGTGGTAAATGAGGTTCTGTCGTCAGGTCTATCTCTGCTACAGCGCCATCTATCGCGTCGGTCAAATAATAACAACAACAACAATAATAGTAACAGTAATAATAATACTGTAATCACAATATTAATAGTAGTCATAATAATGGTAATATAGTAATACTAACAGTAAAAATAGTAATAATAACAATAATAGTTCTAATGACGGTAATGATACAATAAAAATAGTATTATAAAAATAAAATAATTAATGATTTACAATTAATAATAATATAATCCTTTATAATTTCCCATAGGGGAGATTAGTTTTTTTCCACTCTTGATAATTAATCACAAACTATTTTGTAAATTATCAAATTCTATTGAACATTAATAAAGAATCTTAATATAACATAAAGTAAATCAGAATTAAATAAGATAACATGACAATTCCAGTAAAGGCTTTTATGTTTGAAATGCCAGAACTTCGCATTCACTTGTTGGATTTTGGGTGTCTATTATTATTATTATTATTATTATTATTATTATCATTATTATTATTATTATTATTATTATTATTATTATTATTATTATTATTATTATTATTATTATTATTATTATTATTATTATTGTTGTTGTTGTCTTCGCTGCGTCCTAAAAACTTTCAGAAGATTCCCCAAAGGAATGAAGAAAAAGCTCCTCGTCAAACTGGGGAAGTGGATTTTCTCCAGCAGGCGTCAGCAGCGATTGGACGACTGTAGTTCTATTCATCTTCCACGGAGAGGGAAGCCTCTGAAACCCTTCCGTGGGTACATACGTAGTTAAGAGCATTCCCCTCAACCCCCAAACAGTGCGTTTTCGCGAGAGTTTCTGTCAGTAGCGGTAGTTTGGTGTTTGACGGTGGGGAGTGCTATGATAGGCGCACAGATTGGAGCGTGGAACGTTAACCCAGGGGCTGTCGTCTACGTGTCTTCAGGTGAGATCCAGTCCCACAGGTAAGACACTGTGCGCTGAAGCGTTTGATGAACGACCCCAGACAGAGAAATCTTTTAGCCCACTAAAAACCAAAAACTGACAGTTTTTTCAAAATACCTGATCACCATCAATTAAAGGGATCAATTAACGAAGAGAATCAGTTAGTTAAGTCAGGCGCTGATTGATCCACATCCTGCTAAAGATCTGGATTTCAGTATTGATCAAACTCGGCTGCTTTAAACTGAACAACTGATGCGTTTCTGGAATCCCAAACAGTTCTCTTCCCCCGCGTCACGCCGCCTGTTTTGAGTGACTCGTTATTCCTCATTCTTTGTACACTCCTAAAACGTCATCAACCAAACGCTAAAACACGACAGGATGTCGGGTTTGAGTCCCGTGGATCTGACACCCGCGTCCCAGAGGAGCGCGGGGTGATGGACGCGCCGTCCCACCGGGAGCCGCTCCGCGCTACTTGATGCTCTTTCTGCGGTAGTAAAAGCAGTGAAAGGTAGGTTATTGGTGGACACTCCACGCACACTCCTCCAGATGCTATTCACAGGTTTCAGACACGGGATTATTTTACAGATTAGCTGGTTTGAAAAGTTGCTGACGCACAAAGAAACCAGTTTTAATCGACCTGAAATGACACCTGAATCAGGATCCAGACCGATTGATTGGCTGGGAAGTTCAGGTGGTGGCAGTGTGTGTGTGTGTGTGTGTGTGTGTGTGTGTGTGTGTGTGTGTGTGTGTGTGTGTGTGTGTGTGTGTGTGTGTGTGTGTGTGTGTGTGTGTGTGTGTGTGTGTGTGTGTGTGTGTGATTTTATTCACTCCAGTTATTCTATCATGACATGGATAACAGAGAATCTTCACACACAGCCGGTCGGACGGAGGTGATTAAAACCCTTAAACCTGAGCTGAGGGCGCTTCACGCATCGGGATCGGACCTTTATTCACACCTGTGTGAAAGCGACTCCTGACAGGTTTAAAGGGGTTTAGCTCCAATGCGGTTTTCTGGTCTCTTTCTTTCTTTCTCCTCTGAAGATCTTTCCACTCCCTATGAGATCTTTACCTGGTGGCTATTTGACAGCTGCTCCTCTGTCTCACCGTTTCATTGTGCTACTGAATTATATTGAATGAATTCCACCAGAATGAGATTGTGGTGGAATTCTATGAAGTAGTCAGAGTTATTTATTACAATCATAGATGTTTTAAGGCTGTCAAACATCTCACTACACATATTATATGCTTTTTTCAGACAGGCATGAACATTTTCACATGTTTCTCTTGTTTAAACTCTGAGTTCAAACTGTAGTAGTAAAATCAGTCCAATATTATCATTATTATACACACACACACACACACACACACACACACACACACACACACACACACACACACACACACAGTGGACAGTGAGGAGTCGTCTGTGGTGATACCTTGACTTTAGCTTCTTGAACATTTGTTTTTTAAGTTTTGTTTAGCCACATAGTGTTTGTTGTTTTAAAAGTGTGTGTGTTGTAATCAGTCGTGTGTGTGTGTGTGTGTGTGTGTGTGTGTGTGTGTGTGTGTGTGTGTGTGTGTGTGTGTGTGTGTGTGTGTGTGTGTGTGTGTGTGTGTGTGTGTGATTTTATTCACTCCAGTTATTCTATCATGACATGGATAACAGAGAATCTTCACACACAGCCGGTCGGACGGAGGTGATTAAAACCCTTAAACCTGAGCTGAGGGCGCTTCACGCATCGGGATCGGACCTTTATTCACACCTGTGTGAAAGCGACTCCTGACAGGTTTAAAGGGGTTTAGCTCCAATGCGGTTTTCTGGTCTCTTTCTTTCTTTCTCCTCTGAAGATCTTTCCACTCCCTATGAGATCTTTACCTGGTGGCTATTTGACAGCTGCTCCTCTGTCTCACCGTTTCATTGTGCTACTGAATTATATTGAATGAATTCCACCAGAATGAGATTGTGGTGGAATTCTATGAAGTAGTCAGAGTTATTTATTACAATCATAGATGTTTTAAGGCTGTCAAACATCTCACTACACATATTATATGCTTTTTTCAGACAGGCATGAACATTTTCACATGTTTCTCTTGTTTAAACTCTGAGTTCAAACTGTAGTAGTAAAATCAGTCCAATATTATCATTATTATACACACACACACACACACACACACACACACACACACACACACACACACACACACACACAGTGGACAGTGAGGAGTCGTCTGTGGTGATACCTTGACTTTAGCTTCTTGAACATTTGTTTTTTAAGTTTTGTTTAGCCACATAGTGTTTGTTGTTTTAAAAGTGTGTGTGTTGTAATCAGTCGTGTGTGTGTGTGTGTGTGTGTGTGTGTGTGTGTGTGTGTGTGTGTGTGTGTGTGTGTGTGTGTGTGTGTGTGTGTGTGTGAGTGTGTGAGTGTTTTAATTAGTCATGTATTTTGACAACACAGTCGTGATGCAGGTCTATGAAGAATCAGGGCAACGCCCAGAACCCAGTTCATAGCTTCTGTCATTACAGAAACTGACTTCCTACTTTACATTACAGTTAACATTACATGTTAACTATGTAGCATATAGCAAGAGTTAGAATATGGGTAATAACGTGAGTTATAGCATGACTTGTATCACAAGTTATAGTGTGAGTTATAGCATGTGTTATAGCCTGAGTTATAGCATAAAAACATAGAAAAAAATAATTGTAGCATTTATTCTAAATTACAGTTACATCACCGATATTAATAATAATAATGGTGATGGTGATGATGATGATATTGACGACGTCAGTGGTTGTCAACCATGATACCAGCAGTTCGTCCAATCACAGTCCACCAGAACCTGCAGAACGAATGAGTGACTTAGTGAACGAGACGTTAATGAGACGAAACAGAGGTCCTGTAAAATATTGATCATCTGATAATCAAACGACCACCTTCACCATTTAAAATCGTTCTCTGAAAATTATTGTATTTAAATCATTTTTCTTTAACGCCATGGAGACTACTTCTTGTAGATGAAACAAACCATTTATTTCAGTTTCCCTTCAAAAATGACTTAAATTTTAAAAATTGAAAAAGTTTAATCTACAAACAAATTAAATGTATTATTTAATACATATTTAATGCAACTTGAAAAAGTTAATTTGGTCCACATTCACAAAACAGTTTGAATTGCGTTGAATATGGGCCAAATCAATTCATTTTTAACTTTAATTCAACATCTAGTATTTTACAGGATCTAGTTCTTTTTCTTTAAGTTCCTCCTGCGTTTCACGTTTTCAGTGCAGGAGGCTGTTGAGGGTATTTTCGGCCCTGCAGGGGAACATAGTGGGGGATTGTGCGGCGCTGCTCAGCACAGCCGCTCCATAAAGGGGTCAGTGTGTGAACACACACCCCCTCTGATACCTCAACACGTCTCTGGCCTTCATCGCTGTCAGCTTCCTCCATCAACAGGGTGGAACACGCTCCACACGACTCATGTGATCACTTTATGTCAGGGATCTGTGGACTTTGCTTGTCAGATCGTTTTTATGAGTGATGATAGATTAACTCATTCCTTCCCATGCTGTGTTTTTAACACTGTACACATCGGTGCACTTTAACTGATAAAATTATGACCGTAATAAAGTTCAAGTCTGACAAACATGGTTTATTGTGATCAGTAAATAAAGATACTGGGCTTGGAGAAGGTTTAATGGCTTAGAAGGAAGTCTGCAAACAGAACATGTCGTTTCAAGGGGCCGTAAGAACTCCTGGACTGACGCCGCTGCAGATGTTTGGTTTTATTTGCCCGTTTGGACACTTTGCCCTCTGCACACAAGGGTTTCCAACATTTCTGTCATTTTAATGACAATGAAGTGAGGTGGAAGGCATTCAGCGAGGGTTCTCAGAGGAGATGTCTCAGCCAGGAAGCACAAGAAACCAGAGTGAAGGATGTTTGTCGTCGAGCCCTCAGGACACCGGAGCCCTGGGAGTGGTAATAGTTCATAATTAATCCACACGGCGTTTGTCTGCTTGTGCTACCAGTGAATTAATGCTCAGTTCCTGTGTTTAGGATAAAGTACAAATACTACAGTGTGAAGATCTCTGCTCTTCATGCTGCTGTTTGTCAAATGTTGGAATATTTTGGTTCATTGATCTGAAGATAGTTGATTAACTGAAACAGTTTGATGAGTTAGTCGGGAGAAGAACTCGAACCAGACCTCATTTTCGAGCCGTACTTTGTAGAATAGTCTGCTGGTTTAATATTTAACAACTGCGTTTTATTGGGTCCATATGTTGAGCTAAATGCATTTAATCATATTCTGAAAACCAACTACAGCTGCAGACTGAATGAAGCAGAATTTCACAGAAATACAACGGGCAAAAATCCAATACCTTTAAGTTTGTGGTTTGTTCTAGATCACATTGGGATTCTTGATTCATCTATAAGACTAATTAGTTTCATATAATATTCTGATTAAACTGCTGGTTGTAAACTCTTTTGTCAACCAAAGACAGATTTCCACTTAAAAAGGACCCAAAAATGGTCCAAATATTCAACACAACATAAGAGAGCAGCAAATTAATGTGTCAGAATTTCCTTTTTTCTTCTTTTCATCTGATTTTCGTCTCAGATTTATTCTATCACCCTTGAGAACTCTGAAGCTTATGTGTGGAACTACTGGTTTTATTGCTGTCATATTTCGAAATCTCTAAGCTTTTCTACTTAAATGCACCAACCTGTTTTATTCCCAGGTGATTGTGTTCTATTGTATTCTGTTGAAACACCAAGTGTTGTGCATGTTGTAATGAATGCCAGGCGAGTGTGTACTGTTGGTGATTCATCAGTTCCTTCTTCCTGAAGCGATGCATTGTTTTTGGTAAATGAAAGTCTGGCTTAAATAGTAAGTACACAGAGGTAGGAGCTGTTTTGAAGTCTGATATTGTTCCCTGTGTGGATCCACGTCTGGAGGCTGGATCCTGGACTTTAGTTTAACAACCCTTTAACTACCATCCATACAGCATTCCTGATCATTACCCACTCATCTCCAAACACCTCCAAACACGTCCCAGCATCCTAACCATCTGTGACCCTCACCCTATTCCCAGGATGACTGTCTTTGTAGAGTTTCTAAACTTAGTTTCACTATATTTACAGGTTTCCTGAAGCAGAAGTTGTTTTCTTGCTCAAGACCAATCCTCCATCTTTGACTAACATGTTAAAAATGGCTGCGTCTTCATTCCAGATTCTTCTTTTCTCTTCTTGTCTGTCCCAAAGACTCCATCGTCGACTCCCAGCTCCAGCATCATGGTGCTGGTCACGTCGCACCTCTACCGGCTGAAGTACACGTCTCTGGGGGTGCTGGTGCTGCAGACCACCTCCCTGGTGCTCACCATGCGTTACTCCCGCACGCTAAAGACGGACCAACACTACCTCGCCTCGTCTGCCGTGGTGTCGGCTGAGGTGCTCAAGATCTTCGCCTGCACCTTCCTGGTCATCATGGAGAACAGTGAGTCGCTATGGTGACGTGTCGGGGCTGGACTTAGCACCCCTATGTAAATGGTGGCCAGTGTTCCCCTGCCCTCTCCTGTCTCGCCCCGCGGGTGGTCCGGCGGTTGAATCGGTGACAGCACCTCCTCTGTTACGGACAGATTTCAGCGTGCAGGCGGTGAGGCAGCTGCTGAGGGAGGAGATCGTCAGCAAACCTGCAGAGACGCTGAAGCTGGCCATTCCTGCAGGCATCTACACGCTGCAGAACAACCTGCTCTACGTGGCCTTATCCAACCTGGACGCTGCCACCTACCAGGTAGCGTGAACCTGACAGGTCAAGTTCAGCGCCTTGTGGGTGTGTGGGTGTGGGTGTATTTATGTGTGCTTATGCAACCAGCAACTTAATTTGTTCCTCAAATGACATTTTTTTTAAAAAAAGAACTCTGACCTAAACCTAAATGAACTCAAAGTTGAAGTGTAGCTGAGGTCAGATTCCATTATGTTTGTCACAAAATAAAATGACAGAACCATTCAGATAAATTGTGTTTTCAAATGCTAACCCTAACCACCCGTTGCTATGGTAACTTATACACAACTGTGATACTCAGCTCACCTTTATGTCGTATTGGTTTAATCACTTAAGAGCAGATTGGCTTCATACCAAAGTTATGACCTCTGGAGATGTGGATCTAAATGAAGAGA
This sequence comes from Antennarius maculatus, assembly GCA_013358685.1. Lineage (NCBI taxonomy): Eukaryota > Metazoa > Chordata > Actinopteri > Lophiiformes > Antennariidae > Antennarius > Antennarius maculatus. The sequence continues at coordinate 20,896,824 of CM023619.1, forward strand.
TAGAAATGGGAGATAACTGATAACTTACAGTAAGTAAAGTAGGAAGTCAGCATCTTATCTTAAAGCAGCATAAAGATTGGAACCTTAGAGAATAGCCGGATTGTTAGCATATCAAACGCTAACTTAGTAACACAAAGGCGCATTAATGGAAGTGACTACTAAGTTTTAAAAGGTGCCATAAAGGATGTTGACTCAGGTGCTGGCGCGACGAGAGCTGTTCATTCATGTTAGCATATGTGTTAGCATACGTGCTACATCAGCCAACGCCCCTGAAATGCGGGAGGATGAAGAGGAGAAGAAGTTTCTCATCCAAATGTAAATAATCTGTTGTTTTATCACAGACAACACATTAAAACAGTGTTTTTATCACATGATCCAAATGTCACATGATCCAAATGTCACATGATCCAAATGTCTGGCATGAATTTAAAGCCACCTTAAATCTGGAATATTTCCACCTTTAATACTTTTAAAAACCCGTTAAAGTCAACATTGACAGAAAAATGATTTTAACCGTGGGCCTTTTTTACTGTTGGTAATACTTTGTTCTACCTGTCACACACCTGTGTGTGTGTCTAGTGTGTGTGTGTATGTGTACTCTAGTGTGTGTGTATGTGTACTCTAGAGTGTGTGTGTCTAGTGTACTCTAGTGTGTGTGTCTAGTGTACTCTAGTGTGTGTGTCTAGTGTACTCTAGTGTGTGTGTCTAGTGTACTCTAGTGTGTGTGTATGTGTACTCTAGAGTGTGTGTGTCTAGTGTACTCTAGTGTGTGTGTCTAGTGTACTCTAGTGTGTGTGTCTAGTGTACTCTAGTGTGTGTGTCTAGTGTACTCTAGTGTGTGTGTATGTGTGTGTGTCTAGTGTACTCTAGTGTGTATGTGTGTGTGTGTGGTCTTGTCTTGGTCAGGAGAAGAGTTATCTTAACATGAAGGTTAAATAAAATAAATCTGAAAGTAATTAAGCATTAAAAGCTAATTCATTGACTGAAAACCAGCTCTGAAATTTTAGAACTTCCTGTTTATCCTCGACAGCTCATGAGTTATGAACAGAACTATTTCTCAGCTGGTTATAACTCCTGATCTGCTCAGAGTCCATTAGCGTGAAGCTAGCCGGCGCTATCTGGGCGGTAGCTCCCTACCACCTCTGTTAACACACTCTGACCCCAAACATCCTGACTTCTGCCTCGCCATTGGACCAACCTGTCCCAGCCTCATGGTCAAAGAGTTCTGATTGGTCTTCATGTCACAGGCTTGGCATGTGCAGCATGTCAATGCTGCAATGTTGAGAGATTACATTACTGAGATAACATTGAATATGCAAAAGCTCCCATAGAGGCTTCATGAGAACTGGAACTCATTAGGCAGTAGAGGAGGAGACTTTATCATGGAGGACCTACGATAAATGTCAGGATGACATTTCATATATTAAGGGCAAATGAAACCTGAATCTCGTTCCTGAACTTGCATTCAGGTCAGATTGAATGTGATGGATGTTCTGATTCACGTTCATGTTCTGCTGGTTCCACGCAGGTCACCTACCAGCTGAAGATCCTCACCACGGCGCTGTTCTCCGTCTCCATGCTGGGGAAGAAGCTGAACCTCAACCAGTGGTTCTCGCTGCTGCTCCTCATGTCCGGCGTCACCTTGGTTCAGGTTCCGTTTCGCTCAGGCTGAACTCCTCCATGAATACAGTCGGTTGAATCAGCATGTTCCTCACGATTGTGTGTGTTTTAACGTTCTCACAGTGGCCCACAGACGATGAGAATGATCCCAACCCCAAGCCGGGCCACCAGTCCCAGCTGGTGGGCCTGATGGCGGTGCTGATGGCGTGTGTCTCCAGCGGCTTCGCAGGGGTTTACTTTGAGAAGATCCTCAAGGAGACCAAGCAGAGCGTGTGGCTTCGTAACGTCCAGCTGGGTACGGATCCGGTTTTTAGTAGGAGATCAGTGCTACAATAAAGCAGACTTAGCGTTTTTTAAATCATGTATTACTAATGTTTTGTCATGGTTTCTGGTTCATAATTAAAGCAAATTTCAAACCATTTGAAGGGAAAGTGATGCATTATAAAATCAAAATGATGTAAAGGCCTGAGTTCCAGTTTTATGTTTATAACATATTATAATGTGTTCCAGAGGATTTTTAACATCTTGACATGAGGACAGTGTGGTTTACTCAGAGGGGGTGGAGGGATACGAAGGGGGGGCATCAATGCAGAGTCCATCTATTAAAACCACATGTTGCTCTGGCGCCGGGGCTGATGAAGACTACCCCCCAAGTGATGACGGGCGTACTATAGGCGTGTGTGTGTTTACAGGGTTTCAGGGTGTGGGACAGGGTGGATGAACATGTCAGTCACACTAATGCATCCCCTCCTGTCTTTGTCAGTGTGTGTGTGTCTTTGTGTGTGTGTTACACTCCGTTGAACCTTGTGTAAAGAGGCTTTAGCAGTGAACTGAAACACACTGGCCCCTATTGGCCGGCAGACGGCTGAATGGAGTCGTTTCCTCTGTCTCTTTCAGGTATTTTCGGCTTCGCCTTTGGCGTCGGAGGAATGATGGCGTATGACGGAGAGAAGGTGAGGCAGCTGGGAATGTTCCAGGGTTACACCAGCATCACCTACACGGTGGTCGTCCTGCAGGTTCGTCCCTCCTCTTTGGTTCTCGTCCCATCATCATCATGTGTGTCGTGTTTGTTTTCTCCATTCAGATGAAATGCACGTGTTTGGTGCTCACACCTCACCAGCCGTCCTTGTGTTCTCTGTCTGCAGGCTGTGGGCGGGTTGATCGTAGCCGTAGTCATTAAATATGCTGACAACATTCTCAAGGGATTTGCCACCTCTGTGTCCATCATCATATCTGCATTCATTTCATACGTCCTTCTGGAGGACTTTAACCCCACTAGGTATACACATTCATGCTCATGCACATTCCTGCAGGGCTCAGTGTTGACTTGTGAATAATAACTCAGGAGAAAGAGCCATGACTCATGCCACTGTGCTGATTACGCTGCATGCAAACCTATAGAATTATAGCTTTTCATAAATATTGCATAAATAATAATAAATGTAAATTAATATTTTTATGATAATATAAAATCAGTAATAATTTTATATTATTGTATAATATAAAATTGTATAGTTATGTAGTTTCTTATTATATAATAAAATTTATATTATTTTAAAAAATATATATATTATTATTATTATTATTATTATTTATTATTATTATTAAAATATTAACAATATTTGAATAATATTAATTTTAGTAGTAATATAAAACTATTATTAAAATTATTAATGTTATTAAAATATTAAAGATAATGTTAATAGTTAATTAAATATCAATTAAGAAACATAAATAAATATTGCACATATGAAAAATTTTTCTTGACAGTCTCAAGGACATCAAATGATATCAGTTGACCTTTGGATCTTCATTGCCTTTCTTTATTTTCTGCTTCTTCTCTCAGTATATTCTTCGTGGGCTCGGCGGTGGTTATCGGAGCCACATTTCTTTACAGCTATGAGCGCCAACCCGTCGCCAGCAGCATCATCAAAATATAAAGAGAGATCTGGCAACCTTGCAACTTGACAGGAGTTGTGACGACTGGGAACCGGTAGAGTGAGCATTCCTCTATGAGCGCTGACATTCATGGAAAATGTCAGGAATCATTCATGCGGGTGACGTGGAGGCGATCAAACCTGTTACTGCATCACAAACACAGCCGGACACCCCTGGGATTAAACGCACCCCTTCCCATCTCCGCTGGAAAAATGCTGCTTTTTACTAAAGAAGGGAGGGAATAATATAAATATGTGAATTTATAATGAAGAAACACTAGCTGGAGGACAGTGGGGATAACCATACAACCATACAAACAGACAAATCCAACACGCTGTATGAGTAAATTATAGAGTGGAAGCTTGAACTGTAAGTTTAATTTAAAGCCATAAGGAGTGGTATTTTTCTTATTCAATAGTTTGGTTTTGTGTTAATGTTTTGGGTTCTGGGGAAATAAAAACAGCATATTCCATCATTCCATCGAGTCGTGGAATAAAAGGGAATCTGCTGCAATGGGGAGGGGTTACCCCCCCTTCAAAGTAGCTGAATGTTCATTTTTATATGAGGTCATACAAGACGAAGGACTCCGTTGAGCTTGCTGAGTATTTATATGTTCGAAGCAGTCGTTCTGTTGTTATTCGGGGGGGGGGGTGTCTACGGAAGAATAAAAGAAAGCGTTTCCAGCGCTACAACAACCAGCTTTACTTGATCTTTTCTCTTACTTCAAAGTGAAATCAATGCTTCAATCACAGCTGTTGGTGTGTGTGTGTGTGTGTGTGTGTGTGTGTGTGTGTGTGTGTACATACACTTACACACATACATATACACACACATATACACAGTAATGAATGCAGAGCCAGACACACCCGTGAAGGTTTTTGAACTGGCACATTTTTTTCTTTTCCAGTTGCAGCGCACTTGGAAATCCCAACCCTGTCTCTATAGCAACAGATGGTTGAATGAAGTGTGGTGCCGTAACAAATGTGGACCCTCTGAATTCACCAGCATCCTGTTTTAACCCTTTGGACCAAAGGCCGCTGGCAGATGAACAAAAACCAGACGTCCTTCCTGACCGGCTGCCTTCTGTCCCGGTCAGAACCAGGGATCATCTTTGCATACTTGTGGATTTGACAACCTGGAGAGAAGCACAGATGGAGGATGAGTCATGTGACTTGCAGGTGGAGTGCCGGTCGGCGACAAGGACGGAGCGCAGTGTGATCCGGTGGACCAAACGGGGTGCCTTCGTCCGGAATTACCTGCAGAAATCTGCTGTAACGTAATACGAGTGAATGAGATGAGAGAAAAAAATGACACCAGTTCAATATAGAATTTTCAAACTGCAATCTGGTTTAATCCCACATCAAGGAAACCATGAAGCATATTTAGATTCCCTGATAGTCGGTAGATTTCTGCGTGTTTGACACCACATGGCCTCATCAGGTCAGCCTCATGTCCGAAGTTGGTCCTATGGCACTTCTCCAAGTCATCCAGGTCAGACTTATTAAAAGTATCGCTGACATTATTTATTCAACATGCGGGCGGGTGGGGCTCGTGTCTCCGATCTGCCCCAGACATCTGAGCGCATCAGCAGAGGCAAGCTGGAAATACGTTGGTGTGTCAGCAGAAATCAACTGAAATCTGTTTCCCTTCCAGACTTTTATGCAATGTGGGCGCTCTTTGTAAAATCTGATCGATGTAGGAGGCAGTCTTCAAACTAAAAATATCCGTATAATACTATGTGTGCATTAAATCTTCTGATTAAATCCTTTAACTTCTGGTACTGCATGTGCTGAAAAAAGGCCTTTCTTGGCACTGATGAGGTTGGATTTTTTTTTTGTCTGACTTTTCAATCAAAATGTCTTCGGTTATCAAGTCATAAAAAACATCTTATTCTTAAATTGTCAGTTTTTACATCTCTCTGGCTCTCTCATGCAATTAGAACTACGTAAAGGATGCAGGATGCAGTTTTCACCTCTGTGGTAAATCCATAAAAAACTGTTTCTTCTTTGCTAAAAAGCCTTAAAAGCATTCCAAACTTTGTCAAGGAGACAAATGATCCTCAAAATGAGTGTGGCCCTTGACTTAAATTATTGTAAACTTCCATTCTGACAGCTTAAGCATCACATCCAGGATGTAGAATGCAGTCTGGTCCGCTTACATCTTCCAGGCGTCTTGAACGCAGCTCAGGGAGACCGTGAGTCGTCTCTTCTCTCATTCCTCTCTTTTCCTTTTCTGTGGCATTTATTCTTTGAACTACCCCTGCTCCTGCTATTTCGGGGGTATGACCACCAGCGGCGCCCCTCTCCGCGGTCGCCACATCAGCACTTGGGCGTCGTTGGCGTTCGGCCTCCCCAACGCGTTCGGGGCGATGGGTTCCTGGTAGTTGAGGATGTTGGGTTGCTCCTGGTAGGGTCGCCCCACCAGGGAGGCTCGCGAGCCCAGGGGCATGTCCGGGTCCACGGCGATGTCCACCCGCATCCGCCACCGCACCGTCTGCAGCACGATTCGCTCCTGAGGAGGACAGCACGACGTTTACCAGGTGCATGATGGGAAACCATAAAGGCGGTCTCTGTTCCTGCCCTACCTTGGTGACGGAGTTCATGGCCACCAACCAGGTGATGAAGCTCTGGTCCCGGGTGATGTGGGTCAGCATGGGCGTGTTGCTGTTGCTGATGGGCACCGCCCAGGTCACGCTGGGGTAGAAGTTGTCGTTCATGCCGACCGTCAGGCGGGACGGTTTGGACGTGGGTCCGATCAGGGTGACCGTCTCAGTGGTGTTGCCATACCAGGGGTAGCTGACGCCGTCGGAGTCGCTGATGGCCTTGACGCGACCCTCTCGTAGCTCCGGTAACTCCCAGCTGGACCTGTGGATGGAGGAGGAGGAGCGTCACAGAGCTGCAGCACAACCTGAACACAAAGTCCACAAACGGGGGGTACACCTACATGCCGATGTCACCGTAGGTGTTGTAGAACTCCATCTGGGTGCAGGCCTGGATCCAGCCCACCACCCAGGTCTCATTGCGGGGCACCGGGGGCATCACAACTCCTGCTGAGGCCCTGAAGTACGGCGTCTTGTACCGGAGCACGATGGGGGAGTTCTCCTCGATGATGGTGGGGCACTGGTCGATGGAGGCGGACACCTCGTACACCACAATGTTCTCCCGTCTGATGCGGGGCTTGCATGCAATGCTCTGAATACATCCCATAGTGCAGGTGACGAACAGAAGGAGCAAAACCAGAGACGAAGGGCGCAAATGATACCTGGCCAGTCTGCACATCGGTCCCTCTGGGGTCCACCCTCCTCAAGAGCAGAGCTAACCCTTCAAAAGCGCATCATCACGGATTGTTTGGGAAGGAAATGAACACAGGAAGTGATGGTGGTGGTGGTGGGGGGGGCATCAGAATCAACACTGATCCACCAAATAAGCATCCACCTTCATATTTTGAGGGAGATGCGGAGGTGAGAGCACAGCGGGGCCAGAGAGGGAGGTGTCACAGATCCTCGCAGCCTCCTCCCCCCGGTCTGCCTGCTGACTGCCGCACTGCCCTTGGCGCTCGTCCCCAGAAACTGCAATCCGGCCTCCGGTGGGCTGCTGCTGCTCCTCCGCCGGAGACTCCCCTCGATGCCCCTCGATGCTGCTGCTCTGCCCCCGGCTTCGGGCCGTCATGTCAGGCGGAGACAGGGCGGCCAGGTGCGTCAGAGGAGAGGGGGGGAGGGGGGCTGGATGCCTTTTGTTTGCTCGGCTTCTCGCCCGCGTTAGCCCCGCATCCGTTCAGAACGCAACGTGAGCCTCTTCATCACCTTGACCACATGGACAGAACCGAACGGGTGGGAACGCGCCGCCTAACGGCGAGAGGACCCGACCGGAATCCGAGGTTTTAACGTGTTTTCGTTGTTCGGGACGCAGGAACGGTGCATCATGAACGGAGGCATCGGAGCTGCGCACAGCGTGCGGGAACGACTGCCGGTAACCGGCGGCTCCCGATTGGTCCCGTGAACGTTCCCCGGTGAGCTTCCTCGCCGCGGAGCATCCTCTCTCCGCCGCGGGGCGTCCGGCTCGGCGTGGAGGTGCTGATGCTGGGGAGGCAGGGGAGGGGCGTCACCCGAGCTCCGCAATGAAAAAATAACAAGTGCGCCTGGGCGGGGCTTAGGGGCCTGCGTCATCCTACGTGCAACCCCATTGGTCGCTGGAATCACCAGCGGAAGTGGTGTCTGCGCCGCATCGACTTCCTATCGGCCGGTGCTGACACGCAGTCACCGTCCGTCCGCCCCAGTCCCGCCGCCGGTGCCGGTGTATGATCAGGCGTTTGTGTGCTACCGTCTCCCAGAAGGCTTCACGCTTGTGTCCCCGGGTGTCGCTGACGATGAAGCCGCAGGTTGTGTTCGTGCTGGGCGGGCCTGGCGCCGGGAAAGGGACGCAGTGCTCCAAGATAGTGGAGGTAAGAGATGACGGGAGGAAGGACAATGAGAACCGGTCGTTCCGGTGCTGAACGGGTACCGGGTGGTGACGGAAGTAACCGTGAGAGGATTCCGGGAGGTTTACGGGCTTTGATGTCCCGGTTCCGCCCGGTGATGTTTGAATTACTCTGACTTCCGGTTGTCCTCTAAACCGGCCGGTGTTAGCAGCTAGCTAGCTAGCTAGCCGCGCAGCCGGTTTCCGTGATGTCAACCGGGGCTACGGGATGTCACCGACCCGGTGTTCCCTCCTCCAGAAGAGGCCTACCGCGGAAACCTACCGGAAATCTACCGGAAACCACTTAACGGAAGTTATCTGAATATTTCCAGAGGATAAATGAAGGATTTAACGGTTGTTCCGTGAAAAACGAAGACAAACGCTTTACTTCACATTTTTCATGTTTTATTTTCTTATTATTATCTTTTATAATTTTCAATCCTTCATAATTGAGATTAATTGCAGATTAATATGGAACAAAAAAAACCCTTGCAGCCAGTTCCACTTTAATACATGCATAATGTATTTATTTTATATTATGTACATTTATTATACACTTTAATCGCTTTTTTCACTTTTTTCACTAAAACCACTTTATTTTCTAATTGTCTGAAGAGCTAGCTGTGTATTGATACCATTTCACCTTTTTAATAATGATCACCAATCATCTGATTGGAAGATAACCTTTTTACTTCATTACATCAACTGATATCTGTTAACACAGATAGCACATTTGCCTGCTTTAAAATTATTTAAATATTTTAATACATGAGTCGACCCACTTGCTGCTGTCCTGACGTCTCTGATTCTTTTTCATCCACCTGCTGAGCAGACAGCTGTGTTAGTATTAGTGCTCTGCCTGATGGTCTTTGTATTAATGGAGGGGTTCTTGTCCCAAATGAGTGTTTTTGGCCCGATCCACCTGTCATACCAAAGAAACTCTGCGTCAGAACAGAACGCTTTATACCAGGGTGGAGCCCAGAACAAACACGGCTCCAGGATGTCGTGGCATCGGTGGAGGCTGTTGGCAAGCGTTCAGCTCCTGACCTCGCCACCATCATGAACAAACACACACATATTGACACAGACTTGTATTGACTGGTGGACGTTTGCCAAGTTATCATCACACCCAGATTGTGGCTAATTCAACAATGAAACAAATCTTAACTCTAATTACTTTTGTAAATGTTAGAGTCAATCATCTCAGTAGCTCAGTGGTGCGTTTAGAGGAATCTGTTTCTTTCAGAACAGATTCCCCTCATAGCTGAACTAAACACACCACACCCTGTGTAATGAGAGTCCCTTTCAGAGAGTGATTAAAGTGCACGGTCGTAAACCGAGGGTTTACACCATATTTATCTTAAAAGAGACAAAAGTAGGACACTACTGGAAAAATGGAAAGTGGTGCAAACGTTGTTTTTATCTCGTCTCATTTTCCTGATCCAAAAGAGCCGATTCTGTGTGTGGATGTTTCCTCGGTGTCGCTGCCATTCTTGAAGGCCGGCGGCGGTCGGACCTGAATGGCAGCAGCACACAGAACCTCCTTTCATTCACACAGGACTGTCGTCTGTCTGGCCTTTGACTCAAGGATACAAGGCCCGTCTTTTCCAATCAGAGTTTCACTTTTGAAGGAAATCCACACACTTAAGAAATTCCACCTGTCACTTTCTTTTCACCAGAGTTGATTCATTCTTGCTGCCTCTTTTCAAACAGCTGACAGAATAAACTCTCCTAAACTTCTCCTCATGGTGGTTTCCCAGCACTACAACTACACCCATCTGTCTGCCGGGGACCTGCTGAGGGAAGAACAAGCTCGAGAGGGCTCCGAGTGTGGGCAGCTCATCGCCAACTACATCAAGGAGGGCAAAATAGTTCCTGTGCACATCACCATCCAGCTACTCTGGAAGGTAGGATCAGATCCAGGCTGACAGAACGTGTCAGATTGTCAGCTGGGTCCAGTTTGATCGGAACGAATATCTGAAATATTTCTGCTTTTGAGTGTGTTGGGTTTTTTTTTTTTCAATAAGGCGATGCAACAGACCATGGAGAAAGATGAGAAAATGTTCCACTTTCTCATCGACGGTTTCCCTCGCAATGAGGACAACCTCCAGGGGTGGAATTCCACCATGGATGAAAAGGCTCTCGTCAAATTTGTGCTTTTCTTTGACTGCGACAGTGAGGTAGGTTACAGACACGACAAACCATCTTTTAGACGCACGCTCTTCAGGGCGATTTTACTCTGAGCGCGTGACCGGTCTTTCTGTTCGTCCACAGGTTTGCATTGGAAGATGTCTAGAGAGAGGGAAGAGCAGCGGACGCACAGACGACAACAGGGAGAGCCTGGAGAAAAGGTACGGCGCTGCAGCTCCAACAGAAGCCATGTTGAACGCAGGTTTTAGAACGTCCCTTTAATGAGGCACACACACAGCTGCTCTTTGTTGAGTTCCATGTGGTCAGAACAAAGTTCAGCCAGCATATCTGCCTGAGCCGTTTTTCCTGTGTGCATTTTTTCAGCCCAGTTTGCCCCTTTGGATTTGTTGGGTTATGTGACCCCCAAACTGACGCATGTTTTCCTGACGCAGAATCAAAACCTACTTGATGTCAACGCGACCAATTGTTGAACTGTATGAAAAGCTGGGAAAGGTTCGCTCTGTAGACGCCTCTCGCAGCGTGGAGGAGGTGAGTGGATGTCAATTTTAAATTAGTGACAAAATGTCCTTTTAAAATTTTTACACAAAAAAATAAACTTGTAGGTCAAGTTTAATTTGATAACAAAACTCTGGTCATTGGAGTGATTTTATTGTAGTTAGGAATAAAGACATTCAGACGTGTGTTCACCCACGCCGGACTCCAGGGCTTGGTGGCGTCCACTCTAGTTTTTTTTGGCTTTGCTTCCAGTTTCCACAATGTTCCTGGAAATTGTAAGGACCTGTGCTTATGACTTGGATTTGAGGGATTTTAATAAGAATGAACCAAATACTACTAATAAAAAAATGTTGGATTTAAAGGAGAAAAATCTATCAGCAATAGAATGAATAAAACTAAAGGTGTAGTTCGTCTGACGGCCACTAGGTGGAGGAGAAGCGACAGGAAAACCGGAGTTCAAATGAAAGGGGTGTGTGTGTGTGTGTGTGTGTGTGTGTGTGTGTGTGTGTGTGTGTGTGTGTGTGTGTGTGTGTGTGTGTGTGTGTGTGTGTGTGTGTGTGTGTGTGTGTGTGTGTGTGTGTGTGTGTGTGTGTGTGTGTGTGTGTGTGTGTGTGTGTGTGTGTCAGTCTATTCATTACAGACGTTTCACTCTAACCCTCCGTTTGTGTTTCAATGGCTGAAAAAACTTTCAGTTATTCATTTCATGGAACAGATATTTAATTGCACTACCTTTTTTTGGTGTGGGGGGCGTGGTGGCAAATTGAATACAAACAATTCATTCTATCAAATCCTACCTGGGGGGGATTGTTCAACAAATCAACTTTATTTAACTTGAAGCAGAATTTAACTCAAGTGTGGAAGATAGGGCATTAGATCTGCCAGGAAAGGACACTTTCTAGTTTAACATTAACCCTCTTGTTTGATGTGTGATTGGGAAATATTGGTCTTTGTACTTTTTTGTTCTCCATAAAAAAACTTCCAACATGGAACTGAGAGAGTTTATGGTTCCGTCAGTCGACAGGAGAAAGAACTGCTGCTGGTTCTGGAGGCATATTGGACTGAAGTGATTCATAGACCATTAACAGCAGTCTAACATAATAATAGCCAATAAATAGCAGTATTTTTTTGAAATAAAATGACTTCAATGTCACAAAATGAGATGTTTCCTGTACTTTCTTTTTCAGGTGTTTACTGATGTAAAAGCCATCTTTGACAAGGAAGGCTGAGTTTCTGCTGCCAACAACATTCGTTTAATCCTTTAGCTTTCTTTTTACTTAACATAAAAAGTTTATATGTCCATCATGTGGCTTTTTACTTTTGGTTACTTCTTTTTTTGTGTGTGTACATTTCTTTTGTAAATGCTGCACTGTTTGAAAGTGTGTGTGTGTGTGTGTGTGTGTGTGTGTGTGTGTGTGTGTGTGTGTGTGTGTGTGTGTGTGTGTGTGTGTGTGTGTGTGTGTGTGTACAACACATGTACTGGTATGAATGAGAGGTAGGGCCTGAACAGCTGCTTGGAATCAGCTGGATCATGTTCAGAAGAACTGCATTTCATCCTAGATTCAGATTTTTGCATAGGAACAAAAATAATGATGAGCTCAAAGCGATACTTTCTGGTCGAAGGCTGTAAATCTCTGCAATAATGTTTTATTCTGGTCTTTAGAAAGTAGAATGCCTCCGATTCATCACCATTGTGAGGAGCACTCAATGAAACACATGGTGAAGGAAATCTGTCCAACTTGTACTGCTTGCTTTGTTTGATTCTTTCTCTTGAAAAATGTCTGTCAGCCATTACATGAAAGTATTTTGGTCAAGTTATTTAAAAAGATCTTACAAACTTCGTTTTTTGTTGTAAACCGCTTTGGTCGGCAGGGGGCGCTTCACATCGCTGTGCTCGTTGAAGGTGTTAGTTCCAGGATTATTATTTAAATTATTCCGGTTAGTTATTCCGTACAGGATGAGAAGTCACTCATTACTAAGTGAATAAATAATTGTGTAGTAAAATAAATGCTGTCCAACGCATAATGAAATGATCAATGGGTAAATAAATTTTTTACAAATCCATTTTGTCCCTTTTTTTCTTCTTATTTAGTTGTCTTTTAAATATCACATTAACAATCATGTTTGAAACATGATTAAATTGCATGATCTTATTTGACTACATTCAGGAGAAGGGTTTCCTCACACACACACACACACACACACCCTTACAGTATAAACTGTAGAGACAAAACATTTTTCCAGCAGCTGCTACTTAATGTACATTTTATTTTCATGTCATATACAGTATTTTTCATACATATCTGCAGGTATGAAGACATTTGCTAACATTCTGAATATTCCTGAGCATTGTTTAGCTTGAGGCCTGGTCTACCTGCATCTGAAGAGCTACACAATAGATTAGCTTTCAAAACAACAGTACCTAACACACACACACACACACACACACTTGACAACAGGGCCATGTGACACCATATAAGCAGCAACTACTGGGGCATTCATTCTGTCAAACTCCACGTGTTAATAATCTGGGAAGGTGGCCAAATAGTCAATTTAAGGCACTATAATCCAAAAAATTAAATAAACTGTAAATTTTAACAATGCCCAAGGAAATCAGTTCACTGCAACACTTTTTTTTTTTAGCAATACTGTGAAGAAAACACACCGGCGTCACTGGCGCTGGGCATGGGGCCACCAAACATGTTGAGCTTTTTTTTTTTTTTAAGAAATAGTGAAATTATATGAATTAAAACATGTGCAAAATAATAAAAAGAGCCAGGAACTCGTAACACAAACATGTGCATAGCAAATGTTAAAGTGAGTTAAAATCTGTACATATAATAATACGTACCATAAACTATGTAGAGAGGTAACGCTCTTGTTACTGCATATCGACAGCCAGTGAAGACGCAACGACTTCACTCCAGAAAATACTGTGGAAATATATTCATATTCTGCCAGCAGATGGCAATCTGAAAATATAAATTATCTTATTTACAAAAAGACAAACAACGGCATGATCTGTGATCACATGACTGATGATGTCACACCAGCGTGGAGAGAACAGCGGTAACAGTGATCCTCAGGGAGATGGAGGACTGTCAGCGCTGACATTCTTTTAGTAATTTAAACCGGATTCACATTAAAACGTCTCACATTCACGACGGACGCGTTCGGCTACCTTTGAAACACCGAAGAGCGTTCATCCCCGAAGAGCGTTCATCCCCGAAGAGCGTTCATCCCCGAAGAGCATTCGTAATATTCACGTGAATATTGGTGGAAAATGAACATTTTTTACAACATGGCAGTCGATACGAAAGGCAAACGAAAGCGATGAACGGGGGCGGGGCTCAGCAGGAGGTGGTCAGGCCCGCCGCGGTGGCGCCCCCGCTGGACGTCCTGCGATACTGCGCCTTGGTGTTGGTGACGGCGCCGTGCTTCTGACGGAGGTGAAGCCTCAGCTGGCTCTTGTGTCTGAAGTGGAGGTCGCATTTTTCACACTGGGGGGAAAAGGAGGAAGAATATTTCAGATGGGCCCCGCCCTTGCCCCGCCCCTTGCCCCACCCCCCACAGCTATACCTCAGCTCTTCAGGATCACGGCTCAAGACTTATAAGCGCTCATAGACACATGGAGGAGAAGGGATTACTCCCTTTTTAGCCAGGAAAGTGTGTGTGTGTGTGTGTGTGTGTGTGTGTGTGTGTGTGTGTGTGTGTGTGTGTGTGTGTGTGTGTGTGTAGGCTTACATGATAAGGTTTCTCTCCTGTATGGATGCGCATGTGGCTCTTGAGCGTCTGCAGGTGGCGGAAGTGCGTCCCACAGATCTCACAGGGGTAGGGCTTCTCTCCGGTGTGGATCAACACGTGGGCGCGGAGGTGCGCCACCTACAGGAGAAATGGGGAAAAACCAAACGCAGTCGTTTAAAAAAAAACCCAAAAAATTTGTTTGCAGCTCTTCCTTCACCTTCCCACCTGCACGAATCTGGAGCCGCAGGTCTCACACTTGTAGGGCTTCTCTCCCGAGTGGATGCGGGTGTGTGTTTTCAGGTTGGCCGGCCGGTTGAACTGGGCGCCGCAGATGTTGCAGTGATACGGCTTCGCACCTGCGGGTGAAGAACAGAGGTTGATGCAGTGAGCGAAGGCGTCACCCGCGTGCGGTGGAGGCGGCGGCGCCGCGTGAACGGGATCCCCTCGTACCAGTGTGAACGGTCTTGTGGCTGACCAGGTTGCCCTTGTAGCGGAAGGCGGCCTGGCAGCAGTCACACCTGTAGGGCTTGTCGCTGTGCACCTGCGCCATGTGCTCCTTCAGAGAATCCTCCTCCGCGAACTTGGAGTCGCAGCCGTTGCAGAAGAACGTGTTGTTTTCTGGAGGAGACGGCGTTCACATCAGTGCACGCAGTTGCTTGTGAGGACATCCTCACGCCTGAGCGCGTCTACTCACCACAGCTGGAGGGCGTGGCGTCGTCCCGCCTGTAGGCGTCCGGAGACAGGTGACCCGTTTCCACGCACCGGGGGCTGTCGCATCCGCAGGAGGAGCATCTCCGGTGGCTGCGTGAGGAGAAAACAACTGGAGGTTTAGCATCGAGCTAATTAGCATCTCTAATGCCACGCCCCGGGTTGGGCGTGGAGCGGAGGCTGTACCTGATGCCGACACAGCCGTCCACGCTCCGACACGCCAGGTTCTCTTCTCCACGCTCGCCGACGCCCTCCTGGACTCCGCCGTGCCCCCCCGTCGCACCGATCCTGCAGGAGCCGGGCGTGGCCGAGGTGTCGGTAGCGTCGGGGCCCCCGCCCTGAGCCTCCTTGGCGCTCCCATTGGGGGCCTGGTTCATCACGATCAGCTTGTACTTCTTCCAGTTGCGGGCCTTGGCGTCTTTGGGGCAGGCGGGGGGCTGCTTGAGGCTCAGGGCGGCGTTCCTGCTGCTGTTGGACTCGGTGGGCGAGTTGGGCTGGCAGTCGGACCTGAGGGGGCTCCGGGGGCTGCAGATCACACCCCTGATGAAACCCGGGGACAGTCTGAGGCAGCCCGTCTGCGGGTGCTGAATCCCGTTCTCCTCGGCGGGCGTGTCCGGCCTCTGGTGGCGCCCTGCTGGCCGGGTGACGTAGGTGGAAACGCTGGGGTGGGGGGGCACCGTGGCTGTGGGTTCGCTGTGAGCTGTCGTGGTCCTGGGGACGTCAGAGCATCGCCCCCCCCCTCTGGGAAGGTCGCCGAGCGGGGCATGATGGTCGCCGTAGACATGGTAGGAGCCAGAGGTGTTGATGCCTCTGAACACACTGGGGACGTACCCGCGGCCGTCGCCCAGGGGGGAGGGGGTCACGGCGTAGTTGTGTTGAACGTCTGGCTCCGGCCTCACGGCGGGCGTGTCCTCAGACAGGTGCAACGACTTGGTCTGCACCCCCTCCACGTTCACAGCCAGGTGCCTACAGAGACAGGGTCAGGGCGAGTTACTCAGGAGGCAAAGGGGATAAAAATCAGATGGTGACCTTGACAAAACTTGGTCAAGGTCAAATTTTAACTTTTGTACACTCAGGAACTGGATAAGGTTCCTGAGTGTGCGAGTAAGACCATAGATCAAAGCTACTGCTTTGATCAATGACAGCAGGTCAGATCACTAGCTTTGATCTTTGACCTATGAAAGTAAATCGGGGTAAAACTTTGACGTCAGGGGTGTGGCAGGATGTTGCAGTCTGTGACTGCGTTGGTTCTGGTTTCACCTGGACTGGAGGAACCGGTGGCAGGTGTCAGCCACGTGTTCCATCTGCAGGTAGACGGCCGTGTTCATGATGGCCAGGACCAGACCGTCCTTCAGGCTCAGACAGGACGTGTACATGAAGTCCAGCAGGACGGAGAACCCCTTGGGGTCTACTTTGGGGTCCAAGCTGATGGCACTCAGGTTTACATTCTCAGGGTCCATGAACACGGAGTAGAAGAAGCCACTGTGGGGGGGAGACGGACACACGGTTTACATATGATGAACACGTTTGGCTCAAACGTGCTGCGACCTGCTGACCCACCTGCAGGCCACCAGGATGGCCTTGTGGGCGTGGAAGTACTGGCCGTCCACCTGGATGGCCACGTCGGTCAGCATGTTCCGCGTGCGCAGGCGGTTGAAGTTGAGCAGGACGTCGCCCGCGTGACGCGTGAACTGAATGCAGCCATCGGCGGTCATGGCCATTCTGTCGGAATCTGAGGTCAGGAGGACAGACGGAATCACCATTATGGGATGTTTGGAAGTTTAAGGAAAACCAATGAAGTTTGTGAGTTTGATGAAAAAACACTGAAAAGTGTTCAAATTAAGTCAGGAACCCTCGTCTGAGACACACACACACACACACACACACACACACACAAAGCCAAAGCCCAAATTGTAACCATGGAAACAGACTGTTTAAATAAATGGTAAAAGTCCCTGAATGGCAAAAGCCATGACTTCAGACTGTTGTGCAGAATATTTAGTGAATAAATACGGTTCTGATCCGAGATGACAGACAAACAGACTCCTGGCTTTCATTCCATCACACACACACACACACACACACACACACACGAAAAAACACACACAACATGGATCCAGTTTGGCTTCTCGGATGAGTTTTAATTTTTCTTCTAACACACCGGGAAAACAATTCAACTGCCATCACTTATAATTAATCACAGATAATAGTCAAATGGGATTACGTTTCATCACCTGCGGCTCATTCCAACACCCTGAGTCAAGACGATCCACCGGCCTCCAGGGTCACCAACGCGACCTCTCAGGCGTCCTGACGGCCTTCTAACACCGGGGGGCGTCATTGCAAAGCGGAAAGTAACAAGACCGTTCACTAATATTTGTCATGCCGGGTTGTTTTTGGCCTGAGTGACGGTCCAGTAACTCAGGCTGGGATCGAACCCGTTATTATAATAATCTCATACTTTCCAGCGAGTGTGCGTGACTCAGAATAACGACTGGCGTCATCCTGGAGCCCAAAAACAAACGTCAACCCCCGTCAGTAACACATAAAAACACGCCAATGCTCTCTAAAGTTAAAATCAGAGTTAAAATTTATTGCATAAGTGACATTGGCGGCCTTTCTGTTTCAGTTTCAGAGCGCGTCACAGAGCCAAGTGTCCATTCCGCGCGTCTCGAACGCGTCTGACGTTCAGCACATTCCGTCCCGGCCGCTCAGATTAGGTTGCCAAAACACGGAGAGAGGTTTTCTGTTTCCTGCACTCAT